>CM021100.1:30483439-30690151 GCA_007115665.2 Sequoiadendron giganteum | reverse complement strand
GGTCTGATCTTGGGTAGATATTTCACCAAGGCACTAAATGGATACACATCCACAAACCACTCCCATATGTGGCTCCCTTGGAAAGGATTCCCAAATCATATCAGAATTGAGAGGGAACCAAGGATGAAGTATGTCATCATCGAATATCAGAATACTTCAAATGAGATATTGGTGACAAAAATTACTATGGGAAACTACGTCCTAGCCTCTCTCACTTCAAACATAGAATAAATCTTGATGTTGCAAAACTCTTTTGGTGAACCCACATCAGAAGCCAGTAGCTCTGAAGTGCAATTTGAACATACAGAGGAGCCTAGTGATCATGAAGATTGACAACTCATCTTGTTGGATAACTTCCAAGAGTTTATCTGGGAATGTGTAGAAAATCAGGTACAACTAGGTAGACATATTAACTTTGAAGAATTGCTTCTTCCTAATTGGTGTTGAGTCCATGATGCTCCTCATTCTGAACTAGAATGTTGCTTGTGTCAAACTGTAGTTCAGCAGTTACAAAGGCACAACAACATAACCCCAATTGTTGGGTCAAGCATAAAGATCATTCAAAATAGTCAAAAAGGGAAGGATTCAAAATCTCCTGAAGAACCTCCGAGTGATAGTAAGGACAAAGGTATTCCAAGAAGAGTAGGAGCTAATGACTGTTGGACATTAAGGTTTGATGGATCCAAATCTAAGCAAGGTACTGGAGCAGGGCTTGAGCTGATCAGTCTAAAGGTAAAACCTACTTTTTTGCTCATAGACTCCAATTCCAATGCACTAACAATGTAGCTGAGTATGAAGCTCTAGTTCATGGGCTACTAATGGCATTGAGAAGTAAATTTGAAGTCCTCCAAGTGTTTGGAGATTCCGAGCTAGTGGTTAGGCAAGTGAGAAAACAATACTCATGTCATGATAGAAGGATGGCCAACTACAGACACAAAATTTGGAATCTTATTAAAGGATTCGATGCCCTCAACATTCAACTAATACCTCAGAGTAAGAATCAGACTATTGATTCTCTAGCACAAGTAGCAAGTACATTGCAACCATTATCACTTTCAGGCTTAAAGGTCACTGTGGAACTTGTTCCAGTGCCCTCAATGCCTAACAATGTCACCAATTTTTAGGTATTTGAAGATGATAAGCACATTCTTGATTTTATTACTAGTTGTGATGTATTTTCTTTGCAAGTAATTGATGAGGTTGAGCCTCAAGAGGCCTAAATTGACCTAGAAGGAGTCCTCAATTTGAAAACTAACACCATCCCAAGAGGCATGGTGCAATTGGAAAGGATCTTTGATCTAGATAGGATAAGAGATCAAGAATAGAAAATGAAAAGGGAATCCCTCAACTGTCAATGTGAAACATTCAACATGGGGACCCAAGGTAATATCAAGAATGTCTTTATTGGCTAGGTGTGCACTCTGGAGGAGAGGAAAGGAATTATTGATGCCTTGCACACATATCAGGATGTGACAACCTGGAGCTATAATGACTTGAGGGCATATGATACTTCAGTCGTTACACACACAATTCTCCTCAAGTCAAATGTTAAGCCATTTAGGCAAGGACAAAGACCAATCAATGCTTTGCTGGAGCCCATCATTCGAAAGGAAGTGTAGAAGTTTCTCTTGGCACAAATCATATTCCCAATAAGACATTCAACATGGGTCATAAACTTGGTCCCAGTCAGGAAGAAAAATCAAGAAATTAGACTATGTGTCAATTTTAGAAACCTAAATAGAGCATCAGAAAAGGATAATTATTCAGTCCCTTCACTAGATGAGGTGCTTCAGGTTTTCAATGGATCTTAGATGATGTCCTTTTTGGATGGGTACTCTGGATACAATCAGCTCATGGTTCAATATGAGGATAGGCACAAGACTGCCTTCACTACAAAATGGGGAACCTTTTCTTACCAGAGAATACCCTTTGGATTAATCAATGTTGGAGCTACCTTCCAAAGAGCAATGGATATTGCCTTCAAAGAAATCATTGGAAAATTCATAATCATCTACATGGATGATTTGATAGTCTTTTCCAAAAAGAGAAGTGATCATGTTGTAGATTTGTGCAAAATATTCCAGAAGTGCAGGGAATTTGTCATTTCACTTAATCCTAAGAAATGCATCTTTGGAGTCACTGAGGGAAAACTGTTAGGCCATGTTATTTCAGAACAAGGTATTGCCATTGATCCCAAATGAGTGGAGGCAATACTAAAAATTCAACCCCCTACAAGAAAAAAAGAAATGAAGTCAGTCTTCGGAAAGATTAACTTTTTCAGGAAATTTATCACTGGATTTGCAGAAATAATCAAGCCCTTAAATGCCATGTTGAAGCAAGAAGCAAAGGCTGAATGGAATACAAAGGCTAAGGAAGCATTTGCAGAAATCAAGAGGGCTATTACTGAGGCCCCTGTTCTGGTAAGTCCTAATTATGCTAAGCCATTCTACATCTATTCGTTTGCTTCTGATCACTCCTGTGTGGGCTTGTTGACACAAAATTTTGATCAAGGTAGTGAACTACCCATAGCATTTATGAGTGCACCTTTGAAGGATTCCGAACTGAGGTATCCTAGTGTTGAAAAGCAAGCTTATGCCTTTATATGAATTGTGAAGAAGTTTAGGCACTATATACTAAGAAACAAGGTCTTTGTTGTAGTCCCTGATCTAGAAGTCAAGATGTTGTTGATGAAAAATGAGTTGGGTGAATGTAGAGCCAAGTGGGTAACTATGTTACAAGAATATAACATTGAAATTCAACCCATGAAGTTGGTAAGAGGACAAGGACTGACCAAGAAAATGGTAGAAGTGGGCCTTGACCTTGTTTCCTAGCATTATAATCTTGAAGATGTTTCTACAGGGGCCTGGTATGATGACATTATCTACTACTTGTTGAATTAGAAATGTCCCGAACACCTTAATTCAGTGCAAAGGAGAGCTCTACATTTGAAGAGTGGTAGTAATATGATGAAAGGAGCTGTCCTATACAAGAGAAATCCTGAAGGTGTCTACCTGAGATGCCTAGGGAAAGAAGAGGCAAGGAGAGTGATGGCTGAATTTCATGATAAATATGGCATAGGCCATGGTTCAACACCTTCCACTATAAATCAGATTCTGAGGGTGGGCTATTATTGGCCTACCTTGTTCAAGGACACACATCACCACGTGAGGACTTGCCATATGTGTCAATTTGCAGCAAACAGGGAGAGGTGTGTGGATCTTCAACTTTGACCTATCATAGAGGTAAAACCATTTGCACAATGGGGAGTTGACTTCATTGGTCCAAGCAACCCATCTTCATCTATAGGCCACAAGTATATTCTTACCATAACTGATTATTTTACTAGGTGGACTAAAGCTCTTGCATGCAAACAATGTACTTCTGAAGTAGTAATCAATTTCATGGAATTAGGTATCATTAATCGCTTTGGTTGTCCATTGGCTATGGTTTTTGATAATGGTTTTGTATTTTGATATTTAAAGTTTTCTAACTGGGCTTATGACCATGGAATTACCATAAAATTTGCATCCAATTACTATCCATAGGGGAATGGTTTGGCTAAGTCTTCCAATAAAAAGCTTTTGAAAGTCATTCGAAAACTATTGGATAAAAACCCCAAAGATTGGCATACCCAGCTTAGATTTTCTCTTTGGGCAGAGTGCACTAGATAGAAAAAATCTTTAGGAACCTCTCCTTATCACTTAGTGTATGGTTTTGAACCTATCTTTCCCATCCAGCTTAAGATTCCTACCTTGCAATTCATCAATGAATACTATGATGGAGAGGATAAGTGTGAAGCCCGCTTGACTGAATTGTTGCACCTTGAAGAGAGAAGGGATGAAGCCCTAGAAAACTTTGCCAAACATTAGGGTATAGTGAAAAGATGGTTTGATAGGAGAGCCAAGGTGAAAGCATTTAGAATCTCTGACTTGGTTCTCTACTAGGATAAAGCCCATGACAAGAAGGGGGAGCATGGAAAATTTGATAGACTTTGGCTCGGCCCTTATCAGATTGTAGAGATTCTAGGAGATAATGCATTCTATTCGAAAACCCTCACTGGAGGAGATATCCCACTACCTATCAATGGGTAGTATTTGAAACATTATTTTCAGTCTTGAATTGTTCTCAGCTGTATCCTTGTACATAAGTAGATTAGGTTTCCTTTCTGTTGTGTTGTTTTTTCCTTGGGTTTTGTGGGGTTTCTTTTGGTTTTCACTCTGTTTGTCTACTGCTCTAGTTTTGGTTTGCTTCGGGTTGGTCTGCTTGGGTTGGTTTTCCTTGTTGCTCTGCGTTTGGGGGTTTCCTACTTTCCTTTGGGCTTGTTGCATCTGTATAATTGGCTGCTTTTCTAGTGTTGCTCTAGGATTTCTTTTACAAACTCTTATTATCTTTTTAGAGTCATTCAAGCTAGTAGATTTCCTTCATTTGATGTTGCATGGGTTGGGAGTTAGTGTCACTTGACTAAGTTAAACTCTGGAATATATTTGGGTCTTATATCTTCACACAAATCTTAAGAGTTTTGAGGTTGCATATGGTTTTTAGGAGGTCTGATTGGGTAAAACTCTTAAATTCTACTCTAGTGTCATTGTGGTTCTCATCCTTGAATGCAGGTTTCATTGCTTGCAAGGTGAAAAGTAAAGGTTTAAAAGCATATCTCAAAAGAGAATATAAAAAGAAATGAAAGAAAAATATTGGAAAATCAGAATGTTCACCTTTTTAAGGGTATCCTAGTATCTCTATTGAGGCTATGGATGCCTGGATGGTAGTAGAGCTATGCTAGGGAGGGTCACAGTGATAGCCTCACTAGGGCAATGGACACCTGACTGGCAATGAGGCTCTATCCAATTTTCTTTTGGAGTTAGAATCCTTAGGTAGCCCTGTCAGAATGAGTTTGGTCCCTTTTGCAACTTAGGAAAGGAAAATGAATGCATATGCACACACTTTGACCTTGGTACAGGAAAGGTTGGCTTGTTAGTGATTTTTGAAACCTTGTCTATTTGTAACCTGATGCTTGGAGTGAAATGAAAGATTTTGAGTTCTTGATGCCTGTTTGTCATCGAAATACTCTGGAGCATTTCCCTAGTGGAGTTGCCATTTGTTGTGCAGTTTTCCTCACACACCCCTCTAAAAGTGGGGATGCTCTTTAGGCTTGGTCTCTTGGCCCATTCCTATGGCTTGGCCCCTCTTTGTGCTTATCTTTGAAAATCTTGGGGTTTTGGTCTTTGGTGCTTGCCTTGGTTATGGCTTCCTTAGTGTTGAGTTCTTGGTTGTTTTGAGGTCTTGCAGATGTCCTTTCTGGGGTAGTCTTCTTTTGCCTTCTTTTTCTCCTTTGGTGTTTTTGTTTGGGTCCTAAGGGTTTGTTTTCTCCCTTAGCTTTCCCTTGTTTTCCTTTTTTTCTTTGTTCTATCAGAGGTGAAACCGGGATGCAATGGAAATTTGAGCTTTGGCTAAGTTTCGGGTTTTGCTCCCGTTCTCCTTTTAGCTCCGCTTCCTCGCTTTCTTCTTCATTTTGTTTGTTTTTTCCTAAGGGTCGCTTTCCTCCCTTAATTTTTTCTTGGGTTTCTTTCCCTTTCTTTTGTCGAAGGCAGGACTGGGATGGAATCAAACTCCAAACTTTTTCAAAGTTCGCTGTTCGGTTCTCGTTCCCATTCTGACTTTGCTTCCCGCCTTCTTAGTTTTGTTGTTACTTTGCCCATTTTCATCCTAGGGGTCGCTTTCCTCCGTTATTTTTTTTCATCGCTTCGCTTTTCCTCCACTTGTCACAAGTAGAACTAGGATGGATCCAAACTTTGAACTTTTGCTAAGTTCTTTGTTCCATTTTCATTCCCGTTCTAGCTCCGCCTCCCACGTTCTCATTTTCTTCATTGTTTTGTTCGTCTTTGATCTCCGGGTTGGTTTCCCACCCTAAGGTTTTCTTCATTTTTCTTCTCTTTCATTTTTTTGGGCTGAGACCAAGATGGAATTTGGCTTTGAACTTTGGAAAATTTTACGGTCCCTTTCCCATTCCCGTTCCTTCTTCACTTCCACTGGGGTGGGTTTTGCTTCCGTCTCCACCTGGTTTCCCTTTGGTTTCCTTTCCTGTTCTTGTTCTACCTCTGCTTCTATTGGGGTGGGTTTTTCTTTCATCTTTGCCTAGTTTCCCTTTGTTTTCCTTTCCCTTTCCCATTCCGCCTCCACTTCCGTCGGGGTGGGTTTTGCTTTTGTCTCTGCCTAGTTTCCCTTTGGTTTCCTTTCTCGTTCCCATTCTGCCTCTGCTTCTGCCAGGGTGGGTTTTTCTTTTGTCTCCCTTTGGTTTCCCTTTGGTTTCCTTTCTCATTCCCATTCCACCTCTTCTTCCGCTGAGGTGGGTTTTGGTTTTGTTTCACTTGTTTCCCTCCCTTTCCCTTTCATGTTCTGCTTTTGCCTCCGCTTGGGTTTTTTGTGTGTTTCTCTAAGCTTAGGAACTATTTTGGACCTACTTAGATTTTGATGGTGTATTGGGCATTAATAGTGTCCTGTTTGAATGAAGGTTGGATCAATCTAGGATTTACAAGATGTACTTTGAAGATTTGGGCATGATTTGCGAGTGCAGTCAGGTGCACTTTGCGGCTGCTGTCACGAGACCCACTCCTGTACGCAAGGTCGATGCATTTTGTGTTAATTGATGGTGGGAAGATTTGGTTTTTGGATTCAACCTGGTTTTGTTTGATCTAGGCCATCCTTTTGCCCGGTTCTGGTTCGATTGGTGGCCCGTATTCCTCCTAGTGTTCATGCGCATTGCTATTCACTGAGGTGTTCATTAATGTTGGGCGTGGCTCAAGGATCCATCCCCTAACCTCGTGTGATCCCAGGATGATCTGATGAGGTCCTTGCTACATTCATTGCTAAGCAGTGGGTTATTGCTAATTGTCAGGGCTGATTTGATTGGTGGTCGTGTTTCTTTGTAATCGTAGCTCTATTTCACGTAGGCCTATTGTTCTATAAGTATGGCACTCTGCCTCATTGGTTGGGATGGAATTAGCTAGGTTGGATCTGGATTAGTAGACTAAGTCAGAGGACTTGTAATCAGTAGATTTAGCAGTAGAGTAGCATGTTAGAATATTAGAATTTATGTTTCAAATTTTCAAGCAAGTGTTGTAACAGACCATAATTGTTGCTAATATGATGATTTAATACAAAGTGTAGACATTGTGTCATGATTGGTGCCTCCTTTGCATTGGATAATCTTGCATGTTTATTGTTCCACATTTCAAATTGCTTGGAAATGTTTGGATTTAGTTTAGATTTAGTTTGTAATGCTAGTGATTTAATATCTAAAGTGTTGTAGCAATCCCTAGTTCATATCTTGGGCAGCTTCTTGATTATGGGAATGTTGTGCAAGGTCAACTTGTACCTCATATTCATGTGCTTAGTTCAACTATATATATTCATTCAGTCTGATTGAATGAATGCCTGCAGCTTGAAAATATTTAACACCTTAGAAGATTGCACTATTCTCTGCAAGATTGTAGGTATAGCCTAAGTCGGCCAGGAACTAGTTTAAGGGATTGGTCCATTCCAGGTCTTTCATCATTTGCATGATTAATCTTAGAAGTAGTGTTAGCAATTAGAACTTCTAAAACCCTCATCTTTTTCTATTTCTTTTATTAAATGGTTAAAACTTGAAGTTAAAGCATCACCATATCTTAAAATATGATGAGTTTAGAGCTTCCAATATTTGTATGTAAGACCCCTTGTGATTACCAACATATTCACATTTTATCACTAAGTTTGTTCGACTACATTATCATAACTTGACACCCATGAGACCTTGGGGTTATCTCTTTGTTCATAGAGATCAACCTTTAAAGAGAGATAAGATAAATTTTATTCTGCCTGAGTTGTTGTGCAAAAACAACAAACAACACTACCACAAGAAAATTGAGAACCTTATCCATGGATTTGGGCTATGATTGTTGTACATACGGCTAGGGCCGATGTGGTTGTCGAGCTGGTAGCATTGATGGTATTTGTGGAATGTATTCCCTAGTAAACCTTCTCTCTGATCTAGTGTTATAGTTTGATTGTACTTGTGGTTTTCTCATGGTCAATACTTCATTTTTGAACATTGAGTCTTCTCCCTCCATCCAAAAAAAGAGTGCTCGACTAGGAGAGATATCTAATTCTTGCTCTAGAGACATTCCCTACATTTGAGCACTAAATTTGGTGTTCTCAATCCTAGGGGATTGATAACTTCTGGTATTCAAGGGAATGATTTGAATTATTTGTTCTTCCACCTTCTGCTAAAGATTTCCCTGCAAATAATTTTAGGGCATATGATTGTCGTTGCATGGAAAACACTAGGTGTTTGCATCTTTTTCTAGATTGAGTTGTTCTAGAATCATGTCCTTGCTCATGCTATTTTTGAATATCTTTAATGGGGTATTTATTAGGACCATCTATCCTAATGTCTACAGTTGATTATTCCCTCTTGGAGCTCCTTGGTTTGTGTTATTCTAAAAAGCTGGCCTCCCTCCTTGATAATTTTACTTTGGGGGCTTTGGAGGTGTTGCTTGCTGATGTTGGATAATGATGAGCTCATTTGAGAAATTCCTCATTAGATTCTTCATGTCATTGACATCCATGGCCAATGAAGAAGATCCCAACATACTTGGTTGTGTATTTGGGTACACATACATCGAAGGTGGAAATGCAATTGAGATGATAGGGAGTGAGGCAGATGTATTGGGGGCTGCCTCCTCTTGGATTCTGCTAAATATTTCTACAAACATTGATATCAATGGTTGTAATGGAAGATTTTTGAAATCTATTAAATTGTTCTCCGCTCACAAAACCAGATCATATATGTTGCACAAGGTATTTCCTTTGAGTGATTGTACCATGATTATGATATCTGAGTTGAACGAATTTAGATAGAACATGAATGCCATGGTTTCTAGAGGTTTGGCTATCATAGGAATCCATGGCTAGGTTTTATGGAACCTGGTGTTGAATTCAATCATGGCCTCTTGCAAAGCTCTCTAGATTGTGATCAATTGATTTAGTAAGGACAAGGGCCTCATTTCTTTGAAAAGTGATGAAAAGTATTATCTCTGAGGTCATCCTAAGAATGGGTGGTATTGGGATCCAAATATTTATACCAGTCTTGATCCTTCCCTTTGAAAAATCTAGCTAATAGTCTGAGGGTCACATTTTTCTTTGTGATGTTTTGAACCCTACAAACCTTTGCTATGTCTTGGAGGTGTTCGGAAGGTATTTTAAAATCCTCCCTAGTGAACTTAAAAATTTCTTTGAGGGCATTGGTGGGTAAGGTGGGCCACACATATGGAGGTGTAGGTGGAACTAGTGGACTACCACTGTCTTAGGTTACAAAATTTCTAAGGGAAGGAGCTCCTTGGAGATCCATTGGAAAAAAAATCCTATGGACCAAGTAAATAGGTATTTTGATTTGAAAGGTTCATCCATCTAGAGGGGTATATAAGTATCTACACTCCAAGCTAGTGCTCCTAAATCTATTTCTTCTAATAGGTGATATGAAACCTATGACTCATCTTCTCCTAGGGGTCAAAGAGGGTAACTGAGAGTGCTGAAAATTTCCTCTAGAGGATGCTTTGGTTTGGACTCTAAGCATGGGTTTATCAGTCTCTCCTATTAGTCTTATTCGGAAAATTCCTCCTCAAGGC
The DNA here is from genome assembly GCA_007115665.2 of Sequoiadendron giganteum. NCBI lineage: Eukaryota > Viridiplantae > Streptophyta > Pinopsida > Cupressales > Cupressaceae > Sequoiadendron > Sequoiadendron giganteum. Next base: position 30,680,489 of record CM021100.1, on the reverse strand, counting down.
TAAGTATTAGATACTATCAAAGAACTTGGTTCCTCTAAGCATTCTAGAAAAAGACTATTGATTTTAAAAGCTTGTTCTTCTCCCAAACAACCTTATGGGAAAATTAGTAAGTGAGGGGCCTGCTTTTGCCTCAGTGAATAACCCTTAGGATAGTTAAAAAAGCTAGCTCTCCTTTGGGTATGGGAAAAGGCAGAATGACATGCATACAAGGAAACTAAAGGTGGTGATGCGTCAAAGGTTTTATAACATTTCAAAGCTCCTTAATAGCTCCATCTTCTGATAAAGTGAACACATAATGCCACAAAACCTTCATTGTTGGAAGGATAATGTACAACTAAGGCTAATGTAGGCACAAAGTAGACATTCAAATCCCCCATGGGAAGCATCCATTAAGGTTCAAGAAGAAAAAGGAAACCCAAACTCTAACATGATACTTTAGATTCTTGCAGAGCTATCCACTTAATAGCATAATATGAAAACACTAGAAACTTTAGCAAGAGATTGAAAGAGTATTAAAACATGGCTCAATTTAATTCAAAGAAAAATTTTAGAGATCATAAAAGCTAAAAAATTAAGAATTAATGATCAAGAATTACACAAAAATAATTAGAACACAAAAAATTCAATATACATGACTGAGACAAAGTGTAAAACAAAGGCTGCACATGCACAATTTGATACAGCTTTATCCTTGATGTATTGTTGAATAAAATTCTAAGGTCTAATAACTAAATAATTTTCTTGATATCAATTACGAAAGAGCAATTTGAAGCTCTGCAAGAAATTTTCTATCTCCTATTCTACTACTATTGATAATCTATCTATCTATTGATCAATCTCTATATCCATGCCTATCCTCCAAGAAAGATTCCCTTTTATAAGAAAAGGGGAGCACATAAGCACCAAGCTCTCTCCACCACAAAAGCTGAAAGCCCTAATAGGTGTTGCCACCAGAAAACCTCAAATCTAGCCAAAAATGAGATCTAATCCAATTAATAAAAATTGAGCTACTTTCATAATGACAATGAGTGGTGACAGCTCGATAATCCAAATCTCTAGCAAGTCTTGTATAGGTTTCCCTATTAGAAGGACGATACGACTTAGAATTATTTCCTCTATTCAATATAATCTAATGTTGGCCATAATGATGATGCTCTAGAAGTGGTGGAAGAACAAAAGTGTTGCCACTAAACAATATTTGTAAAATCCCTACCCCAATAATGAAGAGAAGCCCCGAAAAAAGATAGGCTATGTGGTGAGTGTGCGAGCATTCTTAAGAAATGGGATAACAACTTGAAGGAAAATACCCGTGGGGGTGTCATGTGTATATCACCAGGCTCAAAGAAAAAGAAAAGCCTCAAAAGGTACTGCAGCCACTACATGGCACCATTACACACCTTTTCACCAAGATCTTTCAATGGCTTCAAAAAATACGTGTCAACATGACAAGTGGCAGGTACAAAAATGTGAACCCAAAGAGAAAAGGGCCAAGAGGCCAAAAGAGATATGTGAGCCTTGGGGCTAAGAAAAAAAGAAAACCCTTAGAGAAAAAAATGCTCCATAGGACCCATTCACCCAAGGGTGAATAGTTCCCCCTTAAGTCTTGGAAACCATTTTTTAATATGTTTTTGGCAGCATTTTAATGATCTAAATTTAAATTGTAAATGTCACCTTGCGGTGTTTAATTATCGAGTAATTAAGGAAAAACCTATAAATACAAGGTATTTATATGAATTCAAATCTAATACACTTTATGCAAGCATTCTTAGAGTGAATATTATTGTCAAGAGATTTGGAGAGTATATTTATCAGTCATTTATTGCAACATTCAAGATCATATCAAGATGTCAAGATTTATGTGTGTTCATGAATTTTTTGGGAGCTAATAGTGTGATGAAGGTTTCAAGTTTCAATCAATCATTAAAGCATCAAAATATATCTATAAATCAAGTAATCTCATGCAAGATCCAATCCTTAGAGAGATATGTTAGACTTCAATCCTCTAAGGGAAGCCATTAAAGGGCTTAGTGAGATGTAACAAGTTTTGTTCAAATTAATCAATTAGTCATTATGTCATTATCAAGGTTTAATTACCAAACTAGGTGATATGTCTAGATAATAGCTCATTTTTTGTTGTTTTCATACATATTTTGAGACAATTTTAGATACACTTTCTAGAAAATCCTTCTATATTATACTATCTTTTCATATCTATTATGCAGAATTGAACCCAAAATATAATGATGGAATTATGGTTATAATATACTAGTATTGTATGGTTTATATGAAGATGTGTATGAAATGTTGATGGAATGCTATGTTTTGATTGTGATAGTTAGCCTTATGTACATACTTTGTGGAACCTCTTGTAGCTAATGAGGAATTATGGTATGCAACAATTGTAGGATGAACCCGCAACAAAAGGAGTATGGGACAACAAAATAGGGGAGTTCTAGATTAAGTTGAATGTGATGATTGTTGATTAAGGAACTTGATGAAGGTTGAACTATGCTATTATAACCAGTTAATAAATGATGAAGAAGAGGTCTCCTTCACTTATGGTATTTTGACAATTATTTGAATTTTTACATGCAATTATGTTTTGAAAGTGTTTAGTCCTATTAGGATTCCTTTAACATTTTAGTTATAGGTTGAATAACTCAGTCTTAACTCTACAATCTAATAACTGGGAGTGGAGTTAATGATTTTAGTTAAGTTGATTCTTTGAATAAGATTCCCTCAAGCTTCTATATAGTTGTTGGTTGAATCCATAGATAAGTTACTTGGTTTTTCAGTTTTATGTTATCAGTTACTTTCAATTTCAAGACATGAAATATTCAAAATGATTGAATACAATCTATAAAAAGATCTTTTGTAATCTTTCATGATATGCAATGTGTTGATGTTATGACAGCTTCGGTCTGCACTTCCCAAGAGGAAAAAGAATAAATTAAATGGATAGCCTCTAGGCTATTTAATTTATATCAACAATAAATGCAAGAGCTGACTTTATGATTCGCTTTTTCCTTGTCTCAACCTTGAGCCGACTTCAAGATATATTAATTTTTTATCTTTTATTATGTATTCCAAGAAAGGCCACCCTAAGTCAAGAGGCACCCAATGATGTATATATACAAGGTCACTTTGGCATTGTAAATCATCATCATCAAGCAAGTTCGTACTTACCTTTGAAGAGTAGAAATTCGCATATAGAGCAGAATTCGCATCTTAGAGCAGCAGTCCGATTTCAAGGAAGAAGACAGTTATTTGTATCTTGAAGGAGGGCAAATATATTGTCAAGTATTGGCCATTGTTGGGCCTGAGTTGTAAGTAGATTTCTGTTACTGTGTTATCATATATAAGAGAATCATTTGCTGGGTTTTTCTCCCTTAAGTAGGAGGGTTTTCCCAAGGTATCTTATTGTGTTCTTTGTCTTATGTGTTGCAATTCTATTGAGTAATTTATTACCTAATCTGATCTAAGAAACACTAACATGGTATCAGAGTGGGTGTGAAAAAGATCGTGATCAGATTTAGTTTGCAAAACTCACTTTATTCTTTTTCAGTCTATCTTCTAAATTTCTCAAGATGGTGAACAATCTGAAAATCGAGGATAGACTCGAAGGGATTTTGAACTACACATCATGGAGGTTCAGAATCATGCTCACTTTGGAAGAGAATGATTTAGCTGAGTTCTTGAAAACAAAAGTTCCTGAACCTGAGGAGGAAGAAGAGAAGTTGCAGTGGAGGAAGAAAGATACTAGGGCAAAGAAAGTGTTGGTTGATTCCATCAAAGATCATATTGTCCCGATTGTCTTCAAGTTGGATACTGCAAGGGAGATGTTCAAAACATTGGAAGAGATGTACGAAATCAACAACACCAGTCATGCCCTAACCTTGAAGCAACAACTACTTCACATTAAGATGGCGGAAGAAGAGTTTGTCATCACCTACTTCATGAAGATTTCTGAATTGAGAGATCAACTCTCTCCCATTGGTCATATTGTTGATGACAAGGATTTGACCATGATTGCTCTCAATGGTCTTTTGCTTTCATGGGAGTTGTTTATTCAAGGAATTAGTGCAAGATCTAAACTTCCCAAGTTTGATCGATTGAGGATTGACTGCATTTAAAAGGAATCGAGATAATGGGTCAGATGGTGCTCCTCCATTCAAGAAGAAATGGGACCTCTCTCGTGTTCAATGCTTTAAATGTGACAAATTTGGTCACTATGCGAAGGAATGTCCTACCAGGCCTAATCAACATGCTTCATTTGTGGATGTGATTGAGATCTCTCCCCAAAATGATTCTAGTGAATTTCTACTCTAGTCATGGGCCTATGTTCAAGCTGTGAAGGTTGTGTACTAAGTGCAAGAGAAACATATCATACGATGTCCACCCTTCACAATATTTAAGAGATAAGTATTCCTTGCTTTTGATTGTATTTACTATTCTAGGGTAAAATTCAATTTGTTGAGTTATGAAATTCTGACATTATTTACTTAGGATTATGTGTGTCTAGTAAATAGTGATCACTGTAATAAGATTCTTTAGATTTATTCATTGCAAGTAGGATCATGCCAATTTGTGAAGTTTGTCTTTTGTTTTGCTGAGATTAGCTCTTTTGTGAAATTGAAAGAAAGACATGTCATGATTAATGAATTAATTATCTATTACTCAGGAGATTTTTGAAATCCATGAGATAAGTATTGCATGGTTGAATAATGTTCATGAATTGTTTTTTTTTCTTTGCATTGAGATAACCTGAGCATCAAGCAATCTCGAAGTCTTACTAAATGAAGAAATGATCAAGCTTGGAGTCATAGCTTGCAATCATTGGACTACATTGATGGCTAGAGATATCTCTTGAAGTCAATGTACCTTTCAGGTCGTCATTGTGTTCAAACTATGAAGGGTATGGATTGATCTGAGCTCAAGTACAACGTATCACACTATGTCCAACATTTGGACCTATCAAAATAGTTAAAAAGATAAGTATTCATTGGTTGTTGAGTTATATCATTTATTTATTCTTTGGATCTTGTAATTAAGAGAGATAGTAGATTCTCTTGAATGGTGATTGTGTTCACTAGCATAAGATCTTTAGAAAAATCTCATTCATGATATAACTTGTTCGATTCTAATCTTGATATTTCTTTCATAATTATGGACTGTTAGTAATCTCTATCTAAAATGCTTCCTGGACAGGTTTAGGGGGAAGAAGATGATAAGAGATTACTTAGTGATGAAAAGCTTGAGGCAACTTGTGAAGAAGTCATGTCAACCAAAGAAATGATCAAGAAGGAGTAAACACTAGAGAGACTGAGTTGATGGCTAGAGGGAGTACATCTCCAGAAGTCTTCTTTGCAATCTCTAAAGCCAGGATCGAGAGGGAGTCTCAGTATCAGTGTTCCTTTGTTTAATGAGTTCTTCTTTGAGAGAAGTTCGAGGTGAAATCCCTTGATAATGCAATTCTCTATTGAGAGAGAGTTGAGGTGCAAGCCCTTGATAATGTAATTCTCTGTTGAGAGAGAGTTGAGGTTCAAGCCCTTGATAATGCAATTCTCTATTGAGAGAGAGTTGAGGTGCAAGCCCTTGATAATGTAATTCTCTATTGAGAGAGAGTTGAGGTGTAAGCCCTTGATAATGCAATTCTCTGTTGAGAGAGAATTAAGGTGAAAGCCCTTGTTTCCACCCTCTGGGAGAGCTATGGTGGATGTCATGTGTGTGACTCCATGACTGCATCATGTGAGGGAATCCGTGATGATTTTATTTGTGCTTATGTATCACTCTCTGGGAGAGTCATGGTAAAAGTCATGTTGAGGTGACAACATCACATTAAGTGATGAGCACTTGTTTATACCATCTATGGAAGTAGCCATAATGGTTAATATCACATTGAGGTGATATTCTATTTTGTTTTCATTCTAATATGATGTGTCTTGTGTAGATGGAAGTTCATCCCTAGCTGAGAGGGAGTGTTGATGTTATGATAGCTTCGGTCTACACTTGCCAAGAGGAAAAAGAATAAATTAAATGGATAGCCTCTAGGCTATTTAATTTATATCAACAATAAATGCAAGAGCCAACTTTATGATTCGCTTTTTCCTTGTCTCAACCTTGAGTTGACTTCAAGATATATTAATTGTTTATCTTTTATTATGTATTCCAAGAAAGGCCGACCTAAGTCAAGAGGTGCCCAATGATGTATATATACAAGGTCATTTTGGCATTGTAAATCATCATCATCAAGCAAGTTCGTACTTACCTTTGAAGAGCAGAAATTCGCATCTTAGAGTAGTAGTCCGATTTCAAGGAAAAAGACAGTTATTTGTATCTTGAAGGAGGGCGAATATATTATCAAGTATTGGCCATTGTTTGGCCTGAGTTGTAAGCAGATTTCTGTTACTGTGTTATCATATATAAGAGAATCATTTGCTGGGTTTTTCTCCCTCAAGTAGGAGGGTTTTCCCAGGGTATCTTGTTGTGTTCATTGTCTTATGTGTTGCAATTCTATTAAGTAATTTATTACCTAATCTGATCTAAGAAACACTAACACAATGAATGGAGTTAACTTCATGGGATGCATAAAATCTATTAGTTAGATTTGGGTTCAGTTAAAGTGAGGACAACTAATTGAGTAGGCCACTCAAGGTACTATTCCTCACTTCTTTTCAATTTTTCATTTCTATTTAATAATTGTTTTTCATTTATCATTGTCTCATGAACTTTATGCAAGTTAACTAGAATCTCATATCTTGCTTATTGTTATTGAATGTTTATGAATATGCATGCAATAGCTAACCAATAACACTCTAGAGGTTAAATTAGTTGAATTATTAGTTTTTAAAAGTTTTGAGTCATTCGGGTATCATTTTATTAGCTGTGAACCCTTAAACCTGCAAATGCACAAAGAAGTCAAACATTGTTAGTGTTAGATCAAATATGCATGTAAATATTTGAAGGATTCCCCATGAAATCCACCTATTAAGCTAAAATTAGGAAAATGAAGAACATAAAGCAAGAAACTTGAATTAAATCCTAATTAAGCAAATAAGTTAAAGATCTTATGGGGGAATTGGTGCCAATGATATGTTGCAATTGGCCCTTTCCCAATTCCTATGGTTGCAATGTGGATTGATGAAGAAATGGTCAAATCTCCAAAGAGATTTGAGCATAACCTTGGTGCAAATGTGAAAATGATGAGAATGTATGAATGAAAATAGCAAAATAAATTCTCATTTGAAGAGAGTAACTTTGCATATGAGTTGTGGATGAAGATTGAGGAGAAGAGTCTCCAATTTATAGATTCAAATCTTGGAAGAGATAGTGGAAATAAGCAATGTGGGATAAAAGATAGTCCAATGGCATTGTGCCACTTGTCCAAATGTTATTGGATGAGGAATGTGCAAGTTTTGGCCAATGTGCCAATAAATGCAATTAAGTGGCATTTCAAACTTGAGAAATGACATGTTGAAGAGGGAAAAGGAATGAAGTTAATATCACTTGGCTCAAGGTCAAGGACATGTAAGAGGCTTTTAATGCCTTGTTGGAAGGACCAATTCCACTTGGACTTTTTGAATTCAAATAAGGAATATTCCCTTTTTGATGCTTTGTGAGGGAAAATAGGAGAATTAATAAATCAAAGTAATTGATTTATTGTGCAAGTTGCATTCTCTAGAGAATTTTAGTGAGAAGGATTAACTTAATCAGGGATTTGATTAACATAATGAAGAATTAGGTGATGTGACAATTTAGCTTAGATTTATGAATTGATTTAAATCAAATTGAGAGGAAAGGTTTAATTAAATAAATGATTTTGATTTATTTAACTAAGGAGGAATATGTTAGATTAAATTAAATAATGTTTTAATTTATTCAATTTAATAAGAGGACTTTAGAGATTTAATCAAATAAAATGAATTATTTAATTAAAAGGAGGTTTACAGAATTAATTAAATAAAATTGATTTATTTAATTAATAGGAGATGGTGACTTAATTAGATAAAGTTGATTTATTTAATTAAGAGATGAAGAGTGATGAATTTAATCAAATATAGATTATTCGATTAAATGACTAAGAAAGGAGATGATTCATGATTAAATAGTGTTAGTAAATCAGGATCCAGTGTGTCAGATCGAATTGTACATTTTCCATGTCTACATTAGCAACAATTTATTTACAATAAAAGTTGTAGGTGCCTATAGCCACTAGTTCTAGTCATGTCTTTTAGTGTTTTGTATTTTTTTAAGTTTTCAGCATGTAGAATAACTTGAATAGAGTAGCTTAAGTAGTTTTGAGTCTTTGAAGGCATATGTAATGCTACACGATCACAAGCTTACAAACCTTGGGTTGACAATTTAATGTAGTCTTAAGCAATGGTTAGTGCACTATTTAGTCAAATAAACCTATGAATTGTGTAGGTTCTACCAATTTTACAATACATTTGTTTAGACTCTACATTTTTGGTGCCATTATCAGGGATGGTGCTATCTTCATAGACTTGTTTTTACAACTTTCATAGTTAACTTTTATTTCCTGCATTAGGATTGTTAGCCAATATTTTTCCAACACCAAAGATACACTAACATTGTGCAGGACTACTATGTTGTAAATCCATATTTCATGTATGAAGAGGTAGAGAGATCCCTTGGGTAGATTCCTTGCCTCTAAAAACCAAGAATCTATATCAAAAATCAATGAATCTAGTGCTCAGAGTGAGTGTAACATTGAAGAATAAATATCCCTATCACCAACATCTAGCACACATATGAAAGGAACATATCGCACCATGGGGGATGTATTGGATGATGATCCTGAATGTTCCACCTTTGAGTTCCCAATCACTAACTGACAAAGGGCTATAGTGCTGAAGAACATTCCTCTTTTGGCCTTACCAGTCTTTTATGGGTTAATGATTGAGGACCCAAATACATTTCTCTTTGAATTTGATGTCTTATAAAGAAGATATGATTATAATTTTGATGCTCACAGGCTCAATATTTTCCTTGTAACTCTAAAGGATGCAACCCTAAGATGGTTCATGGGATTAGGTAGGGATGTTGTTCCTGATTGAGACACTATGAAATCCTTGTTCCTCGAAAAGTATCAAGACTATTGTAGAGGACCTGACAAAAGGAAGGATGATATTCTTAGAATGTCACAAAAGGATTATGAGTTATAGAAGATTATGTGGAGAGATATTAATTTTCTCTAAAGAAAAACCCATAGAACAAGTTGTCAGAAGAATCTCTCAAGTTAGTCTTTTTGAGGGGAGTCAATGATGACCGCATGGATGCCTTGAACCTCATTGGGAAAGAAGATTTTTCTTAGTTACCATTTTTTTAAAATTTGTAAGGTTTGTAGGAATTATTCCAAGAGCTTCACTAAAAGGCCAAGAGGAGATAGGACATCCATTATTGGTTAATCATCTATAGGGGTTTCAAAGATTGATTTAAGCAACCTCTTTTACAACATGAAGGAGGACATTATTAGCCATTTGGAAACTTATTTTGATATTCTCCACATCAAGAAAAAGTAGGAGGAAGATGAGGCTATGCTCATTGAATATTGTCCAAGCTATAAGAAAAGAAAAGAAAATTGCAAATGCAAAAGAGAGGCTATTATCCAACAAGATAAAGTTGAGAAACCTAATTTTCAACCAATTGAAGGAGATGATGGATATCTCTTCTATATAGCACAAAGGAGGCCATGGAAAAAAATATAAGGTATGCCTTAAGACCCCCTAAAATTTAATCCATCATTTCCTATAGGGAATTAAAACTTGTATGCCTAGAACTCTCATCCCTAGCCAACAAACCATAACCAATGGTAGAACCATCAACAATGGCCACAAGCTTAGTAAAATTGGAGCCAATAACCAAACCCTTGGCCCTAAAAAAAATTTCAGGGTTCCAATTACAACCCATAATGGTCAGCATAATAGAATTAGTGGTATCCTTAGTGGAAAAAGGGCTAGCAATGGTAGTAGAAAAGTATGAACTATCAAAAACACATTCTCCCTCCACCATAACAAAAATCCTTAATTCCTCCATCAAATCCTACATCCCAACCACCTAAGCAACCAAAAATACCTACCCAACCTACACCTAACCATAACACAAAGCCTATTCAAAAAGCTTATACTAATGAAGCAATACAATACTCCACATATGAGGTAGAGGTGAGTGGTTTCCACTTAAAATTAGGAAAAGAACTTGCTAGAACTTCATCCCCTCAAATTATAGAGATAGAGGATGAGGAACCTACAATTGAAGCTTAAAAAAAATCATCTTTGGAACCTGAGGCAAATTAGGTACACTAAACTACCTCTAGTCCAAAGCCACCTTTTCCTAAACATTTGGCTATTCAAAAAAATCACACACATGGTAAGATAGGTCTTCTAGGTAAATTAAAAGATGTGAGAATCAAGATACTACTCATCCAAGCTATTAAAGACATCCCTATCTACACCAAAACTATAAGGGATCTATGTCTTAAGAAACCAGGAAAAAAAAGAAAAGATATTTAGATAGTTCATGTCTTGGGAAACCTTGTAGATATCATGTTAGGGAACATTACTCTCCCTAACTATATAGACCGGAATAGTCCAGTGGTGGAAATTAAGATAAATGGGACCCTCATTAAGAATACTTTGTGAACTATGGGGAAAATAGGATGTATGTTTTCACATATTCTCCCTAGGTCATTTTATATTGTCTTAGGAATCCTAATTTGATTGAATATCAACCACAAAGGTGAGTCAATTCTCAACAAGGAAGACCTAGGAGGGGTTCTTTTAAACTTTGAGGGCTTCACCACTAAGCAAAAGCTTGGAAAATACAAAAAAGAATTCAACTCACAAAACCTAATAATGCAAGGTAAATGAATTATGCAATAGAAAGTTAGGGTATGTGTACCTCAAAGTTCTAAAAATGCAATGAGGATTCTAGAAATGTAAAAATACTGTCAAAAAGTTCTATGGAGGACTAAGACACCCTTACTATAAACTTAGTCCCATTGCTATTTTTTGGGGAAAATGCAGGGTCTTTAGATGTTAGAACCAAATATGAAAGAATTTCCAAAAAATTACTTGAGGAGGACTAAGATGCCCTAGGTGATGACTTAGTCCCATTTTGAATTTTTGAAATCTATGAATGTAGTCCTAAGGTCTAGGGTCTTCACTTCCCTCTCATATCTCAGGTTCTAAATCTTCTAAATCTGGCTTGTAGGTGAGTTTCTATGAAGATAACAACCTTCTGATGTAACGTTGCAACTTTGCAACTTTGCACTCCAAATGATCTTCAAGTATTCAACGTAAATTTGCAATCACAAACACATAAGAGTTAAAACTTGTTCATTTTTATTAAATGGTGGTTTTCCTTGGTCAGAATCCTTGTTGGTAATTAAACCTTGAAATAGAATGAAATAGAGGGAAATGATGAAGGAACAACATGCAATTTAAAACTCACCAAACCCTTGTGAATTCTACAAACTTGTGTGAAATGGCTAGCTTTGACATAGATCTTTAATAAAATTAATGGTTGATAGATCTTGACTTGAATGGTTTTTTTGAATCAAAACCCTACATCACAAATGTTAGCTCTAAAACACACATGACATGAAAATCTCCTTGATATGATGCTTGAATCTTGATGATGGCTTGAATTTTTTTAAGAATTGCTCTTGTGAACTCAATTATGCTCTCACAAAAGAATTATAATATTGGATATGAAAAATGAGTGAATGAATCATGTATTTATACCTATTCATGCTTAATATCTTGAAACTACACCACAACAAGCTGAATTATGAATTCATTAAATAGAGGCCAAATCCTGCCAAAATTAGAAATTAAAACCTAAAAAAAGCTTAAGGTTGACTAAGATGCCCTAGGTGGTGTCTTAGTCCCAAGTCTTGAAAACTTGGGGCACACAATCCAAAAAGGGGCCCATTTAATGTTCCATTGAAAAGGGGGTCCCAAGACTTGAGGGTGACAAAGGCACCCTAGGTGGCATCTTAATCTTGACCCAAAAATCAAGGACACTCAACCAGAATCATTAAATTATCATTTATCCATTAATGTTTGTCAGAATTTTCTAGAAAAAGGTATAGTTTATAAGGCATGTGGATGTAAGATAGGACCAATTAAAACATAAATAAAGATAAATAAAGCAATTCAAGTCCAAAAAAGTGTGAAAATGCAAGGGTATACATTTTCCTATGCTACATTTATCCCCCACTTTAGTGATAGGATGAACTTGTTTCAAATTCACACTAAAGTAGCCAACCACACAATCAAGAAGGGTTCAAATGTAAAAATGTTAGTAAGATAGGATGAAAATAACCAAGAGGGTGGTCAAGCCCCTAGGATCAAGATCTTATGGCAGACCAACATAGGCACAAAAGAAACACTTGCAAATGATATATGAAGCCATAACTAGATCGTAAACATACACCATCAAAGATAGGAAAATAAAAATAAAATAAAAAAGGAAAAATCCAACAAATCAAGCTTTGACTCATCATCCAATGTGATGTGGACTAGGTCTAGGTTGTTTCTTCAAAAAAATTTACAAGTGGAATGCATTGTACACTTTGCAAACAAAAGTGCATCCTCACGAGGGCTAGTGAAACTAGTTGTTCAGTAGGCGAGCCCTAGGAAGTCCATATCAACATCATACCCCCATGAATATGATAAGGATAAAAATAAAATGCACACTCACAAGGGCTAGTGAAGCTAATTGCTCACTAGGTGAGCCCCAAGAAACCATATCAAAGCCATACCTCCATGACTTTAATAAGGTACAAAAATACATGCTCACAAGGGCTAGTGAAGTTAGTTGTTCACTAGGTGAGCCCCAAGGAACCATATCAAAGTCATACCTCCATGAATTTAATAAGGTACAAAGAAAAATGCAACACAATAAGAAAGAAGGATGTTCAAAGGGATTTTTCTTAGTTCATGCATGGTCTTAATCTTAAGAGACATTGTTCCTAATGTCTCCAAGATGGGACCAATCAAAGGATAAAAGATTCAAAACTTAGGGAATGCAATGTGTTACATCACCACTAAGAGGAATATTATATGCTAAGATAGATCACACTCTTGAAGTACATTATTCCCAATTTCACCACAAAGAGAAAAACACATCGATCGCATGAAGAAGGAAAATAACATCAAGGAATATGGAAAATGCAAATAAAATCATGCCAAAATAATGCCAATGTATTCCCCCACTTTAAATAAATTAATAAACACCATGCTGTGAGGAATTAATTTAAAGTAGACAAACATGCAAAAGAGAATGAAAAAGATGGTTTCCCCCCAAAAACACATAAGGGATCTATGAATTTGGGGTCAATATCTATGTTTGCTATAATGATATTAGAGAGCTCAGAACTATCATCATTCCCCAAATACTCACAGAACTATAAGAATGACACAAAGAAAGAGAAAAAAAACTAAAAAACCTTTTGAATCAACATGGAAGAGAGATAGGGTGTCTTTACACCTTGCATCATCCCCAAAAGGAAAACGCAAGAAAAAAATGGAAAAGAAAAGAAAAGATAATGAAAAATATTTTGGGTCAACTTGGAAGAGACATAGGGTGTCCTGATGCCTTGTGTCATCCCTAAAAGGAAAACACAAGAAAAAAAATGAAAATGAAAGGAAAAGATCAATGAAAAGGAAAAAGCTTACGACATATAGAAGAATGAAGGTATAAATAGAGGAATGCACAAAAGGAGAGGAAAAAATTAAAAGAATATCACGAGGATCACATTATGCATATGCAATCAAAAGAAAGCAAAAAGGAAATAAAAAAGGAAAGAAAAAGAAAAAGAAAAGTTAAAAGACTAGTAAAGCACATGCGAGTAAACCATCCAATAGTTCATCCACATCCCAATCTTGTTCAGTATATGCAAAATGTAGATCACTAGTTAGAGGGACAACATCAAGTGTTCTACATGGAGAATCACTAGGGTCAACACATGGTGCATCATTCGGTCAAGGAGGATCATCATGGTTTTTATCATTTAAGCTCATAGAAGAGGAAAATAGTAGATTCAATTTGTTATGCACTTTCTCATCAATTTTAGCTATTTCTTCCTCATCATCCAAGTTAACCACAATAGGAGGATGAATGATAATATCCATAGAAGGCACTGGTCATTGTTGTGCTGGAGACATAGGATCTATTGATTTTGGTAAGGGAGGAAGCTTGTCATTTATTGCTTCTATCAAGTTTGGATTTTTATTCTCAATGTTATTTTCTTAATTCATCTTGTGAGAAATAGCATGATGTCTATGCCTATGCTCTCTAGCATTTCAATTCCTTTTATCACAGTTTTCAAGTTGGATTTGTGTAGGAGCAGGTTGGTCAACCATAGGTTCCTTTTCTATTTTTGAGGGAAGAATAGAACGAACCATGGAAAGTTGTTCAACCACTTTCTCTTTGGTTTATAAATTTGATTAGGAGGTAGATTAGGACTTCTTTGGTTTTCTCTTGGTCTCTTGTAGGAAATAGGTAAAGGATTTTTGATTGATGGGTCTTGGTTTTTTGTAAGGGATTTAGGCTCAATATTGTTTTTTGTAAGTGGCGGAGGTTCAAGCATGGGTGGAGGAAAATTCTCAAGTGATAATTTTGATAAACATTTTTCTTTGAAATTTTGTTAGGATAGGAAAAGGAAGTCCTCATGGGGTCTTATAGGTTCCATGGCCTTAGGCCAAAAATAATCTAAGGAAAAATTTCCACAAGACGATGGAGGTGTAAAGCCACTATGGTTAATAGTGAATATTTCATATCTGACTAGAAACTTTAAGCACTTATGAACAATAGATGGGAATGCATCTATGGAGTGAAGCTATTTGTAGCCCAACTTCACACAAAATTGATCCGAATTAGAGATGATAGAGAATGATAGATTTAATTTCTTTGGTCCTACTTGTAAAGGGAGTGTGATTGAGCCCATCATAGCATGAGAAAATCCATCATGCATTTTCATCCATGCTTTCATTTTATCATATCTATCTTGGGTAAGTTCATGCAAATACAATAGTTCTTCTATGATCACATTCTCTCCATAGACGTGATCAATTAAAATCCCAGGAGTGGGCCTATTATTGATTATGTTGGCTATGTAATGAGGACCACTAGGTGTATGTTCGATTGTTTCTTCAGAATATAATGTAATATGAATAGGAATCTTGGTTTTTTGTTTATGTGGCTTGATATCTGTTGATGGTGTTTTTATGCACTTGTCAACACAAGTAATGCGTAGGTGCATTACCTCTCTTGAAAGACAGTCTTCCACAATCAAATTGCAGAACATTATCCCAAGGTCTCTTGGATGTCAGGTCTTGAAGATTCTTGGAATATATTAGTTGTTTGATGTGATTTGCTGGAATCACAAGGCGATCTTACGTAGTTTAAAGCTGCAGGAGAATTAGGTCAATGAATGAAGTTCTTCGGATATGAAATTACTGCATTTTTGCTGTAGGTTCAGACAATAGTCTTGGAATCCATTGTTTCATCAGATTTGGATTTACAATGTGCAATGAACCTTAGCATAGATTGTTTCTTAAAAAAAAAAAAAGGATGAGGAAGAAGGGTGGTTCTTGGACCTGCAACTACCGATGAAAAGTGATCATGGAGGTTCCCGCTATGGATAGTTTCCTTAAATAGAATTTCACTTAATCTGAATTCTCGCAATGTCATGAAATCTATGCTATCTTCTAAGGACTACAGATATTCATCATTCATTCGCCATGTAAATGTGAACAAAGAGAAAGTTTAAGGAGTAGCTATGAAATTAAAGTACAAACTGACTTTACACAGTCACCTACCAGCAACAACTGACCAAAAGTATGCACAAGGAAAGAATACACATAGCAGAAAACTTCATAATTAGAGACAACATACTAAATCCACTACAACTAACTAAAGAAAACTAGAACAACAAAGTAATTTGAAGTAAAGTTTTAACTAAGGGGAGAAGAATCATGAAACATGTAGAGAAATCCAAAAATAGACCAGGAAATGATTGTATTTTCTATTATAATTTATGTAGCATGCCTTTACAACAACTCAACACTCCTAAAATGAGAGGAGGAGAGCCCTATTTATAGTTTTCAAAAAGAAAAATGAGTGGCCAAGATTTGATTCTATTGTGTGGCCAAGATTCACTTTATATTAGGGTTTCACCTACCCCCAAATATACTTCATTTATAAAATATTTCTTTTCTTTTCCCTATTTTGTCATCTAGTGGAAGCACTATAGCAATTTCATCCTTTGATGTTTTCCCTTTGTTGTAGCTACTCTTTGAGGAATTCTTCATCGATGATATGGTTGCCTTCGCATTTCTTTAACACTGCATATTCCATGAAGTTCGAGATCATCGGCTAGAGCTTATCTACTTCCATGATATCTGATTGCAACACTTGGTAGCTCCATTCCTAAGAATTGTTGACAAGCTTCTTCCAATCACCATCATACTTAGCAGCGTTGCTTCTGAAAATCTCTAACTAGGCAAAGGCACGAGCCACAAAACTCATAAAGTCCATGGTGATTTCAGCCGACATCCCATCTTCCATGTTCTTTAAGAAGTGTGGATTTATGCTTTCTAGATTAATTTCGACAGTGGGTAGCTCATACCCTATCATTAGCTTGAGGTACCGAGCGCAATCCTCTCTCGACTCCTTGGCCCATTCAATATCCGACGCTATAAGTTCTAGGATCTACTCTAGCCATTTCCTCCGTTGATCAAAATATTGCTTTGATACATCCACTAACCAGTGGTCATCATCTTTGAGGGTGAGGTGCTTCTCCTAGACCTCACTTGGCAATGTGAGTATGGACTGAATTTTTGGGTAGGTTTCTCTGTATTTCCTCAGGAACTCCTCGTAGACCTGCCTCGTACCCTCAAGGGTCCCTTGTACTTCTAAGAACTTATTTGTTGTTCAGAAAACCAAGTTGATACCTGTGTTTCCCATGTCCAAGACCTGTTGGAACCAGTTTTTCGTGGTCTTATCCAAGTTTCTTCTCTTTTCCAATTTATTGATTTTCTCTTGAGATAGCAACTAACATGGGGCCAACGACGTAGTGGGCTGCTCATCTGGGGATGACCACTGTTGAATATAGGTCATCGGATCAGCCACTTGTGCTTTGAGTTCCTCCTTAGAAACCTTATCCTATTGGATAACATGCACCATCATTGCGATCGATTCCTGGAGGTGGTCAACTTTTTTCTCCCTTGTGGCCACTCCCAAGTTGATAGTGGAGACATTATAAGTTATTCCTTGTTCTCCAACCATTGGCGTCACTATTTGTACCACCATAGATCTTGAGGCATCCATGGTCAGCTTCGATCTGATCTTTGGATTTTTCTTTTTCTTGGTGCTTATCTGTGCTCTGGCCAGTATGGCTTCTAGCCTTGCCTTAGGATCTTTTGGAGTGGGAGTCTTTTGCTTCAACTACCTCTCTAGCCAATCAGGTACTTGGGGCTCTTCCCTGTGTGGTCCACTTTGATTCCTACTGTCCTCCTTCTCAAGCTCAACGGCTCTGACAACAAGAGCCATCTTCTCAGTTCCTACATCTTCTTTCTCCTCATCAGAGTCCCATTTGAGTGTTACACACTCAGTGGGAGACTTGGGGTGCAGTTGCTCGTTGGAGGGATCCTCCCTTTTAGCACCCTTTTATTGTTCATTTTTGGCTGTGTTCATGTTCGTCGGGCTTCTCCTATTTCTCATCTTCATGGAGGGATTCATCCTCATTGTGTTCTAGGGTTTTCCCACACCCCTAAGTTGGAGACCTGCTGCCCTCCATCTCTAGAGCAGCAATTTCCTCTTCACGTGCAAGCCGATCCTCAGCTTCCTTATCCTCAATCTCTTTAAGCTGCTTGCTCCACTTTGCATTGAGTTTGGGGTCATTTGTTTCCCTGATTAGTTCAACGTCCAACTCCTCACTTCTCTCACTAGAGGACTCATAAACCACCTCATCTATCTCCCGATGTTCGAACACTGGATGCTCATGGTACTCAAATTCCTCATCTTCTAGCCCCTTTGCGGCCTTTAGCTGCTATCGCTCAAGCTCATTAGATATCTGCATTGTTGCCTCTATTCTTGGTGGTTCAGTAGGGGGAGGGAGAGCTGGAGCATGGGCCATAGCCTGAGCTATTGCAAATTGCACCACTAGATTAGTAAGCATCCCTGAAAGCTCAGATGGCACATTTTTCATGTACTTCACAAAGGATTCTGGGAGGCTAAGGGAAGGCATCGTAGCAGCAAAAACAGAGGGAAGGGAAGGAGACAAGGAGGAAGAGGAGACCAGCAAGGTCATGGTAGAGGATGAATCCATGAGAATAATCTGCATGATTGGAGAGGTGGAAGCAAGGTGGATAGATATGCCCACCGTAGGCGGGGAGGAAGTGAGAACGACAAGCAAAGCAAGTGGGATGGTGGCAACTGCAGTAGCAATTGCAGTGGATGGAGACCTTGGTGGGTCAGATCCTTCTCCTCCCTACCCAAGGAGAAGACCTCTGGGTATCAAAGTCGCCTCTACAGCCCCAATTTTTTTTCTTTGTTTCTTTGGCGGCTTGCCCTCTGATGTCTTTCGAGCATAAACCTTCGATTTGGGTAGCTGCTCACTGGCTTCTTTTATCTTTTTGGATTTGATTGATGGTGGGGTTTTGGATGTTTCCATAGCTGTAGCGGCATCCATTCCACCATCAGAGCCACTAGGTTCACTTTCTAGTCCCTTAAATGTTAAGGTGACTCCTTGTTGTTTTAATCGGGCCACCTGTTGGTTGATCCATGCCCTCGTCCAGATCTCAACGGGTTTGGTGAGTATGTCGATGTCATCAAGCTCTCGCTCATTCCAGTCAATCGTAGGGAGTGTAAAATTGGTGATGGCATCATATCCCAAATCGATCATCGTGTCCTCATCCTCTTCAAGCTGGTCAGGAACTGGGCACAAATTTATTCTCCACACGTAAAGGGTAGTCATGCGTATGTAGTGCCGCAGCCGCACTTCAAGATCATCTTTACAATTAGCCCAGAAATATTCAACGTTGTGGAGGTGGGCATACTCATGTCCTAGTTCTTTTTTTATATGTCCGTATGGGTCCATTCGAGGCTGAGTTGTATATTGTCGGAAGTGGTATCAGCCAACTCCCTTTCTGAGTACCCTGCACACTAGTAGGTATGAATCTTGTACACCCCTTGGGTGAGCCTAATGGGGTAAGGTGTGCCCACCAGATGCTTGCTTCTCAACATATTATGGATGTGTCATAGCTTCCAAGTTAGCTCTAATATAATCTGATCGTTGCGGTACTGAGGCAGCTTGTTTGTTCTTTCGTATGAATCACTGGGCACAAATATAAGTGAACCTTGGAAATTGTATGTATAGGAAGGCATATTGCCTAAGGAGGGCTCTAGCACTATGGAAAAATCTTCACTGAAAGTTGCCTCCTATAGATCGAATGATGTGGGTGATGAATGCATCATTCACCCTGCAATAATCCTTCTTCAAGTTTCGGTACTGCAGTTGAGCGTATTTATCATAATGCTTGAGCTTTGCCCCCGATGCCTCACTGGGTACTGTAGTTAATCCATGATAGTGTCACTAGTCTATGAGGGAGTATACCAGGTAGGTTGTCATGTAGGACTTGGAGGCCTTCTTCACACTTGTAAATTGTTCATGGAAGCAATCACTAATTATCTCCCCCCAATAAAAGGCAGTGTAGGTCTTCTTCACACTTGTAAATTGTTCGTGGAAGCAATCACTAATTATCTCCCCCCAATAAAAGGCAGTGTCATCACCACGGAGAATCTGCTCCATAAAGTAGAACATCCATTCTTGGAAGAAGGTCGTAGTAGGAAGAACCATCACTCAGCTTAGCAAGGTCACGCGGTCATGGTGATCCTCGAAGAAATCACTATGAAAAATCTCCTAAGGGAGCTTGCCGGCACTAGCCTGCTTGTCCTTCAACCAATACTGATTGATCAATTTCTTACATTTTAGCGGATCCTGCTCCCATAATTCCTTGCATTCTTCCATGGTGGGGGTCTCTATGCTCTTAAAGGCAGGAATGTGGAAAGTTGTTGTTATACCCGATGGGGACATATCCGCAAGGATATTCCCATCCCGGTCCTCTATAGTTTGGGTCTCAGGTTGATATGCCTCTACGCACGCCATTACCAATTTTGGAGCCACCAAGGCCAGTGGGAAGCCCACAGCTTTGGCAATTCCGCTGCTCCTTATCAACCTTGCATTTTTTGTCTTGGCATTCACCTTGACTCTCTTTGTAAATTCATCAACATCGACCTAACCGATATTGGTATCTGTGACATCTCTCCAAAGAGTGGTGATTTTGGATTGTAATGAGACCCCTTGAAACTTGTACTACATCTGATCTTTATCCTCCTTTCCCCTTCTCCTTAGAGGCACCAGAAGTCTCTACGCCAGATTCCATAAATCTTGCACAAATGACATGAATCAGTAATATCAAATATGAAAAAATGGCCCCAGACAAGTCCCTGCACATCAAGGTTAGCCCCACAATCATTATTCATATTTGATAATCACATAAAATTTGATAAAACATCATTAGAAAGCAAGGCAGGTGACCCGGGTTCCTAGGGCCGAAGTTCCCTTGGTAGAATGTCATGTGGAAGGAAAAATTAGGTATCAAACTCTCAAAGGTGTTTCCTAATGTTGGATTTTCTCAAATGAGGGTTGGCATGAAAGAAGACCTAATTTTAGCAAGTGGGTCAAAATTTATTTTGGATTTGGAGGTCATTTGAGCCCTCATTTAGGAGTTTGGGTATCAGCTGTAGGATGACCGCTAGAAACGGCATAGGGGAGATGGAACTCT
Source organism: Sequoiadendron giganteum (assembly GCA_007115665.2). NCBI lineage: Eukaryota > Viridiplantae > Streptophyta > Pinopsida > Cupressales > Cupressaceae > Sequoiadendron > Sequoiadendron giganteum. The sequence continues at coordinate 30,659,613 of CM021100.1, read as the reverse complement.
GGTCGCCGGATTTTGGAGCTCGGATCGCCATGACTGGGAAGTAGTTACGGGTCAGCCATCTGGGATGGAAAAATGAAAGAGGCGATCCAGGAGGGGAATTCCAGAAGACAATCCCTAGAGACAATTTTAGTAGTTGGGAAGAATAGGTGGCGAAAAAATGGGTCGGGACCTAGAGGTTGAAAAGTCGCTTCGAATTCGCCATGTAAAATGGTGCCAGTGGAACAGAATCCTGGAAGTGGAATTCTAGGGGTTTGGGTCTGAGTATAATTTGGGAGCTAGTTTTTCGTTTGGATTTTTCACAAGGCGGAAGGGGGACCGGGGTCCGGGACTCGAAAAGATGTCTCAGGACGGTCGTGTAAAATGGCAAAAGCGACATGAAATTTTGGGGACGAAATTCCAAAGGTCGGGGTCTAGGGGGGGTGCCTGGATTTTGGTTTCTCCCATGGAATTTTGAATGGACTTTATGCGGTCGGGGTCTGAGGTTCAGAAGGATGCCCAAGATAGGCCATTAGAATGACAAATTTAGCACAAAATTCAGGGAATGGAACTATGAGGGTTGGATCCTTGGGACAGTTCGTTTCTTTGCCGATTTTTGATTTTTTTAAAGTTTAACACGGATTTTGTAAGGTTGGGATCCTAGGGTTGGAAAGACACTTGGGGGAGGCCGTTAGAATGGCTAGGGCACAACGGAAACCCGTGAAGGGAAATCCGGAGGTCGGGATCCAGAACGAGTTTGGCTACATAAATTTTGAAGTTTTGAGTTTAAGTTTTGCGCGGATGACAATGGGAAAGTCCACGCCTAGGTAAGGTGGTCACTTGTTTTGAAGAATAGTGATGGGGAGGTCCAACTCCAGTTTGAATTTTGACTCCTCAAACGATCGATTTTTCACATTTTAAAACATGGGTTTTTATGGGAGGGTACTCATCTACCAGATTTTAACCCTATTTTATAGTTTTACTTTATTTTAACCTAGAATTCGATGAAAAGGAAGATGAGGTGCATAGATGGTGAATGTACTTCAAAATCCCAAAGAGGATGGTGTTGGACGCATGGAAAAAATGGCCGAACGAGAGCTCTGGTGCAGGGGTGGAGAATGCTGGATGCGGGGAGCTCTGTAAATTTCTCTATCACTCAGTTGCATGAAAATGAAAATTGGAAAATCCAATTTTATAGCCAAAAATGTCATTAATACTGCAAATTAATTCTTCGTATAGTGGTCTGAAAGATTAGTGAATTCAAATCTCATAGGTGGTGGCGAGCGACCTAGAGTCCAGTGGTCAGAAAGACATCCAGTCGTGGCCATGAAGAATGGTGAAGTTCAGGCGGAATCTTGGATGCAGAAATATGAGATCTGGGGTTTGGGGTCTGGAAAGATGTTGGGCACCAGACGCTAGGAGTATCAAACCCAGAACGGGAATCCAGAGAGGGAAACCCGAGGGTTTGGACCTGGAAGGGGCCACAAACATCTGAAGGGAATTCTATCAAGGGAAACCTGAACTGACTTTAGATTTAGCATTTTTAAAGGGGTCAAGTTTGGTCAGACTTAATATGTGACTTTGGAGGGTGAGTTGACCTATTAGGGCACAAAAAGGACATGTAAAATGAGGTGAGAATAAAATGGACTCGACAATCAAAAAAAAGGGAAGAGAGGGTTCCCGTTTCGAATAGGGCATGTGTGCAACAGGCACAACAAATGGTGACTCCACTGGGAGAACGCTCTTAGTGTTCTAGAGATAAATATTCGTTCTGAACCTATGATCTCTGGTTTCACAGACTAAAGCTGATTTTCAAAGCTGAACTAAGAATATTTTAAGGAAGGTGGGATTGAATCAAACTGCAACATCATCATGGAAGTGTGTGTATGGTGAGTTCATTTCCTTTCTTCAGAGATAACACGAGCAACTACTGGTTGGGAAAGATAAGCTATGTAGTTCGCCTAATCCCAAAAGTAACCTGGACATTGCTCCGCTACCAGTTGGGCATCCATAGCCCCAATAGAGTTGTCACTGTGACCCCACAAACATAGCTCTACTACCAGCCAGGTGTCCATAGCCCCGATAGAGATATTCGCACACCCATACGGTTGTTATTTTCACTTTGTTTATTCCTTTTATTTGATATTTATTTTTAGCACTTTCTCTTTTCTTTATGTTCAGCCACGTAAGCAATGAAGCTCACAATGGGCTTGGGCATCGCAGTTGTCACTGGAGTAGACTTTAGATTTTTCACTTATCCCTTCTTCCCAGTAGTCACCATACCATTCCTTGGAAACATTAAAATGTGTTTTTGTGTGTTCCATGATAAATGTAGGGGATTCAAGTGGATAGCCATCCTAGGTTAGTTCAGATTTCAAAAGTTGAAAACTGATGCTTAGGGGTTTTCATAGGTTAGCAATAGGGAATGAAGCGTTATCTAGAGAGCAACACATGAGCGGGTAGTGGGGCCAACCATTTGTCAGGCCAAGCACGACCACCACAATAGAATAGGAAGGCTCTTCCAAGATCAAGACCAAAATATCCAGGACAACGAGTAAAACCGAAGGACAAAGTGGGAAACCTATTCTAACCTATGTACAAGTATTTACATAGACAACTCCAAAAGAGCTCAGGCTTGGAAGTAATCCTTAAGGTGCTGCCCATTGACAGGCAACGGGACGTATTCACTAGTGAGAGTCTTTAGGCAAAAGACATTATCTCCAAAGATTTGAGAAATCTCAAAGGGGCCAAGCCAAAGCTTGTCGAATTTGTTGTGTCCCCATTTATTTTCATGGGAATTGTCCCACTAAAGGACTAGATCAGAAATGCGGAAGGCCTTAACATTGGCTCGACGCTTGAACCATCTTTTGACTACGCCTTGATGTTTGGAAAAAATTTCTATTACACGATCTCATACTTCTTCAAGGTGCAACAACTCAGTGAGGTGAGCTTCTCTACGATCTCCTACTTCATAAAAATCATTAACAAACTGGAGGGTGGGGATTTTCAAGTGTATGGGAAAGATGGGTTCTAAGCCATAGATGAGATGGTACGGGGAATCTCCGAGGGTAGCCTTGTGATGGGTGCAATCTTCCCACAGGGTGAAATAGAGTTGGGTATGTATATTCTTGGGATTCCTATCTAGCAGCTTCTTGATCACCATGATCAAGTTCTTGTTGGTGGACTCAGCAAGGCCGTTACCTTGAGGGTAATAATTAGATGAAAATTTGAGGGCGATGCCATAGTCAAAGGCCCAACTCATGAATGTTAATGATGCAAACATAGGGTTGTTATCACATACTAGAGCATATGGGCAACTGAAATGATTTAAAATGAAACTTTCGAAGAAATTGGTCACAAATTCAGTTGTACATTGCCTACAAGTTATTGCCTTTTTCCATCTAGTGTAGTAATCAAAAGTGGTTAGAATGTACCTATGTCTAGCAGATAATGGAATGCTTACCAGACCAATGAAGTCGAGACCCCATTGCGTGAAAGGTCTTACCTCTAGAACAAGTTGCAATGGGATAGCAACATTTCTTTCTCTAGCGGCAGCAGTCTAACACATGTGGTAGGTATGAACATGACTGTGAGCATCCTTGAAAACGATGGGCCAATAGTACCCAGCTCTCAATATTTGGTGTGCAGTTGATAGACCCAAACCATGACCAGTCCCAAACTTGTCATGGAATTCCTTAAGAACACAATCAACTTCCTCCTTACCCAGGCATCTTAAATAGATACCTTTATGATTCTTTTTTTACAAAATGGTGCCTTGTAGCATATAGCTACTTCTTTTTAGCCTAAGGGCTTGCATTTCGACCCCTTGTAGATGAGGTGGACATCTATGATTCAACATGTAGTACACTATGTTGTCATACCACTCCCCTAGAGAGACATCCTCCAACTAGTACTGTTGTACCATGAGTTCAAGCCCAAGATCAATAACTACCTCTGTCATGGTTCTAGCGAGTTCCTATCCTCTTACCAGCTTCATCGGCTGGATTTCCATGTCATACTCTTGCAGCAATGCGATCCATTTTTCCCTTTGTTCCCCTAACTCATTCTGCATAAGTAATGTTTTCACTGCAGGGTCGAGAATTATAGCAAACACCTTTTTGTGTAAGATATAATGTTGGAACTTCTTGACTCCCTTAATAGGGGCATAATCCTATTTTTCAACGTTATGATAGTGTAGTTTAGCATCCTTCAGGGGGCGCTCATAAAGGCAATCAGATGTTCGCTCCCCTCGTCATCCTTTTGAGTCAAGATACTGGCACAGGAATGATCCGAAGCAAAGGAGTATATGTAGAAGGGATTTAAGTAATTGGGGCTGACTAGCACAGAGGCATCAATGATTACTTTCTTGATTTGCCCGAAAGCCCGTTTTGCTTCGGGAGTCCACTCGACCTTAGCATCCTAGTTTAGCATGACATTGAGCAGTTTGACTGTTTCCGTGAAGCCAGTGATGAATTTGCGAACAAAGTTAATCTTTCCAAAAAAATATTTTAATTCCTTCTTGCTTCTTGGTAGTTAGATTTTCATGATGGATTAGATACATTCGGGGTCAACAGAAATTCCCCACTCTGACAAGACATGTCTGAGGATCTTCCCCTCAGTGACCCCAAAGATGCACTTCTTTGGGTTAAGGGAAACCCCAAATACATGAAACCTTTCAAAGACCTTGCATAAGTCAGCAACGTGATTACCCTGCTATTTTGAAAATATTGTTAAATCATCTATGTAGATGATTATGCATTTACCTATCAGGTCCTTGAATGCAATATCCATGGCGTGCTAGAAAGTGGTGCCAACGTTGATTAGCCCGAATGTTATTCTTTTATACACGAAAGTTCCCCACTTGGTGGTGAATGTTGTCTTGTGTTGATCTTCATACTACACCATAACCTGGTTATATCCCAAATATCTAGGAAGGAAGGACATCATCTCGGAGCCATTTACTACTTGTAATACCTCGTCCAATGAGGGTATAGGATAGTTGTCTTTCTCTGAGGCCTGGTTCAGATTGTGAAAGTCCACACACAATCTGATTTCCCCATTTTTCTTTCTGACAGGAACCAAATTCACTACCCATGTGGATTGTCTAACCTAAAAGATGATCCTGGCTGACACCAACTTTTGTACTTCCTTATATATTATTGATTCTAATAAAGCATTGACAGGGCATTGCCACTATCGGAACAACTTTGCATTTGGTCTAAGAGGGATAGTGTGCATGATAATCTATGTGTCATATGTCTTGAGATCGTCATAGCTCCAGGCGATGACGTCGTGATACTTTCGTAGCACTTCAATAATCCCCTTTCTTTCTTCATGGGTGCACACCTTACCTATGAACACATTCTTCGCATTTCCATCCATACCTAGATTGTAGGTGTTGCATTGGCCACTGATGGTATCAATTTTAGCTTGTTGGTCCTGGTCTCTGATCTAATCAAAGTCAAAGAACCGCTCCAACTGAACCATTCCTCTTGGGATGGTGTTGGTCTTTAGGTTGATAATCGCCTCAATATCCAAGTCCACCTCTTAGGGTTTGACCTCATCAATTATCTATCTAATAAACACATCCGAACTAGTGATGAAATATAGGATATGTTTGTCATCGTTGAATACCTGGAAATTAGCTACATTATCTAGCATTGACGGGATGAAGGTGAGTTCCACAATGAATCTTTTGAGACTCGATAGGGACAACAGTTGCAACATGCTCGATGCCTGCGCCAGGGCATTGGAAGTATGATTCTGAGCACGTGGAATCAATTGAATGTTGAATGCATCTAGCCCTTCTAGTAGATCCCATACGCGGTGCCGGTAGTTAGTGAGTCTTTGATCATAACAAGAATAAAACTTCCTGACCTATTTTACAACCAACTTTGAATCTCCATACACTTGGAGCATCTTGACGTCCTTCCTTAATGCCATTAAGATGACCAAGACCAAGGCTTCATACTCTACTACATTATTGGTACAATAAAATTGAAGCCTATGAGCAGCAAAGTATGACTTACCTTTGGGACTGATTAATTTGAAACCTCCCCCAGCTCCATGCTTGGATTTAGATCCATCAAAGTTTAATATCTAGAATCCAAGAGAATCCTTGGATGTAGAATAGGTAGCTCGAACTCCTACCTTCGATGGAGCCTTCATTTCAGTAATGAATTTAGGAGATATAGGGACGGAATGTGTTTGTTTAGGTAGTCCAGATCCTATTTTCTCTGTTGGAGCAGTCTGTCTTCTAACATATTCAATTGCTGCTTGACATAGGCAGAAGTCAAATTCTGAGTGAGCAGCATTATGTACCCTACACCAGTTAGGGAGCAAGAGCTCTTGGAATTCCATTTGAGTTCCCAAGCTAAGCTGGTCCTGAACATATTTTTTCGTGAAGTCCTAGAAACCATCGAGCAATCCCCAAGTGTCATTCTCTACTAGTTCTTCATCATCAGATTTGATCAACACTTCAGTGCTCTAAGAAACATTGGCCAAATTAGTAGGTAGGCTACATAGTATGAGGAAGACCTCGCTGGTTCCTTGGTCTTCAGGGTATTCCCGTTCATTCTGATATGAAATTGGGGAATAATTCCCCAGACTTGTTTCAGCATACAACACCTCATTCATGTTGTTGTACTGAGTGATCATGAATCTCATCTGTAGTTCTCAATCAATCCGAATTTGATTTGACATTCCTTTCCATGGTAGCCACATATGCGAGTAATCAGTCACGGCATATCTGTTCAATGCCCTCATGAAATCCCTTCCTAGGATTATATTGTATGTATTTGGGATATCGACCACCTGAATGTCAATGGTCTATTGGATCCGGGGATCAGCAGCAACTTGCATAAGTATTCTGTTAATTTCCCCCACTATGCTAGTTTTGGTCTTGTCAAGTTGTGTTACTTTTCACCGGGAGGGAGTGGCGTTATTCTGAGTGCTTTACACACGCTCAAGGGCATGACATTAGTTGATGCACTTGAATCTAGCAAAAAGTTGTGGAGGTTCTTCCTGAACACATGGATGGTGGTCAGAAAGGGAGGAGTTTCAAATTTCCCTTGAAAAAATCCTAAAAAACGTCCACTTGAGCGAATTGGCCTTTATCTTTCTCACTGCCCTTGCCTTGGATTTGTACCTGATTAGCGGCCCTGTCGGGCTGCTTATTTGCTTGCTGACCTTATGGTAGGTTAGCCTTGCCGTTGAAAATTTTCCTGACGACCAACTCATTTTGCTAATCACCAAAATAAACCTTCTTTAATGGAGCTTCCTGAGTTGACCCCTGTGGTGGAGTCCCATTTATCATTCTGAAAAAGGCGTTCCTAACTACAAGCACTTTTAGAAGTTCAAATGCCGACACGCTCAACTTCACCCTTTTAAATTCTTCAGAAATATACTGCCCCATCTACTCAACTTCTTGATCACAAGACACATTTTGGGAGGAGGTGGCAGCTTGGCTTTGGCTGTTGCTTTGTTGTTTATTTCTGTTGAGGTACCGCATGGGTGTATGAAGAAACTCGGGTTATTATTTTCATTTGGATAGGGAGGAATGCTAAAATTGTTCGGCCGAGTGGAGGTTGTACAAGGACCTCCAACATGACCTCCAGCTTGTCTATTTCTAAGGTTGTAAGGGGTAGTCCGCCAGTGAAACATTTGGACTTCATGCTCCCCAGGCTCTTCTTTGCCATCTTTAGGACCATTATCTATTGAATCAAAAAGATGAGCTAAAGGACTTTCAGAACTTACCTCTTTCACCATATCATTGTTGTTCGAATCAACACCCTCCAATTCAAGTGTGTTACATTCCACCCTTAGGAAAGGAGCTTGGTTTAGCACCAACACCAAGGAATCATATGAATCAGATGGGACAATGTTTGCATTCCAAATTGTCGACTACATTTTGAACTTCCACTTGGAAAATCTCAGTGGTAGTTTGGAATTTCAGACAATCCAGTTTAGAATGGCGACTCCTTTTGTGAATGCGACACCAACCACATAAAGCAGCCTCTACCAAGTAAACTCTGCTTGCAGGGTTTTCATTGTTGTTGTTGTTGGACTAATCAAGAGGTGTGGGAACACCATCATTGTTGGGGTGTGTATTCCACGTCCGATTTTTTGTTTGGAAGGGCCTTATGTCAAAGTTCTGACCTGAGTTCTAATTTTTGTCATAATTCTGCCTCGAGGACGTGCTAGCATCCCGATTGTCTTGATTCTCACACTGATCTTAGTTTTCCCTATTAAGGTTTGCCTTGATGCTCTTTTGCGATGTCTGTAGTTTTTTGTTCTAATTCCTTAAGTGTTTCATTTTGGTTGACATCTTCTTGATCATTTTTGTGAGCTCATCGATTCTATCCTTTTCAACATTGTTTGGTTACGACATGGAGTTCTAAAGGAATACATGATGTGACACCTACTGATTCTGATGAGCGGGTGGGAATTTTGCTGCCTGAAGGTACATAGGCACCTAGGATTGTTGAGGATGTGATTTTTGTTGTTGGGGCAGTAGGTAGTGAGGTACTGGATATGCCTGGTTCATTGGCTACCCAGGATGCGGAACCAGAGATAGTTGTGGCACTGGATTTAGCAAGGGCATCTGATGCTGCAAGGCTTATGTGAGTCCTTGAATCTATGCCAGATGCACTATTTTCCCAAGAGAAGGCAATGGACCAGATATATTCTGCTCCAAATCCATGCTGGCAATAATGGCTTCAACATATGCATCGACCAACCTAGCTAGTGGTGGTCTCATTCTTTTCACCAGAGCTGAAGTGAGATTGTCCAAGGCTACATAGTAAATAGGTAGGACAATAGCATCATTGAAAATGTATGAGGACTCCAACCAAGTGTACACTCTGCGGAAGCAGTCATCGAACGAGCTAATTGGTTCATTGATTTCCCTTTTAACCAACATAAAGTTTTGATACGAATCTGCAGGGCTGATTGGGGTCTTAAACTTTTGTAAAAATGCATTCTTCAGAAGATCCCATGTGTTGATAGTTTTGGCTAGTAGAATACCTCCTCCCCTAAGGAGTAGGGAGAGATCTTGCAAGCCACATCTTCATTTATGATCTACATAGTCTTTAGGGCACTTTCAAAAATCTTGACATGCTCCTCGGCTGTCCTCTGTGGGTCCTGGGAGTTGAACTTCATGCAAAAATTCTCAGGATTCTTTGGCATATCATGGTAAAGGTTGAAGGTGAGAGGTGACAGGTTATTACCCATCCATGCCATTGGGAAGGGCGGTGGAGGTGGCTGTGCTAGATTGGTCTATAATTGTGACAGGGTGGCAACAACTGATCGAGCAACCTCAAGGTTAGTGACTGTGTTTGGCTGAAGGGCAATGTTTGGCCCAGATGGAGAAGTAATCTGGGAGGCTGTATGGATTAGATGAGCGGAAGGTGGTGCTTCCAATGAAGATGAAGGAGATGGAGGTGAAAGAGAAGCGAGTTGCTCTAGCGAATTGGTTATGGATGGTTCCCTTCATTTAGCTCTGTTAGCTCAGACAAGGGGTTGTAATTCCTGAAACTCTCCCTTATTTAGTGTAGACCTCAAGACTCGGTGGAATTTATCATGGGAGAATGACCTAATTCGATCCAGCTTTACCTTTCTGCCCTCCTCCTAGCGCTAGTTCTATTGATGGTGTTTTTATGCACTTCTCAACATAGTTAATGCATAGGTGCATTACCTATCTTGAAAGACAATCTTCCACAATCAAATTGCAGAACACTATCCCAAGGTCTCTTAGATGTCAGGTCTTGACGATGCTTGGAATATACCAGTTTTTTGATGTGATTTGTTGGAATCAAAAGATGGTCTTACGTGGTTTAAAGCTATAGGAGAATTAGGTCATCGAATGAAGTTCATTGGATATGAAATTACTGCATTTTTGTTGTAGGTTCAAATAATAGTCTTGGACTCCATCATTTTGTCAGATTTGGCTTTACAATGTGCAATGAACCTTAGCATAGATTGTTTCTAAGAAAAAAAGGATGAGGAAGAAGGTGGTTCCTAAACCTGCAACTACCGACGAATAGTGATCATGGAGGTTCCTGCTGTGGACAGTTTCCTTAAATAGAATTTCACTTAATCTGAATTCTCACAATGTCATGAAATCTATGCTATCTTCTAAGGACTGCAGATATTCATCATTCATTTGTGATGTAAATGTGAACAAATACAAATTTTAAGGAGCAGCTATGAAATTGAAGTCCAGAAAAACTTTACATAGTCACCTACCAACAGCAAATGACCAAAAGTATGGACAAGGAAAGCATACACACAACAAAAAAATTCATAATCAGAGATAACATACTAAATCCACTACAACTAGATAAAGAAAACTAGAACAACAAATTAATTTGAAATAAATTTTTAACTAGGGGGATAAGAATCATGAAACATGTAGAGAAACCCAAAAATACACCAGGAAATGATTGTATTTTCTATTATAATTTCTATAGCATGCATTTACAACAACTCAACTCTCCTAAAATAAGAGGAGGAGAGCCCTATTTATAGTTTTCAAAAAGAAAATTGAGTGGCCAAGATTCACTTTACACTAGGGTTTCACCTACCCCCAAATATACTTCATTTATAAAACATTTCTTGTCTTTTCCCTATTTTGTCATCTAGTGGTAGCACTGTAGCAATTTCATTCTTTTGTTGTTTGCCTTTTGCTGTAGCTACTCTTTGAGGAATTTCTCATCAATGATAGGGTTGCCTTTACATTTCTTTAATGCTGCATGTTCCATGAAGCTCAAGATCATTGATTGGAGCTTATCTACTTCCATGATATCTGATCGCAACACCTAGTAGCTCCATTCCTGAGAATTACTGACAAGCTTCTTCCAATCATTGTCATTCTTAGCAGTGTTGCTTCTAAAAAGCTCTGACTATGCGAAGGCTCGGGCCGCAAAACTCATAAAGTCCGTGGTGATTTCAGCACACATCCCATCATCCATGTTCTTTAAGAAGTGTGGCTCTATGCTTTCTAGATTAATTTCGACAGTGGGCAACTCATACCCCATCATTAGCTTGAGGTACCAAGTGCAATCCTCTCTAGACTCCTTGGCCCATTCGATATCTGATGCTATACATTCTAGGATCTTCTCTAGCCTTTTCTTTCGGTGATCGAAATCTCTCTTCCATTCATCCACTAACCAGTGGTCATCATCTTTGAGGGCAAGGTCCTTCTCCCAGAGCTCGCTTGGCAATGCGAGTATGGCCTCAATTTTTGGGTAGGTTGCTCTGTATTTCCTCGGGAATTCCTCGCAGACCTGCCTCATACCCTCAAGGGTCCCTTGTACTTCTAAGAAATTATTTGCTGTTTGGACAGCCAAGTTGATACCTGTGTTTCCCATGTCCAAGACTTGCCAGAACCAGTGTTCCGTGGTCTTATCCAAGTTCCTTCTCTTCTCCAATTTATTGATCTGCTCTTGAGATAGCAACTGAGGCGGGATGGATGATGTAGTAGGCTGCTCATCTAGGGATGACCACTACTGAATATAGGCCGTCAGATCAACCACTTGTTGTTTAGGTTCCTCCTTAGAAACCTTATCCATTTGGATAAGATGCACCACCGTTGTGACCGATTCTTGGAGGTGGTCGACCTTTTGCTCCCTTGTGGCCACTCCCAAGTTGATGGTGGATACGTTATAAGTTATTCCTTGTTCTCCAACCATTGGTGTCGCTATTTGCACCACCCTAGATCTTGAGGCATCCATGGTCACCTTCGATCTGATCTTTGGCTTTTTCTCTTTATTGGTGCTTATCTACGCTCTGGCTAGTATGGCTTCTAGGCTTGCCTTAGGTTCTTTTGGGGTGGTAGTATTTTTCTTCAACTGCCTCTCAAGCCAATTGGGTACTTGGGGCTCTTCCCTGGGTGGTTCACTTTGATTTAGGCTATCCTCCTTCTCAAGCTCAATGGCTCTCACAATAAGAGTTGTCTTCTTAGTTCTTGCATCTTCTTTCTCCTCATCAGAGTCTCGTTTGAGTGTTACACACTTAGTGGGAGACTTGGTGCACAGTTGCTCATTGGAGGAATCCTCCCTTTCAACACCCTTTTCTTCTTCATTTTGGATGTGTTCATGTTCGTCGGGCTTCTCCTCTTGCTCATCTTCATGGATAGATGCTTCCTGATCATGTTCTAGGGTTTGTCCAAGCCCCTGAGTTAGAGACCTACTGCCCTCCGTCTTTGGAGTAGCAATTTCCTCTTCACGCGAAAGCCGACTCTTGGCTTCCTTATCCTCAATCTCCTTAAGTTGCTTGCCCCACTCTGCATTGAGTTTGGCGTCATTTGTTTCCCTGATTAGTTCATTGTCTAGCTCCTCACTGCTCTCACTAGAGGAATCGTAGGCCACCTCATCTATCTCCCGACATTCAAATAGTGGATGCTCCTAGTACTCAAATTCTTCATCTTCTGGCCCCTTTGCAACCTCTAGTTGTTGTCACTCAAGCTCATCGGATATCTACATTGTCACCTCCATTCTTGGTGGTTCGGTAGGGGCAGGGAGAGCTGGAGTGTGGGCCATAGCCTAAGCTATTGCAGCTTGCACCACTTGATTAGTAAGCATCCCTGAAAGCTCGAATGGCACATTTTGCATGTACTTCACAAAGGATTTCAGGAGGCTAAGGGCAAGCATCGTAGCAGTGGAAATGGAAGGAAGGGAAGGATACATAGAGGAAGAGGAGACCGGCAAGGTCATGGAAGAGGACAAATCCACGAGAATAATCTACATGATTGGAGAGGTGGAAGCAAGGTGGACAAAGATGTCCACCGCAAGCAAGGAGGAAGCGGGAACAACAAGTGAAGCAAGCGGGATGGTGGGAACTGCAGCAGCAATTGCAGTGGATGGAGACATTGGTGGGTCAGATCCTTCTCCTCCCAGCCTGAGGAGTCGACCTTTGGGTATCACAGTTGTCTTTGTGGCCCTAGTTGTTTTTCTTTGTTTCTTTGGCGGTTCGCCCTCTGATTCCTTTCGAGCATAAACCTTCGGTTTGGGTAGCTGCTCACTGGATTCTTTTTTCTTTTTGGGTTTTACTAATGGTGGGGTTTTGGATGTTTCCCCAGTTGTAGTAGCAACCATTCCACCATTGGAGCCACTTGGTTCACTTTCTAGTCCCTTAAACGTTAAGGCGACTCCTTGTTGTTTTAATTAGGCCACCTGTTGGTCAATCCATGCCCTCATCCTGATCTCAACGGGTTTGGTGAGTATTTCATTGTCGTCAAGCTCTCGCTCGTTCCAGTCAATTGCAGGGAGTGGCAAATTGGTGATGACATCATATCCCGGATTGATCACCGTGTCCTCATCCTCTTCAACCTAGTTAGGAATCGGGCACAAATTTATTCTCCACATGTAAAGGGCAGTCATGCATATGTAGTGCCACAACCACACTTCAAGATCATCTTTACAATTAGCCCAGAAATCTTCAACATTGTGGAGGTGGGCATACTCACTTCCTAGTGCCTTTTTGATATGTCTGTATGGGTCCATTCGGGGCCGAGCTGTATATTGCCGGAAGTGGTATTCGGCCAACTTCGTTTTTGAGTACCCCACACAATGGGAGGTATGAATCTTGTACATCCCTCAGTTGAGCCCAATGGGGTAAGGTGTGCCTGCTAGATGCTTACTGCTCAAGATATTATGGAAGTCTCGTAGCTACCAAGTCAGCTCTAATAGTATAATCCGGTCGTTGGGGTACCAGGGCAGCTTGTTTGGTCTTTCTGTGAATCCTTGGGCACGGATGTAAGTGAACCTTGGAAATTGTATGTATATGAAAGCATATTGCCTAAGGAGGGCTCTGGCACTATGGGAAACTCTTCTCTAAAAGTCGCCTCCTAGAAATCAAATGATGTGGGCGATGAATGCATCATTCACCCTGCAATAATCCTTCTTGAAGTTTCAGTACTGCAATTGAGGGTATTTATCATAAGGGCTGAGCTCTACCTCTGATGCCTCACTGGGTACCGCAGTTAATCCATGATAGTGTTGCCGGTCTGCAAGGGAGTATTCTAGGTAGGATGTCATATAGAACTTGGAGGTCTTCTTCACACTTGTAAATTGGTCGTGGAAGCAATCAATGATTATCTCCCCCAATAAAATGGAGTGTCGTCACCGTGGAGAATCTGCTCTACAAAGTAGAGTATCCATTCCTGGAAGAAGGCCATAGTAGGAAGACCCATCACTCAGCTTAGCAAGGTCATGAGGTCATGGTAATCCTTGAAGAAATCACTATGAAAAAGCTCCTAAGGGAGCTTTCCGGCACTACCCCATTTGTCCTTCAACCAATACTGATTGATCAATTTCTTACATTTCAGTGGATCCTGCTCCCATAATTCCTTGCATTCTTCCATTGTGGGGGTCTCCATGCTCTTAAAGGCAATAATGTGGAAAGTTGTCATTATTACCGATGGGGACATATACGGAAGGATATTCCCATCCCGGTCCATAATAGTTCGGGTCTCAGGTTCATATGCCTCTACACACACCATTACCAATTCTGGGGCCACCAAGGCCGGCAGGAAGCCCACAGCTTTGGCAATTCCGCTGCTCCTTATCAACCTTCCATTTTTTGTCTTCGGATTCACCCTGACTCTCCATATAAATTCATCAACATCGACTTGACCGATATTGGTATCTATGACATCTCTCCAAAGAGTGGTGATTTTGGATTGCAAGGGGACCCCTTGAAACTTGTACTTCATCTGATCTTTATCCTCCTTGCCTCGGGGTGTCTTGGCTATTCATTTCCCCTTCTCCTTGGAGGCACCAAAAGTCTCTGTGCCAGATTCCATAAATCTTGCACAAAAGACATGAATCAGTAACATCAAATATGAAAAAACAGCCCCGAACAAGTCCCTACACATCAAGGTTAGCCCCAAAATCATTATTCATATTTGATTATTGTATAACATTTGATAAAACATCATTAGACAGCAAGGTAGGTGACCTGGGTTCCCAGGGCCGAAGTTCCCTTGGCAAAATTCTATTTGGAAGCACAAATTAGGTATGGAACTCGCAAAGGTATTTTCCAGTGTTGGATTTGCTCAAATGAGGGTTGGCATGAAAGAAGACCTAATTTTAGTAAGTGGGTCGAAATCCATTTTGGATTTGGAGGTCATTTGAGCCCTCATTTAGGAGTTCGAGTATCAGCTACAGGACGATCGCTAGAAACGACATAGGGGAGACGAAACTCTGATCGCCGGATTTCAGAGCTCAGACTGCCTTCACTGGGAAGCAGATATGGGTCAGTCGTTCGAGACAATGAAATGCAAGAGGCGATCTAGGAGGGGAATTCCAGAAGGCAATCCCCGCAGACAATTTTAGGAGTTGGGAAGCCTAGGTGGCGAACAACGGGTTGGGACTTGGAGGCCAGAAAGTTGCTTCAAATTCACCATGTAAATTGGCGCCAGTGGAATGGAATCCCAGAAGCGGAATTCCGAGGGTCAGGATCCGAATATAGTTTGGGCACTAGTTCTTCGTTCGGATTTTCCAGAAGGCGAATGGGGGACCAGGGTTTGGGACTCAGAAAGACGTCCTGTTCTGACCATGTAAAATAGAAAAAGTGACATGGAATTCCAGAGGTCAAGGTCCGGGGGGGGTGCCTGGATTTTGGTTTCTCCCTTAAAATTTCGAACATACTTTATGCGGTCTAGGTTCGAGGTCCGGAAGGACACCCAAGACAGGCCGTCAGAATAGTGAAGTTAGCATGGAATTCCGGGAACGGAACTTCGAGGGTCGGATCCTAGGGACAGTTCATTTCTTTGCCAATTTTCAATATTTTGTAAGTTTGACATGGATTTCATAAAGTTGAGATCTGAGGGTCGGAAAGAAGCTCGGGGGAGGCCGTCAGAATGACTGGGGCACAACGGAAACCCATGAAGGGAAATCTAGAGGCCGGGATCTCAAACGAGTTTGGCCACATAAATTTTGAAGTTTTAAGTTTAAGTTTTGCGCGAACTACCACGGGAAAGTCCTAGCCCGGGTAAGCGGTCACCTATTTCAAAGAATAGCGATGGGGAGGTCCAACTCTGGTTTGAATTTTGACTCCTCAAATGATCAATTTTTCACATTTTAAAACATGGGTTTTTATGGAGGGTACTCATCTACCAGATTTTAACCCTATTTTACATTTTTACTTCATTTTAACCTGGAATTTGATGAAAAGGAAGATGAGGCCTGTAGATGGTGAATGTACCTCAAAATCCTGAAGAGGATGGTGTTGGATGCACAGAAAAAGCAGTCAGACGAGAGCTCGGGCGCGGGGGTGGAGAATGTCAGATGTGGGGAGCTCTATAAATTTCTCTATCACTCGGTTGCATGAAAATGATAGCTGGAAAATCTGATTTTATAGCCGAAACTATCATTAATACAGCAAATTAATGCTTTGTACGGTGGTTCGAAAAGTTGGTGAGTTCAAATCTCAGAGGCGGCGGTGAGCGACCTAGAGTCCGGTGGCCGGAAAGATGTCCAACCGCAGCCATGAAGAATGGCGAAGTTTAGGCAGAATTCCGGACACAAAAATCCAAGATCTGGGGTCTGGGGTTCGGAAAGACGTTGGGAACCAGATGCCAACAGCAACAAACCTAGAATGGTAATCCGGAGAGGGACACTCGAGGGTCCGGACTCGGAAGGGGCCACGGACATCCGAAGGGCATTCTGATAAGGGAAACCCGAACTGACTTTAGATTTAGCATTTTTAAAGGGGTCGAGTTTGGTCAAACTTAATATGTGACTTTGGAGGGTGATTTGACTTATTAGGGCACAAAAAGGACCCGACAATCAAAAAAGAGCGAAGAGAGGGTCCCCGTTCCAAATGGGGCGTGTGTGCAATAGGCACAACAATATCAATCACTCCTATCATTATAATAAGAAGACTTTGTTCATTAGTATCCATAGGATTTTTTTCATCATCATCCATTAGATTTTGTTCATTATTGATCATGTTATCATCATCTATGTCAACATTCATTACATTAGGCTTAGTTTCACTGGCCTTAACAACTGAAATATTGTGGTTACACATGGGATTGGTAAAGATTTGTAAGTTTTTGTTAGGCGCAGCTACAAATTTATTGCCTTCATCACTCACACCTCTAATTTGGATATGATTGGAATCAATAAGGTCTTGCACAAGATGTTTAATATGCTTGCAATGTTCTGTATCATGTCCTTTTGTTGGTGAAAAGAAAAATAGGCATTGTGTCTAAAGATCAGAGGTGATGGCTTGCTAGGGTCAAGAGGTCGAATGAGAAGTAAGGTAAGAATTTCTTGTTTATTAGCCAATTCATGATATTTTGAAGTGTGTCAGGTAAGGGAGTAAATCTCCTTTGTAGATCTCCAAAGATATAAGGATTACTCTTTTTTATAGCAGCTACTTGGGTATCAATTTGTTGGGTAGGTTGGGAGGTAGGATTTAGTTGAAGGAAACTTTCTTTTTTTCTTCTAAAAGGATTGTAGGTGTTTTGGTTTGAAGGTTCAAACTTTTTAGGATGGGTAGAGGTGGATTTAGGCTCACAACTACCTATGAAATTCTGATAGTCTCGAAGGGTAGTGCACAAGTGCATGAGGGAAGGGAATTTCATCATGGTAAGATTGTCACTTATCTTACTTTGTAAATTCTCTATGAACATCTTTTGAAGGTGAGAATCATGAATCTTCATACTAATTTGGGAATAAAGAAATTGGTAAGAGGAAATAAATTTAGTGACATTTTCACTCTCAATTTTCTTACATCTTATCAAATCAGCTAATGTCATTTTAGGAACCATATGCACTTGGAAATGGTTAATAAATGGCAGGAAGGTGTTTTACAAAGATTTGAGCTATATTATGTTCAACTTCTAGTCCTTCATCTCTTTCCATCATGCAGTGAATACTATCTATGGCAGGTATAATAGTGTGAAATATTTTTATTACTCACACTATCTTGTAAATGAGCTAAATCTTCATGCATTTTCATTATGTTTTCTTGATGGATATGATCAACCATTTTTTGAACACTTGGCATAGCATGTGTAGGTAAAGTAGGCATAGAAAAAGAGGTATCAAAGGTATGGTCCATACAAAGTGAACTAATACCAAAACTAGGAGTAAGAGAGCTTGATAACAAAAGACCCACAATGAGTTTTTTTATCGTGGGATCCCATGATTATCTCACTTCTTCTAACCATAGTATTAGTAGTAGGAGACCAAGTACTACAACTCATTTAGGGGATAAATAAAAGAAAGTGTAATGAACCGAATATCTTGTTGGTGTTTTTTCTAGATAGGATTTGCAATTCTCCAAGAGGTAGCCAACCTCTATAATAAAGAACTACAAAGACTAGTGTCCAACTAATGAGATTCGGTGAAATATCTGACATCTCCTACACTTTTGGCTCTGTGAAACCAAGGTGGGTAAACCTAAGTGTGTTCATAAGAATGTTCTATGACTGGTAAGAAAACTTCTTCTTATAGATTACAGTCCCCACATATGGAATGAGATAGTAATTACTCTCAGTATTGGCAGACCAAAGAATAATAACAGGTATCTTAGAGCAACGAGATTGAAGACTTCAATGTAATATTTGCCTCTCATAGAGAGATAGGGTTTAATATTTTGTTTTGTTCAGCTCTTAGATTGCCATGTTTAGAATTAGAGCCCCATAGTAATCTTGAAGAAAATAGCCAGTGCCTCATCCATTGGGTAGGAGTCATACAAAACGTAATCCAGATATTATGGACATATCACCATAATGCTTTACATCATGCAAATTTTAATTTTTAAAACAACACTCCTTAGCAATCCTAAATGTATAATCATAAATTTGTAACTCCTTTTCAAGAAATTTCATTAACTCATTGAGTTAAAATAGGAAAATGAAGAACACGTTCAAATATACCATTGAAAGTGACTAAAAATATCATTAATAGGCTCATTCACAACTTATGACACACAATTAGGAGAGAAATTGTTTCAAAATGATTATCATTTATTACTTGAATATCGGTAATTACATTAGCATGACTTGCTTGCTTCACAGAAAACCTAACTAGAAAAGATATTAACTAAAACCTCCAAGGAAACTACAGTAAATGAACTGAGTGTACATATATTTAGACCTCCTGGATCCAAAATCTAACCCCTAACAATGAGCCGTGAAATCTCCTATATAGGATAGGAGAGCACAAAGCATTAGGCTACATTGTTAATTTCAAAATTGAATTTCATTTAGAATAAAATTCAAATTCACATTCCTCATCATTGGAGAGAAAAGTGCATGATCCGAGGAATCAAAAAATGGTTACACAGTAACCAATTGGAGAGAAAAACAAAAAACTAAACCATGTCAAGCACACGCACGTCCATATCATCAAAAACCAACAACCAAGAAAGCAACACACACTAGCCCACACTAAGTCAACCCATGGCCCTGGTACAGGAAACCGCTTCAAGTTCTCGCCTTAGTAAGAAGCGGAAACACCTTCTTCCCTCCAACCACATCAACACAACACCCAACAACCTAGCATGGTGCCACTGCAATTATTGGTTTGATCGCAAGGACCTTTTCATTTACACCCATGAGCTTGATCAAGGTCGCCAGGTAACATTGGTAATCAGATTCTGTTTCGGACCCATTGCCATCAGAATCTAACGAAATCTAAACAAGCGATGCATAATGCTCAGGCCTTTTGCCAACACTTTGAGTAGAAACTTTGGGTGTTCCGGGAGTAGGTTTTTCCTTCTCGAGCAGTGACCTCCTAGCCTTCACTCTGGCACTCCTGCATCCTACAGAGTTGTCCATTGAAGAAAAATAGCTTGCAAAATACAGGAGAAAAACCACCACCTGCAAACAAAACAACTCAAAACATGCAATGATAACATTAGGTAACTTAGCAAGTATTTATATAGTGAATTGGTGCGAGGGATATTAATTTCTTAAATGCAATACAAGGATTTGAGTGATGAGTGGCTGATGTAGCCACCATTTCAATATTCCAGGCTCATGAAGAAATGACGTACAACCTATCATCGCACTTAATAGGAGGGCATCATTCGCATGTAAGAAAAAATATGGGAAGATCCTCTGGAAAAACCCACGCCATTAATGAAATAAGTTACAGAGTTGAAAAGATCATCACACGGATGAACAACACCCATCTTTGAATTTGAACCACTGATAGGGAACAGACTTGGTAAATCAGATGACTCAAAATGAGTTAATGAGTGTTGACAATCCACATCAGCACCTGGGAAAGAACACAACCAATCATAACCCAGGAAAATTGGAGGTCACAACCAGACAGTAAGTCCCACTTAGCCCTATTGCCTCAAGAACAAGGCCACATGTTGCCTCCTCGCAAACCTCATAGTACTTTAGGAATATTTACTCTAACCGTGTGAGGTCTGCGAAGGACAATTATTATTAACCCCGTCATTAAATCCCTTCACTAGTGAAAAGATGGCCACATGTCACTCAAACACCTCAGAAAAAGACCTTGCTCCTCCGTACATGCTAGATGGCGGCATCTCGTAGACTTCGTACTACTTTAGTGACATCAGTAGGAAAATTTGTGAGGTTTGCGAGAAATGGTCCAGATCAAAACCCATGATCAGACAGTTGGCCAAGCTGCATATAGGACATGTAGAATATTCATATGGGACTGGCTAGTACAACCCTCAGTGGTTTAAATGTTTAAGCCTAGGTGGAAAAAGAGACTGACGGGTTGGGTGAAAGGGGCTGGTAAGAGCATGGAGGAAAGGCTCAACCGGATCACTTAAGTGACCTATTACCTTCGGTAGTAAGTCACCATTGAAATATAATGTAAGGGTTTCCAAAGTTGATAATTTATATTATCATGGGTAATATAAAACCTTGAAACCCTAGCCTCCCCCCTTTGAATTTGAAAAGTCCCATTAGTGGCTCCAACTGGGGATGTATGCCCCCTGTAGGTATAGCAAGAATCCAAAATCTCTGGTTTTGCAGACCAGATTACTGAATTACACAAGTGCCTTGATAGATATTTCACCATGCTTTATCCAATCGAAGACTAGATTACTGAATTACACAAGTGCCTTGATAGATATTTCACCATGCTTTGTCAATTAGACTTGTGCATACTGACTTGGTGGCCCCAGGCCGCCAAACAAGAGAAATCAAAATTTACCCCTATCAAAAACAAAATTCTCAGGTACCTAGAGTAAACCAAGTCTACAGTGTTTACTTTTTGATGCTTCAAAATTAATGGGATAATAAATATGCCTGGAAGTATCATAATGTTTACCAATACTCCCCCGCACTAATTCAGTCAATGCCTTATACCCAAACATTAAAAGCATGATATGACCATGATAATATTTCACCTTACTCTGCCCTTGGTCATATTTCATAGAATGTTGGCTTGATTGAGCGGAGAGGTGGAAACATTCATAACTTATCAGGTCTACAACATCACACATTCTGGCATCATCACCAATTTGTACATCGAACTGAAAATTCTCATATGAAACTGTATGCATGTTATCCATACTTCCATTACTCAAAAAAGATGATACACAACTCGAGGAATCCCTACCCTAGAATTTCCTACATAAGTTTGGTTGGGAGCATCTGAATTCTATCAATTTGGAATACATCCTAGCATTCCAAAAGTAGGAAATACTAGCTACATCATTCTCTAGGGAATGTGTAAACATATTCATCTTAGGCCTCTCAATATACATCTTCCCCTGTACTTCTTCATTTATTCTCAAATGAAAAATCTCAAAGACAAAGTCAAATACATCAATTTCAACCTGGTCAAAAAAGAAAGAGCAATATGCACTGGCCTCCTTGTACTCAACACCACCTGCTATATGCGATAATTTATAAGTGAAAATTTTGGCACAAGCTGAAAACTTTTCACCAGCAATATCAATGTCAGAAGGTAACAACACATCCATGTCAACTTCACATAAGCAGTCAGGAAAATTCATAGTACCAATATATTGATGAATATATTGGTTGTCTCCAGTACTATTCTTTTGGTCACACACTTCATTGTCCACAAATTCCTCAACATTTATACAATAAGCTTGTTCCATTGCTAGTATACCTAGAGTATACTCTAAACATTTATCATTTGAAAGTTGTTCCTTCACTTTGAAACAGGTAAGAACATGAGGTTCTACATTTCCATAAAACTCTAGTAAAAAGAAAAGCTTAGTTCCATCCTCAGTACTGCAATCACTACATTTGAAATCACAATCACTGACCTGTAACAAAATCTCGGTGATATGAGCATTACAATGAGGATTAGGAAACACAATGGGTGTCTCACACAATCCTTCCTCATGTTGCCCCTTAAATTCCTCTATGGTTATCCAACTTTCTTCAAAAGAGCAAACATTATCTTCATTTTGTGTAGATAGTTTCTTAGTTGATTCAACCTCACTCGGTCTTATTTCTTTAGGGATTTCTCTTAAAGCTCTTGAAAACCTGAGATTAAAATATGGGATTAGCTCCTCTTCATTTATGTGAA
Source organism: Sequoiadendron giganteum (assembly GCA_007115665.2). NCBI lineage: Eukaryota > Viridiplantae > Streptophyta > Pinopsida > Cupressales > Cupressaceae > Sequoiadendron > Sequoiadendron giganteum. The sequence goes on along the minus strand of CM021100.1, from coordinate 30,637,126 downwards.
TTCTCATAACACCTTTTCTTAATATGTTGGGATTGATTCGTTCACCAAATTGTTCCATAAAAACTATCACCAACTGATTCCATGAGTTAACAGAATAGGCAGGTAAATAGGAAAACTAATCCCTAGCATCACCCTTCAAGGATTGCACAAAAATCTTCACGACAAAATCCACATGACTGATTTCATAATCCCCCATTACATCTTAAAATGTTGTAAATGCTTAGAGGTTGATTCTACGCTTTTCCTTGTATATTTAGGCAGATACTTCCTAATCTTCTTAGGAATTGGATTAGGGTGACCATTGGCATCTTTGAAAATAAAAGGCATATACCTTTGAGTTACAAAACACCTTGCAGGGCTTGATGCAACTTGTTCTATTTGCATATTTATGTCTGACTTTACATATGGGAAATCACTTATACCCATTTACAAATTCATCAATAGTACATATTTATCAAACATATCATTTACTATCGCAACCATGATTCCATTAATGATTGAAAATAGTATTCCTTGCTTTCAGAGATATGATGCAACATAAACATTGTTTCATAAGTCCTTTTACATATTTCATCAATAGAAGTATGGTAAAACTAATCATTGTTCGTTTCTTGATACTAAACATCTAGTTTGGAACCATTTTCATCCTTAATTACAAACACCCATCACAATTAGAAATAGTGAACTATTTAATTTTGATGAAATACCTGGTAAATTTTTGCAGCATTTATTAATCTTTTCCTTTATATATCAACTGTTTCTCTAGACAGAGTCGCCACCTCTTCAGCAAAGGACTAAATTTCAATAGAAATATGGAGTTCTTTCTCAAAAGTTGTTAGATTCTAGGTCTTTTATCTACAACAGAGTCACACCTTGCTGCTACCAGTCTCCCTCAAAACCACAATCCATCACCATCCAAATTTAACATTCAAATTCACTTTAAACAAATGATTTTGGATAGCCTCCTTCAACCCCCATGGTTTCTCTTTTCTCTTCTTCTTTTAAATTTCTCAGAAGTTCTCCCCAATAAAACCAACATTAGGCTAATGACTCTAGAACTCTTGAATCCTTTGCCAATAGGATACCATAGATCATAGGATTTTTAGGTTCTTTTTGATAGCCTCTTCCTTTTAGGGTTGAAAACATTGAATATGTAAATTTACAATAGAAAATCTTTTGATATGACTCTATAACCATCTGCAACTGGTGATTTATAAATCCCCAGCAGAGTCACCATTCTATTGGTGTTTTTTCCAGATAGGATTTGCAATTCTCTAAGAGTTAGCCAACCTCTATAATAAAGAACTACAAAGACTAGTGGCCAACTAATGAGATTTAGTGAAAAACTGGCATATCCTACACTTTTGGCTCTGTGAAACCAAGGTGGGTAAACCTAAGTGTGTTCATAAAAATGTTCTATGACTGATAAGAAAACTTCTTCTTATAGATTACAGTCCCCACACACACAATGAGATAGTAATTACTCTCAGTATTAGAAGACCAAAGAATAATAACAGGTATCTTAGAGCAATGGGATTGAAGACTTTAATGTAAGATTTGCCTCTCGTAGAGAGATAGGTTTAATATTTTGTTTTGTTCAGCTCTTAGACCACCATGTTTAGAATTACAACCCCATAGTAATCCTGAAGAAAATAGCCAGTGCCTCATCCATTAAGCAGGAGTCATACAAAACGTAATCCATATATTATGGACATATCACCATAATGCTTTACATTATGCGAATTTTAATTTTTAAAACAACACTCCTTAGCAATCCTGAATGTATAATCATAAATCTATAACTCATTTTCAAGCAATTTCATTAACTCATTGAATTAAAGCAGGAAAATGAAGAACATGTTCAAATATACCATTGAAAGTGAATGAAAATATCATTAATAGGCTCATTCACAACTTATGACACACAATTAGGAGAGCAATTGTTTCAAAATGATTATCATTTATTACTTGAATATCGGTAATTACATTAGCACAACTTGCTTGCTTCATAGAAAACCTAACCAGAAAATATATTAACTAAAACCTCGAAGAAAACTATAGTAAATGAACTAAGTGTACATATATTCAGAACCTCCTGGATCCAAAATATGACCCCTAACAATGAGCCATGAAATCTCCTTTATAGGATAGGAGAGTAACAAAGCATTAGGCTACATTGTTAATTTCAAAATTGAATTTCATTTAGAATGAAGTTCAAATTCACATTCCTCATCATTGGAGAGCAAAGTGCATGATCCGAGGAATCAAAAAATATTTACATAGTAACCAGTCAGAGAGGAAAAAAAAAAAAGCATTCCAGGCATGCACACGTCCATATCATCAAAAACCAACCACCTCAAAAGCAACACACACCAACCCACACTAAGTCGACCCACGGCCCCGGTACAGGTGATCGCTTTGAGTTCTCACCTCAGTAAGAAGCGGAAACACTTTCTTCCCTCTAGCCACATCAGCACAATACCCAACAACCTGGCACGTTGCCACTGTAGTTATTGGTTTGACTACAAGGACCTCTTCATTTACACCCATGAGCTTAGTCAACGCCACCAAGTAACATCGATAATCTGAGTCTGTTTTGGACCCGTTGTCATCAGAATTTGACGAAATCAGAATAGGGGATGCATAACACTCAAGCCTTTTTCTAGCACTTTGAGTAGCAACTTCGAGTGTTCTGGGAGCAAGTTACTCCTTCTCAAGCAGAAACCTCTTGGCCTTCACTCTGGTACTCCTGTGTCCTACAAATTTTTCCTTTGGAGAAGAATTGCTTGCAAAATATAGGAGAAAAACCATCACCTGCAAACAAAACAATTCAAAAAATGCAATGATAACACTGGATAACTTAGTAAGCATTTATAGAGTGAATTCGTGCGAGGGATATTAATTGATTAAATGCAATACAAGCATTTGAGCGATTAGTGGCTGACGTAGCCACCATTTTAGTATTCTAGGCTCATGAAGAAATGGTGTACAACCCATCATCATACTCAATAGGAGGGCATCGTTCACACGTAAGAAAAAATATGGGAAGATCCTCTGGAAAAATCTGCACCATTAATGAAATAATTTACAGAGTGCAAGAGATCATCACACGGATGAACAACACCCCTCTTTGAATTTGAACCACTCATACAGAACAGACCTGGCAAATCGAACGACTCAAAACGAGTCAATGAGTGTTGACAATCCACATCAACACATGGGAAAGAACACGACCAATCATAACCTAGGAAAATAGGAGGTTGCAACTGGACAGTAGGTCCCACTTAGCCCTGTCGCCTAAAGAACAAGGCCATGTGTCGCCTCCTTGTAGACCTCGCAGTACTTTAGGAATATTTACTCTAACCATGTGAGGTCTGCGAAGGAAAATTATTATTAACCTCATCATTAAATCCCTTCGCTGGTGAAAAGATGGCCACATGTCACTGCAGGCGCCTTGGAAAAAGACCTCGCTCCTCTGTACATACTAGATGGTAGAATCTCACAGACCTCGCACTACTTTAGTGACATCAGCAAGAAAATCTGTGAGGTTTGCGAGAAACGGTCCATATCAAAACTCGTGATCAGATGGTTGGCCAAACTACATATAGGACATGCAGAATATTCAAGTGGGACCGGCCAGTACAACCCTCGATGGTATAAATATTTAAGCCTAGGTGGAAAAAGAGACCGATAGGCTAGGTGAAAGGGGCCGGTAAGAGCACGGAGGAAAGGCTCAACCAAATCACTTAAGTGATCGGTTACCTTCGGTAGCAAGTCATCGTTGAAATATAATGTAAGGGTTTCCAAAGTTGATAATTTATATTATAATGGGTAATATAAAACCTTGAAACCATAGCCTCCCCCCTTTGAATTTTAAAAGTCCCATAATATCCTATGCTTACGATAACACTTGGAATGAATGAAATTGGAATAACACTAATTCTGCAAACTAAAACAAAAAAGTGAAGGCAACAAACAAAATCACAAAAAAATAATTGTAAACTTTAAAAACTAGAAATTCAAAGTGAACAAGGACTAAGACGTCAGGTGTCTTGGTCCTACTGGTGTGATTTTAAGGTTCTAGGGATTGGAACAAAAAATAAACAAAAAAGAGAGGGTTCTAAGCTAGAAACCCCGAAAGGGACTAAGATGCTAAGAAGGGTGTTTTAGTCCTGACAAAGGTTTTTTTCAAAAAAATAGAAAATTCTAGATTTTCTATAGTGTTCACAAGTTGCCTATTCAGGGACTTGATGTTTGGAAACAAAAAACTAAGCAAATGAATGTAAGAAAAATGAATAAATGACAATCAATTGAATGCAAATTTGAATGCATTCTTGATCTAGGACCTAGTAGACCTCAAGAATTCATAGTCTCAAAATTTGGTAGAACCATCACCATGTCGAAGTGCTCAAAAAACTAGTCCCAACGGAACTTGAACGGACGAAGAAAGAGCTCATATGCCAAAGTTATGGTTACTCAAAGTTGGGGTCAAACCGAGTATATAGGTCAATTAGAAAGGAAAAGATTTTGATCATTCCAAAAATGGTCAAAGTTGGCATCACATCAAAGAGCTCATCACCACGGTTCCAATGCCGCTAGTTTCATTGAAAATGGAGCTCGTACAATGAAGATATGGCCAGTCAAAGTTGAAGGTTGACTGGATGCTAATGTGGCAAGTGCATGTGATGTGGAAAAAATGTGGATCCCCCTCACTAAATTTACGTACCAACACTATACCATGCTTTACGCTTGAGAAATAAAGTGGTGGAGGTTTATTTTATTTCACACAATCCATTTTATGGGATTCCAAGTGGATTTGTGGGATCCCAAGTGGATTTTGTGGGATTTAAAGGAAATAGATTAAAACCAAATCTCTTAAAAATTAAAAAAAATTAAACCCTTTAAAACAATAATGAATAAGCCCGAATCTCCTAAGTTTAAAGAATTTAACCCCCAAATAAAAGTAGAAAATCAAAAATTAAAATACTAACCCCTATATATAAGTGCCTAATCCTTTCGAATATCAAAGTCCATTTACATAATATAATTAAAGGGCTTAGATAATACTTTAAATGATTTATGAGATTTTCCTATTGTAAATGGGATATTTTTCAAAGATATTTACTTGTAAAAGGGGATATTGTTGAAATTTACTTGTAAAAATGGGAGATATGAAATATTTGTAAGTCTTATGGTTTTTAACCATAATGGGAAAAAAATTATGTGTAAAAGGGGGGTATAAGCTTGAGAGAATTAATCAATTCTTTTGAGAGGAAATTAGGCAAAGTAATTTTTGGAGATTGATGTAACATAGAGACTTTGTATTTTGTATCCCTTCAAGTAAAAGAGAATGTGAAAGAGTCTTAAGTGTTGAGAGAGATTGTGAAGAAACTATAATATAGGTTTTGAGCTTGGATGGTGTAAAAAGAAATTTTAAAGCTTGGCGTCATTAATAAAGCGGTTCCTCATTGAGAAGTAGACTCAAAGATGTAGCTCATGTTGTGTGAACTCTGTTATCAAGCTCGTGATCTCTCTTCTTCTCTTTTGTCTTATAATTTTGTCTTATTATTTTAGTTTCAATTTCCTTCCTTAAGCTATTAGTTAGTCATTAATTTGTGTTAAAGAATTAAGTGAACTCAATTTTTTAATTTCAATGGCTAAAAATACATAACCAAACATTTTTGTTTGTGATCAAGGATAAATCTATAATTAGGAGTAAAGTGAAAATTATTTGTAACGCTTTAATTATAGATCAAGTTTGGTATCATAGCAGTTTTACAAGAAAATTTTCAAGTGGTGGATGTTAACCAAGTTGAAAGTAAAGCAAGGAGAAGGTGCACTTGAAGAGTTTAATCCAGAGATAGGATCAAGGTGAGTTACTTGAAGACAAGCCTTGAAGCAACTAAAAGAAGGAAAACCTTCTAGTCCTAAAATATTTTAGAATGAAGAACTATTTTACAAAGCACTCCTGGATATGAAGATGATGGTGGAAGAATTGTACAAAGACCGTCAAAAGAAAAAGGAGAGGAAAAACAAGAAGGAGGAAGGTGAATCCTCTTTGAAAGACAACAAAGGAAAAGGAGTAGGAGGTGGTAGTGACCCTCCTGAACCTTCATCCTCATCTTCTTCATCTTATTCTTCTTCTTCTTCCTCTTCATCTTCTTTTCCTACTTCTTTCCCTAAGAAGAAACAACCTGTACAGTCTGAATCAAATTCACCTTTGCTAAAACTTGATGTTAAATTTGATTTTCCAACCTATAATGGAGAACTATATGTAGAGAAACTTGAAAATTGGATATACTAAGTTGAAGTTTACTGCAGGGTACAAAAGTGCATTGATGATGCTTCAAAGTTCCAGTTAGCCACTCTTTGCTTGAGAGGCACAACCTTAATCTGGTGGGAGAAAAAAACTGAAGAAGATCTTAGCCGATATGGTAAAATAATTTTTTCTTGGTTTGAGTTTACAACTGCACTTAAAATATAGTTTTATCCATTAGGCCAAATTCAAAAAGAAGTAATGAATTGGCAATCATTAAATCAAGAGAAAGGATAAAGTGTACAGGAATATACATAGGAGTTTAGGAAAAAAGCTTTAATTTTGGGCATTCATTTATACACGCAAGAAACTTTGTTGAAGTATATAGGTGGATCACATGAAAAATTGAGGCATACAATACTTATGTTAAATCCAACTAACCTTGACAAAGTTAGTGTGCAAGATATTCATCTTGAAAAAGGCACGAAGAGTAGCCATGATAGTTTCTTAATGGAATTTAGTAAGCATAAAGGAAACAAGAAAGGGAAGAAGGAAATGCAGCGGACAACTTCTATGAAGAAAGAGGAGGAAAAGCCTTATTACACACACTACAAATAGAAAGGGCACAAAGATGCAAAATGTTAGAAATTTCACCCTGATTAGAAACCAAATTGGTTCAAGGATCGAAAGGGTAAGAAAAAGACTGCAGCTATCGTGTAGGATCTCAGATCAAATTTTGATGATGAAACCAAGATAATAGTTGTGGGTATAAATGGTATCATTCCTATTGCTAGTACTAGTTCCCATGCTTCTTCTTTAAAGTGTAATGAGATCTCTATTGAAATTAAAAGGAATGAATTGTTTCATATAAGGACTATTGCAAAATAGAGTAAAATTGATACACTCATAGATAGTGGATCACAAGTAAACTTAATCTCTGAACAAGTTGTTAAGAAAATGGGTTTAAAAAAATACCTCATCCTAACCTATATCCATTGGGTTGGTTGCATGATAATGCTCGGTTACATGTGTCAAGGAAATGTAAACTCTGATTTGCAATCACATCCAAGTTTGTCGATGAGGTAGAGTTAGATGTAATTCCGCTTGACATCTATGGGATAGTTTTGGGATGTCCTTACTTGTATGAAAGGAAGGCCATTATATATAGGGAACATAATAGGTATCATTTGTTTAAGGATGGAATTGAATTCATTGTGAAAAATCATCATATGAAGAGTGATAATTTGTTGTAAACACAAAGCATTTGAAAATGGTTGTAAATGCAAGCAAGACATTAACTCTCATGTCTGTAACTGTATACATCTAAAAATGGTCACATAATATTGAGTTTGGTAATTAATTAAATAAAAGTAAATGTTTTTCTAATAATTCTCATTTCACATATAATTAAATATTATAAATATTTAATTAGAAATTTCTTATTCACTTTTCACACATAATTAAATATTTTTAATTATGGAAGCTTCTAAATCTACATGTCACATAAAATTAAATAATGTTATTATTTCATTATTGAATTATCCTCAACTACCAACTAACTTTTCATAACTAAAAAGTGATAAATGGCTATCTTCCTTCATTTTTGAAAGGAGAAGGTTTTGTAGGAGGAAACACCTTCCTTCTTTTTCTCTAACTTCCATCTTTCTCTCCAACCTCTCAATCTTCCACCATTCATCTTACCATGCTCGATTCCAACTGTTGATCTTTGACAACTAATATTTTTCCTCCAAAAGTCTATAAATAAGACCTCATTGTGCTTTGAAAATCATCGAGTTGCATAGTGTGATAATTATAGTTGCACTATCAAGCATTTAGCAATCTTAATATCCTAGATTTCTTGATCATAGCATCTTATCTTTTTTCATCTTAGCATAAAAAATCATGCTAGAATAGCTTGCATAATGTTTTTTAGTTTCATTATCTTAGTTTCATTGTCTCATGTCATTTAGCATAGGAATACATTTTGCATATCATCTCATTCTCTAGGTTGTCATTCTATTGAGCTTCTACTTACACAATCTGAGAGCAAATAGCTTAAACCGAATCCTTGGAGATAGAGGACAATGAGATGACTTTGAAGAATATGCTAAGTTTGGAATTTGTTTAATTTTAAATTGGATTCTTTGATACAATGTTTCATTGGTGTGTTTGTTTAACTTATTAGTTATTTCCACATATTCCTACACACATTTTTGGCACCCACCATGGGGCCCTTGCCCCGTTTTTAATATTTTATTGCAGTTTTTTTGGTAGGTTACAAAGTGGACTCGTAGTTTAGTGCATACGAGACTTGGTTTAGTGCATACATGGGACAATTTAGCCTATACGAGGCCTATTTCAGCACATAGCTACTCTGTTATAGCGCATTCCTCTATTCTTTTGGTACGTATATGCTTTGTTATAGCACATTAATGTGCTTCTTTAAGCAGATACATGCTCTATTACAACACATTTACATGTTATTTTAGCACATTCATGAAACTATAATTTTTAAGTTTGATTCTGACTCATCTGTAGATAGAAGTTAATATTTTTGCATAAGGTTAAAATGAAGCAATCCTAGGGTAGCCATCTGAATTAAAATATACCAATCCTAGGATAGTCACCAAAGCAATTGATATATCTTGGATTAAAATGCATCCCATGTATTTTGTGAAGAAACATCTTCACCTAGCTTAGCAAATTGTTATTTGGGATTAAAATTGAATGAGACTGTTTGTTGTGATTGGACGGTAATAGGCCTCTGCTCTCCCTTTAACTAAGTGATCAAAATGCCAAACTCATCTTTTAATTTAATGCACTTTATTCTTTGTTAAATCCTTTAGTAGGCTTGCTCTTCTGGGAAAAATAACTCACCCAAGAGGAACAACCAAAGTGGGAACGCCTAAAGCCAAGGATTCCAACCCACTATAATCAAAAGTGAGTTGTTGATGAAAATCCACTCGACAATAGTATGCAAGATAACCATCCCCAAAGCCTTTGTTTTAAAGGTTGGGAGGTCTCCTAAGGGAGTTTATCATTTTCCGCACTAAATGAAAACCCTTATTACGAACCTTAGTATAGACGCTAACCAAGTCAGTAGCCAAACATTATAATACTCACAGTGCAAGGGAAGGGAAGAATTTGCCCCCAAGATACTCACCATATAATTTCCAAGGATCATTTTCTCAAAGGATCGATAAATATAACTTTGAGTACACACTTGGAAAAGAAAAAAACATGGGCACCCTTTAGGGGGTGACACAACTGTGTGAGTCGACACAATTTTAAGATGTGGGTTATGATGATTATAATGACCTTTTTAACCATTAAGAGTGAGTCTACTTGAAGTGTTTGTTTTGTTCAAATACCCATGACAATTTCAGAGAACATACACTTATGGTTTAGATTCTAGGACTTAAAAACAACTATCTTTCTACTGTATGTTGTGTTTTCCAAATAAAAATTTAGATAAGATCATCTAATTCAGTAAACTATCAAAACATGTCTTTTTCAGCACATCGACTTGATATTTTAGTGTATTGAATGACCACTCTAGTGCATCCATGCAATAGTCTAGCACATCCATGCAACAGTCTAGCACATCCATGCAATAGTTTAGCACATCCATGGAATAGTCTAGTGCATACATGCTATAGAGTAGCACATTGATCTGATCTTTTAGCGCATACATTGAAAAGTCTAGCACATCCCTAGCATAGAGTAGCACATTTGTAGTTCTAGATCAAAATAGTCTTTTGATGCAAGTTTTTGCCAACAATCCTTTGACCATCACCAGCACTGATCTTCTTTATGCTTAGGGACTAGAAATCTACAATATTTGTCAAGAAATTGAGAAAGTAGCTTAGCTACAAGAAACTTTTGAAAAGGAGACACTTTTTATATCAAAGTAGGAAAGTCTTACTTGATCATCGAACTTTCATCCATAGATATCATGACTTTTCTAGAGGACATACTGATGATTTTTCTTTAGAGCCTTTATATTCACAAGCTTATTTCCAATGAAGAGCTCATTCACAAAGGAATAATCATAGTCAACCCATTCATCATTCTTACATTCCGCAACCAACAATATAGTTTTCCCACCGTTTGAATCAGTTCTTGCGATAGGGGAAAACTTGGAAATATTAGGCTTTTTGAAAATTGCGATCAAAATATCTTAAAGTGCATAAATTTCAAATCAATTGTTGGTTCTCAGTTTAACTCCCATAATAGGATCTATCATCCTTCATCTAGGGAATCCAGAACTAAAAATTATAAATTTCTTAGTCATATCAATAGGACCCATCATTCTATTTGGATAAGGCATCAATTATCCAAAAAATTGCACTCTCATTTGTGATTGAAGTTAGTAAAAAAATAATTGATACAAGCATATTCCTATTGTCACAAGGTCTCAAAAATACCAAGAAGAAGACAAAAGAGAAAATCCACTTCGCAACATGGATGATAGAGATGAAAACCCTTTTCATAGGCTTCATGGGAATAGTTCAAATGATGAAATAATGGACGAAATGCTTAGGGAAGCTGAACAAGATCCATAGTTTCACATAGCCATGGAAAAATTCTTAGAGCGGAATAAAGAAAGATATTTTTTGTTATTGGAAAACCAAGGTGCTAAATTTCCCTCTAACTATGATACAAAGAAAATAAAAGAAGATCCTGAAAGGATTGAAACTCCCTTAAACGATCTTAGTGCTCTTACCCAACAAATGAGAGTGCTACAGGGGAAAATCAAGGAAATGCAAGGGGGTAAAACTAAGAAATATTCTTTGGAGGATATGTGTCTATATCCTTTTGATAGAAATCTCAACATGATCCCATTTCCAAAGCATTGTGAAATTCCAAAATTTGATAGATACAATGGGAAAACAGATCCTATTGATCACGTAAGGGAGTCTCGAAACATCAGTCTCAAATTTGCACACAAAGACACATACTTGATGAGGATTTTCCCACAAAGTTTAGGTGGGCAATCAATGGAATGGCTCTCTAAAATCACTCCACCCATCAAGAAATTTGAGGAGTTGATCAAAAAATTCATATCCCAATACTTCAATAGCATTCAACATCAAATAACTATGCTTAATATATGCAGAGCAAAGCAAAGGACTGGAGAACCCTTCATTACATTCCTGAAAAGATGGAGAGGATTACTCGCATGATATTCCCGTCTAGTTCCTGAGAAGGAAAAAATGGATATCTTTATTAACAGTCTTGATCAAGAAATGAGTTATAGGCTCAACCTTCATTGTCCTCCATTTGAGAAGTTGATTGAGAATGCAATCACTATTGAAGGATCCTTAGTTAAAAGGGGAGTGATAAAACCCGACAAAGGTAGTCCAAATTCATACAAACATAACAACAACAATGAAAAATCAAGGTTTTTGACTAGGAACAAGAATGTTGTCAATGATGGTGTGGTAGATGCAAACAATGTGAAAGAAAAACCATCCATTCTCAATCTATCAGGAATGCCACGAAATAACACCAATTTAGGAAATTCAACTAATCAAGGCAATAAAAACTCCAATCAGGGAAACAATGCCAATCAAGGAAATATGAACAATAACCATGGTAATTTCAACAATAATCTCAACAATGCTCAAAATTCAAACCCGCCCAAGTCACATTTTTTTTCAAATTGATGGACTTTACTCCTTTGGGCCAATCTCTTGAGTCAGTTCTCAAAGAGCTTATGGATAAGAATGCCATCACTTTACCACCTCAAATAGACTATGAGCCACAAGTCAAACCACCATTGTGGAATGAATCATATTATTGTGATTATCGTAGATACAAGGGACATAGGGAAAATAATTGTCAAGGATTGAAAACTTTAGTCCAAGATTTGATGGAAAATTGCACAATAACAGTTGAGGGGCATCATTCGAATGAGGATCATCAAGCATTTAAGGACCCTCTTCCAAACTATCAAAAAGGAGAATCATCAAGTGACAAAGGAAAAAATGTAAATCATGTCTATGATATCACAATCAATCACATCTACATGGATGACCAACATGTTAATGCTATTAAGATCAAAGAAAAGCAAGAATATCAGCAGGTCAATGTGACAACAAGGGGACAAGCTAAAATTTTCTTAAAAGGAAGCTCATCCAAATCAAATGTCCCTCTGCCAAGTCAATATAGTATAGTCAATCAATAATGGAAACATCGGCTCAAATATTTATCTTGGAGCTTCTCAAGATATCCCCAGTACATAAAAATATTTTGGAGAAGGCTCTTGTTGACACAACTATATCCACTAATTTGGATGTTAACACATTTCAATCCATGGTGGGACACTTGTCCTCACCAACTTGCATATCATTTTTTGAAAAAGATGATGCATCCATGACTCATCTGCACAACTCTTCATTTTATTTAGAATTCATGGTCCATAAAACCCGAATTAGGCGTGTCTTAATAGATGGAGGAGCCGGCTTGAATATTTGTACTTTAAAGCTAGTACTTGCCTTAGGGTTTTTTGAAAATTCTATTGATGCAAGAAAGAAGATAACAATTAAAGAATACGATGATGAAGAATGAGCTTCTAAAGGTCTTATCATGCTACCTATTAGAGTGGGACCTATTGTAAAGAATACTTTTTGCCAAGTTTTGGATCGAGACCTTTCTTATAACATACTTTTGGGTCATCCTTGGATCCATGAGATGCGAATGGTACCATCAACATATCATCAATGTCTAAAATTTCCTTATGATGGACAAGAGATAACCATACCAGCAGTCAGATTTGTTCTAATCTTAGAGTGACCCAGGAAAATTTTGTACCACATAATAGAGAGTCTCTTGTTGTTTCCCCTTCAAATCATAATGATCAATCAAAGGAGTTGATAGAGAGTTTTGGCACAAAATTTCAATCGAAGGAAAAAGTGGTGGGAGAGTATTCATTATGTCTCTCTAACTTGCCTATGTCTCGAAGATCACATGGCTAGCCCACAATATCCAAACAACAAGTTGTAGTAGCCTCCACATCAAGAGCATAATCTTCAGTCCCCATCACCATGTTTGACATAAAATTTATCAAAGCTAGTACTCAAGAAGATGAAACTAAAGATAGGGACATTCTCAATTGGCTATATAAGGATGAAGATGAATCTGTTCAACATATCAAATTTCCTACATAACAATATGGTAAAGGTTATGTTATAATGCAAAGGATGGTCTATGAAGGGACTGGTCCCATAGGTAAAAGAAAGGAAGGAATTGTAGAACCCATTCAGCCTACAGTAACACATCCAAAGGATAAAATAGGAATTGGGTATGGACAAGACACAAAAGAGGCTGCTTTAAAGAAAACTCAAGAAGAAGAAGCTTTAAAGAAATCCCATGAAGAGATAGCTTTGATAATTCTTAGATTATAGGGTAACTCTAACACTGATTCAAATGAATATGAATGAGATACAATTTATGATGATCAATTTTGGAGAGATAAAAAAGTTGATGTCATACAAAAATATACACCCATACTTACGCAAGGAGAAAGTTCAAGACCTCGACTTGACTATTTTCTTCAAGATGACCATGACTCGAGCAAGGATGATTCAATTCAGAAAAAGGTTGATAATCGATAGGAGGATACCATCATAGACCTTCCCTATGGAAAGAATGGTAAACATCTCCATGTCATGACTTTAACAGCCCTAGACCTCACTCAACTAAATGATCCTTTACCTTTAGTCCATCCTGAGCTTATTGATTGGGATCAAACTAAACCTATTGATATCCCTATGTTCCAAGATGATAAGACCATTGTAAATTTTCTTTGTTCTTTCAATCTTGAAATAGGTTCCACTAGTGAGTTTTATGATCAAAATTTCAATTAGAAGAGTGCCAAGTTTCTTAGCTACAAAATTAATAATATAAAAGATCGATCTAATGGTGAAAACTGAAAAAATGGTAGTGTTAGATCATGAAAAAGGAAAAAGAAAGAGTGTATATGATGGTGAAAACCTTTTGAAGGCACTGAAGGATGAGAAACTTGACACTCTCCCAAAACACTATCAAGAGCAATCTTCTATTTTGATCGAGTTAACAAAAGCAATCAACATAGATACTGCAAAACAACCAAAGATCCTACAACTTGTTGTTTCATTAACAGAGGAAGAGATACCAAATTCTATACAATTTTTGAAAGCCAATCAAGTCAATTTTGCTTGGTCATATGCAAATATGCCTGGATTGGATCCTAATCTTATCATGCATCATTTGTCTATAATACCGGGCGCAAAACCAGTAAAGCAAAAACTTAGAAAAATGAATTTGCATGTTGTATTGTTGGTCAAAGAGGAATTGAATAAACTATTGCATGTAGGATTCATTTGGTCCATTGACTATGTAGAATGGATCTCTAAAATTGTCCCAATATCAAAGCTAGATAGGCGTATAAAAATTTCTATAGATTTTTGGGATCTAAATAAAGCATGTCTAAAAGATGATTTTCCTCTACCTAACATTGACACAATTGTGGACCTGATAGCTGGGCATGCCATGTATTCACTTATGGATGGATTTTCTAGGTATAATCAGATCAAGATCACACCTAAGGATCAAGACAAGACTTCTTTCACGTGTCCCTGGGGTACCTATTTTTGGAATGTGATGTCATTCAGACTCCAAAATGTAAGTGCAACTTATCAATGAGCAATGACCACTATTTTTCATGACATGATGCACACTTTCATGGAAGATTATGTGGATGATCTGTTAGAAAAATATTACACAAGAGAAGGACATCTGAATATCCTATCTAATTTTTTTGTCAGAATGGAGAAATTCAAGGTAAGACTCAATTCAAAAAAATGTCTTTAGGGTTAAATATGGAAAGCTCTTAGGATATATTGTTTCAAAAAAAGGAATCGAGGTAGATCTAGTGAAGGTCAAAGCCATCATGGAGATGCCACCACCAAGAAATATCATTCAGCTTCAATCATTGCAAGGATGACTACAATCTATCAGAAGGTTCATTGCACAATTGGTGGACAAGAGTTTTCCTTTCACACGTCTTTTGCACAAAAATGTTCTATTCAAATGGGAAGAAGAGTGTGAAGCATAATTCAATCAAATCAAGAAATATCTGATGAGTCCACTAGTCTTGATTCCACCAGTACTAGGAGAGCCACTCATACTTTAAATTTCAGCCACAGGGGTATCCTTGGGGGCATTGTTGGCACAAGAGCAAAGAATAAGAAAAGAGAGAGTTGTGTATTACATTAGCAAGACCTTGACAATTCATGAGCTCAACTACAATTTTATTAAAAAGGATTGCTTAGCAGTAGTGTTTGCTTTTCAAAATTTGTGGGACTATATGTTATCCCATATAATTAAACTTGTGGCCAAAATTGATCCATTAAAGTACCTCTTGAGAAAAGCTACCTTAATAGGCAGGTTAGGCAAATGGGTAATGATCTTAAGTGAATTTGATATCCACTATGTAGATTGAAAATCCATCAAAGGACAAGTCATAGCAAATCAGCTGGCTGAAGCACCCTTATAGGTGGATCATCTGATGAATGTTAAATTTCCTGATGTAGATGTTTTTGTAGCAATAACAAAGTAGTCATGGACACTATATTTTGATGGGTCCTATACACAACATGGCTCAGGGGAAAGAATTCTATTTTTCACACCTTAGGGAGACACTATTCCAAAATCTTATCAATTAATGTTTCCTTGCACCAATAACATAGCCGAGTATGAAGCACTGCTTAATGGAATGAGAGTAGCATTGGACTAGAGGATCACAGAGCTACATGTTTATGGTGATTCACAACTTGTCATTAACAAAATCATTGATTATTATCGGACTAAGGATGACAAGTTAATGCCTTATAAGAACATGGTTGATGATTTTAAGAAATATTTTTTTGAAATCAAGTTCACATTTGAGGATTGACAACAAAGCCACAAATGCCACGGCTACAATTGCTTCACTACTACAAATATCAAAAAATTAAACTCGATATGAATTCTTGGTGGAACAATTGTTTTCCCTTGCATATGATAATATCGAGACCCAAATCATTTGTCATCTAGTTGGTTCTGATTCCCCTTTATATGAAAAAAATCTATACCTAATTGAAAGATACTATCGTACCCCCAGATTTGTCCCAGAATCAAAAGAGAGACTTTATACACCAATCTTCTCACTATACCCTAATCACTGACACCCTTTATTGACATGGTCTTAATGATACCCTCCTTAGATTTCTTGAATGTGATGAATCCGAAAAGGCCTTGTAAGATGTTCATGGTGGTATTTGTGGAACTCATTCAAGTGGATTGACCTTAGCTAAGAAAATTGTTAGAATGGGTTATTATTGTCCAACTATGGAAAGGGAATCCTTTACATTTATAAAGAAATTTCCAAAGTGTTAGATACATGGAAACCTTATTCATGCTCCTACTCAAGAGCTATAGCCTTTCACTACAACATGGCTCTTTTCTCAGTGGGGAGTAGACTTGGTTGGTAAAATCCATCCCTCTTCATCAAATGGGAACAATTTTATATTTATGGCAACTAAATATTTTACAAATGGATTGAATTTGTCCCTTTGACAACTGTAACCGACAAGAAAATTTCATCTTTTATCTTGAATTATATCATATGTCGGTATGGCATTCCCAGCTCCATTATCATAGATAATGGGAGACCTTTTAAGAATCAGTATGTTGACCAACTTTGTGAAATATTTCATATTCAACATAGGTTCTCTACACCTTATTATCCACAAGGAAATGGCCAAGCGGAAGCTTAAAATAAAATAATCTTGAAGAAGATAGTAAATGACATCGGTCATGATTGGTGTGTTTAGCTGAATCTAGGTTTGTGGGCCTATAGAAACAACATTCACACACCAATAGGAGCCACCCCATATGCTTTGGTCTATGGAGAAGAAGAAATCTTACCATTAGAAGTTGAGATACCCTCACTCAGAGTCTCACTGAAGGGACTCATAATTGATGAAGACTATGAAGTTTGCCGACTGCAAGAACTAGAACTACTAGATGAGAGATGACAACATGCAATTGATCACTTGAAGGGTTATCAAGAAGTCATGTCTCTTAGTTACAATCATAGGGTTAGACCACAAACATTTCAAGTGGGTGACATGGTTCTGAAGGAAAATCCCCTCAATCAACAAGATCGAGAGGAGAAAGGAAAGTTTGAACCAAATTGACTGGGTCCATATGTCATCATTGTTGTTTATGGTTTTGGAGTGTATCAATTATCTACACATGAGGGGTACCTGTTCGAAGAGCCAATCAGTAGCATTCATCTTAAGAAGTTCTATGTTTGAACACAAAACAGTATAAAAAGTCCTAAAAAAATTTAAAAACAGTAGAAAATGTCTGGAAAAAATATTCATTAGGGTGAAAACCTTGCAAACAGGCATCCTTTTGACACAAAAAAAGTCAAAAAAAAAAAACCAAAAAAAAAGTAAAACAAAAAAGAGAGTGAAAAATAAAAAACTCATTGCCTTGATGAAAACTTGGCAAACAAGTATCTTGGTAACAACAAAAAAATTGAAAAAATTGAAAAAGTGCAATAAAAACAAATGGTGAAAACTTGACAATCAAGTGTTATTTGTGAACTAATTGGCTCTTCCATCTATTAATTTATGTCTTGCGTCATTTGTACATAGCCATTTTTATCAGCATCAAATACATCCCTTGCTATCATATCCACATCATGCACACAACATTCATTAGAGGGGACAAGGCTTTCATCATGGCTTGGTGATCATTTTTTATATTCATAGCAGTAGGTTGTGTCCAAAACAAAGCCAAAGTGTGAACTCGCTGGGGGCAATCAGCTTTTGAGATTTTCACCAAACAAATAGCAAAATGCATCAAATATTCGAAGGGCAGAACAACATTGAATATCCAATCATGCCTGGTCAAAACAACTAGGAGACATGTCACAAAGTGAAACAAGAACAAATTTGATGATCTTAACCTAAATAAAATGATTGGAACACTTAAAGCATAAGTTGAACTGTTGTTTTGAAATTTTATGATATCATATATCTGGAGTGGCTCAATGATGTACTGAACTAGAGTAACAAGGAAGGAGTATGATTTTTCTTTGTATGTTGTCTATAAGTTAATCATTATTACTGCGCAATTTTTTTGCAAGACATGGTTTGCAAAAGTATCATTGATGACATTTCAGAATTTGCATAGGAAAAGGATTAACTTCTATTTGTTTACACATGCAATACTCAGGTCATCTCATTTCAATTATACCTCGATGCTTGTATTAACTTGCTATATCAAAAATAATGAAATTTATACTCAGGACATCATCATTGCAAATATACCCTTTGATTCTTGTACTAACTTCCAACATTTCAAAAAATCTCAATGATGATAAACAAGCATAAAGTTGGTTCACAGAATGACAATAGTGTATAGTTCATTTTGCATAGTTAAGTTTTCATGATTAATATGGATTGCATTCATTTGTGTAATGGATTTTGGAGGACATCAAAAACCATATATCTCTTTTGAAAAAAGATTGAGTACATGTTGACATTGGTAGAAATCATTTTCACATCATTAATATCATACCATCATTATTTATCATATTCACATCATTCATTTCATTTTCATGTTATTTTCATATCATCATTCCATACCATTTTTAATATCATTTTCATGTCATTTTCATATCATCATTCCATACCATTTTTAATATCATTTTCATATCATCATTCCATATCATTTTTAATATCATTTTTATTATCATTTTCACATCATTTCATATTATTATTTTCATTTGATTTTCATTAATCATCATTTCATATCAATATCATTTTTTATGTCATTTCATTTCATTATCATTTCATTTCATTTTCTCTTTTTATTTTCATATCATTCTCACATTTCTTTCATTATCATTTATCATTCATTTTCATATCCATATCATTTTCATATCCATATCATTTTCATATCAATATCATCATTCATTCACTTTCGTATCATTCATTATTGTTATCATTCACTCACTTTCATATGATTCATATATCATTTTCATTTTTCATTATAAATATTCATTCACTTTCATTTATCATTCATTTTCATACCATCATTATGTATCATTTTTAAATCATTCATTCAATTTCATTTCATTAAAACATCAACATCATTGCATAACCATACATTGGAAAAGGACACAATAATAAAATGCATTCATTTCATCCATTTCATCACAACATTTTTGCATCCATAATCAATATATAGAACATCACAAAATCATTCATATATCATTCACATCATTCACAATGTCATATTTTGCATTATAAAGTATATATAAGATTCATATATACATCATCGCATCATAATCATTATTCATCTTATTCATAAACATCATCACATCATAATAATCATAACATATGTATAAGCATCATCATAACACACATAGGTCATCACATCATTATCCATAAAAATGCATCATCATGGCATAATCATAATCAACATAATATATAGAAATAGAAATGAATACATGAACATCCATCATAGAATAATATAAGACACATGCATCCTAAATCACCATTGCATATCATATAATCTCATAAAATCAATGTCCAAATGTACAATGATATCAAATGTCAAGAGAGATACATAAAATGTGACAACAATAGATGTCTACAAATCATCAATGGGGAGTATCAAACTAGGGACTATGGCTACTGATACCTCTAGAAGTAGTTGGTCTGGCTGGATCCCTACCACCTATACCACCTATCTATCATCTACCTGAATGTAGCACACTCCTAGTCATAGTCCTAGAATGACTCCTAGAATGAGTGTGAGACCTGCTGCCTGATTGAGTAAATGGTATCCACTACTTAGGAGGCACTGCCTCATAATATCCCATCTAATAATACTCGGCCTCCCGAATAGTCTCTAGCCCCTCTACAACAACCTCTCTAATGGAGGTGCCCTCCATGGATTTCAATAGCCTCTCTACTATAACTTTTTCCTACTAGTAGTGTTGTCTAAACTATCCCGCTCAACAATCAATTGAGCTACCTATGGGTCTAGGGGTGGTGGCTATTCCATCTGTGTCTATAGTTGTGTAATAACTATCTACGCCTATGCTAATTGGCTCTGGAGAGCATGTACCTATGTCTATAGACTATCTACCTAGCTCTGCTACTTTCTAGAGGGAGCCTTGATCATACTGCGAGATGGACCTACCAATGGCTTCTCTACTATCCTCATGGTCCTTAGTCTCCTCCTAACCTGAAATTCCAAAATGGTTGGTCTCCTCCTATCATCCCCATAATCATCATCATCATCATGATCTATGTCATCATCCTCATCATCCCCCTCATCTCCACCAACATCATCACCTCCTCCAATAGCCTACTCTTCTTGTGCCTATACCTCACCCCTATGCTATCTCTACACATGCTGTAATGTTGGTCCATCAAGTAGTGGAGTGGTCTCATTAGGACTCATCAATCTTAGAAAAGGGTGTGTATAGAAGTACTGACCATGCTCCTCTATCATCTTTGCATCTGTAATATCAAGCCTATAATCCCATATCTCTAGCTATAGACCCAGATACTCTGCCCTCACTGCCTCATACAAAATGAATGGGTCCCACTCTGTGAAATCCTCTCTCCGCCTCACATAATGGGCAACACCTTGTGGCATAATCTGCACTCTTCCAAACTACCTCAAAACAAACATAACCAAAAACCTCTCTATGATGAAAGGGGTCCTCCCGATCAAATATCTAAATAGGCCATAGTAGGGCAACTCAATATCATCCTCATCCCAGGCCTCACAATCTACATATGGCCTCCATATAACACTATCCATGTCATCCAAAACTCTCCTCCAATACTCCAACTTACCTAGCTTAGGTTGGGCAAGTGGACCTGCATATGCATAAACATATGGGCAACTGATGGAATGGTCTCTCTGCAAAGGGGCGAGTGATAGCAATATATTCTCATGCCCATATTTGTAAGATGATAACTTTGAAAGATATTCTCTTCCCCCTTGTATGTACTACTTGATGCAAGTCATGGTATAGGTGGGCTAGCATGAATCAACCCCACACATACCTCTTTTGATGAAGGATCATGTCCTCTAGAATTTGACCCCATCCTATCGACAGTCCCTTCGACCTGTAGTCGAGACACAAAAAGCCACCAATGAATCCAACCAAAACTAAAGGGAGTGGGGCATAACAAAAAACCATATCTCTCCATGGGATCTCATAACCACTAATGTTTGGATCCTGGAAAACTGTCTATAGGGCATGGGTACCACCAATCTCCTTGTGATCATAGACCACAATCTCACCAACTATGGAAATCCCCAATATCCTATATACGTCCTCAGGAGTCACTGTGATCTCACTAGTGGGAAAATGGAAGGTATTATGCTCACTGTGCCACTGCTCAGCTAAAGCTATTAGTAACCCCCTGTTGATCCTATATTGAGGGATCCTAAGCAATGAGCCCAACCCCATTTGGAAATAACTCCAATCTTAGGCTATGATAATCTAGGGATCATCTCCCAAATCTTGGGAAATCTTCTTCTGATCTGGAGGATAGTAAAATCCTCCTATACATCATATTAATACAAATCAATTAGATCACAATCTCATGGTGATACAATCAATCTATCAGAAAAGTGAATCATGTGAAAATCAAACACAAGCACATCATCAAATATCATCACTACTATTTTCTTTTCATTCATAAAAGAAAATTTATCAAATTCATAGATCAAAATCAGATTAGCTCATAATTACTATTTGTTTTTCATTTCAACATGAAGGAAAATTTATCTACAAATCAGCATTGGATTAATCATTTTACTATTTATTTTTCATTTCAACATGAGGACAAATTTATCAAATCATCATAAAAAATCAGATCCGTTATCTTTGATGCTACTCAAGTTTGTCAAATCAGTTGTCTAATATAACAACACCATCATGCAATCACATTTATTCTTCAAATGATCCTTAAAAAAATAAAAAACATCAAAAACTTTATGGATACACGAAAACAAACATTATATGTGTCAATTTAGAAAATGCGCTAAAAAATCCATGGATGTGGTAAAACAGAGGGTCAATGCATGATTTCAGCATATGCACTAATCTATCCAACGAATGCACTACACTATTCAACCTATGTACTAAACTATTCTATGCACTAAATCCCCTAGTGAATGCGCTATTATATCCATCTATCTGCGAAATCTACCTATGTGCTACTTTATCAAGCAAATACGCTAGTTTATGACCTAAATGCACTATTCTAGATGTGCTAACTAAACTACTCTATGCACTACAAGAAGGCTTGCATGCACTAAAACAAGATTATATGCACTAAAATAGAATGTGACATTTCAAAAACAAATCAAAATGCATATGAAATTCACGAAAAAATTCACAAGTGGTTTCAAAATCTTACCAGGGGTCCATAAGCAACTGGTCTCTGATGTCGATGTAGCCTCTCGAATCTGTGTCTCTTGTAATGGATTGCCATCTTGTCTCTATTTTCTTATATCTCTCCAATAACCCAAATGCAATAGGAATAATGATAATGAGTTTTTACCTTTCTACACCTTTTAAGGGGGTAATTAAGGGGGGGTTATTTAAAAAAAATAAAAAAAAATTCACCAAACTGAGAACTATTTCATCCAAGGAGACCTTTCATACTTTTCATCAAGAGATAAATCAACAAACCTACATCAAATAAAAAATCATCAAAAATTGAACAAAAAAATTTCAAACACGTGATTTATATCCCCAGGGGGCATATAGCATCATCAGTCAATTTTTCAAAGTCAGGGACAAATTTTTCTTTATCTAAATTTTTCTTCGAAGCAATAAATAAAACACATCACTTCAAAGAGGGGGAAATGTATACATCTAAAAATGGTCACATCATATTGAGTTTGGTAATTAATTAAATACAAGTTGTTTAATTAATCTTCTAATTTCATCTACATATAAATAAGTTTAATTATTTATTTATATTGTTCATTTTCTAATTCTTCTATTATAATTAATTAAATAATTTTATTTAATTATTATCATTTTTTTCTCTTAAATTAATTAAACAAATTTCATAGTTTATTTAAATGAATTATCCTATTGCTTGAAATTTGAATTAAATTAATTCAAATAAAAGTAAATGTTCTTCTAATAATTCTCATTTCACATATAATTAAATATTATAAATATTTAATTAGAAATTTCTTATTCACTTTTCACACATAATTAAATATTTTAATTATGGAAGCTTCTAAATCTACATGTCACATAAAATTAAATAATTTTATTATTTCATTATTGAATTATCCTCAACTTCCAACTAACTTTTCATAACTAAAAAGTGACAAATGGCTATCTTCCTTCATTTTTGAAAGGAGAAGGTTTTGTGGGAGGAAACATCTTCCTTATTTTTCTCTAGCTTCCATCTTTCTCTCCAACCTCTCGATCTTCCACCGTTCATCTTACCAGGCTTGATTCTAACCATTGATCTTTTTGAACTAAGGTTTTTCCTCCAAAATTCTATAAATAAGACCTCTTTGTGCTTTGAAAATCTTCTAGTTGTATAGCATGATAATTATAGTTGCACTATCAAGAATTTAGCAATCTTAATATCCTAAATTTCTTGATCATATCATCTTAGCATAAGAAATCATGGTAGAATAGCTTGCATAATCTATTTTAGTTTCATTATCTCATGTCATTGAGCATAGGAATGCATTTCACTGATCATCTCATTCTCTAGGTTGTCATTCTATTGAGCTTTCGCTTACACAATTTGAGTGCGAAAAACTTAAACCGAATCCTTGGAGATAGAGGACAATGAAATGCCTTTGAAGAATATGCTAAGTTTGGAATTTGTTTAATTTTAAATTAGATTCCTTGATACAATGTTTCATTGGTGTGTTTGTTTAACTTATTAGTTATTTCCACATATTCCCACCCATAGTAACAACTAGTGATATTAAAAATGAAAATGAAATGATTTCTAATCATGATAAGGTGTCATAGACATCACAGTGTGAGAATCAGTTGCAAGCACATTTAAGCCTTTAGCCCTAGGTGGTAAAATGGGGTTTGAATGACTCATTTTCTAATGATGTTCTTGTTCAAGAGATTCAACAAGTTGACAATTTTTCCTTCCCATCGGTATAGTTAGTATTGTTTCTTGCCATTCTACTAATTAGTTCTATGTGGATAGTGGATGCAACAATGAGTATTGATGGGTATTTATTTGATTGTATTAGTTATGCTATCTAATTTTTCATCTTGTTTGTGATGAGTCAGGTGATCAAAATTCCAATAGGGTGGATAGATGATACTAGGAAAGTGAGGTGACAATGCCCTCACTTAATCTCTCCGTAAAAAAGAACTTTTGGTGGCCCAAAAGCTTCTCAATTGGGAGAAATGATCTAGGAGGATCTAGAAGACCTAAAAAATTCATAGTCTCAAAATCTGGCAAAACCATTGCCATGCCAAATTTCTTGGAAAATTGGACCCAATGTAACTTGAATGGGTGAAAAAGGAGCTCGTACGCCAAAGTTATGGTTAGTCAAAGTTGGAGTCAAATCGGGTACAAAGGACAATCAGAAAGGTGAAAATTTTGATCATTCCAAAAATGGTCAAAGGTGGCATTGCATCAAAGAGCTCATCACCATGGTTCCAACTCCAATTGATCCATTAAAAATAAAGCTTGTACGATGAAGATATGGCTAGTCAAATTTGAAGGTTGATTGGATGCTGACATGGTAGTTGAATGGATGTTGATGTGGCAAGTGTAGGTGATGTGGCAAAAATTTGGATCCCCCTCTCTAAATTCACGTACCACCACTATACAATGCTTTATTTTTGAGAAATAAAGTGGGGGAGGTTTATTTTATTTCACAAAATCCATTTTATGGGATTCCAAGCGGATTTTGTGGGATCCCAAGTAGTTTTTGTGGGGTTTAAAGGCAATAGATTAAAACCAAATCTCCTAAAAAATAAAAAAATTAAACCCTTCAAAACAATAATGAATAAGCCCAAATCTCCTAAGTTTAAAGAATTTAACCCCCAAATAAAAGTAGAAAATCCAAAATTAAAATACTAACCCCTATAAATAAGGGCCTGATCCTTTACAATATTAAATTGCATTTACATAATATAATTAAAGGGCTTAGATAATATTTTAAATTATTTATGAGATCTTCCTATTGTAAATGGGGGATTTTTCAAAGATATTTACTTGTACAAGGGGATATTGTTGAAATTTACTTGTAAAACTGGGAGATATGAAATATTTGTAAATATTATGGTTTTTAACCATAATGGGAAAAAATTTATGTGTAAAAGGGGGGTATAGGCTTGAGAGAATTAACCAATTCTTTTGGGAAGAAATTAGGAAAAGTAATTTTTAGAGATTGATGTAACACAGAGACTTTGCATTTTGTATCCCTTCAAGTAAAGGAGAATGTGAAAGAGTCTTAGGTGTTGAGAGAGATTGTGAAGAAACTATAATGCAAGTCTGGAGCTTGGATGATGTAAAAAGGCATGTTAAAGCTTGGTATCATTAATAAAGTGGTTCCTCATTGAGAAGTGGACCTGGAGACATAGCTCATGTTGAGAACTCTCCATTATCAATCTTGTGATCTCTCTTCTTCTCTTTTGTCTTATAATTTTCTCTTATTCTTATAGTTTCAATTTCCTTCCTTAAGTTATTAGTTAGAGTCATTAAATTGTGTTAAAGAATTAAGTGAACTCAACTTTTTAATTTCAACAATTAAAAATACATAACCACACAATTTTATTTGTGATCAGGGATAAATCTGTAATTAGGAGTAAAATGCAAATTATCTCTAACCCTTTAATTACAGATCAATTTTTTAAATTTTTTAATGCAATTAAGCTAATTAACAATTCACATTTTAGTTTTTCAATGAGATAAGTCAATGCAAGAAAGATAAAATGAAACCTATATGCACTTTCACTAATACAAATATGAGAAACCCTAGATGCAATTTCACTAAGTATGAGAAACCCTAGATGCAATTTCACTAATGCAATATGCAATGTAAGAATTAATGCAACCTAGATCTAGGATTTTAATGGACTCCAAATTAGAAAATAAATTCTCAAAGATATTAGCTTCACCAAAATGAACCATCAGGTTCCCCAAAATGAATCATGGGGAAAATAGGATGTATGTGCTCACCTATTCTCCTTAGGTCATTCGATATTATCCGAGAAATCCTAATTGGATTGACTATCAGCCTAAAAGGTGAGTCAATTCTCAACAAGGAAGACCTAGGAGGGGTTCTTTTAAACTTTGAGGGGTTCACCACCAAGCAAAAGCTTGGAAAAGATAAACAATCATTCAACTCACAAAACCTAATAATGCAAGGTAAATGAATGATGCAAACAATGAAATTATGGAACAAGTTAGGGTATGCATACCTGGAAGTTCTATAAATGTAATGACAATTCTATAAATGAAAAAATACTGCCAAAAAGTGTCATGGAGGACTAAGATGCGCTTACTATTGACTTAGTCTTGTTGCTATTTATCGAGGAAAATGCAGGGTCTTTGGATGTCAAAACAAGATCTAAAAGAATTTCTAAAAAATGACCTGAGGAGGACTAATATTCCATAGGTGGTGACTTAGTCCCATTCTAAATTTTTGAAATCTCTAAATGTGGTCCTAAGGTCGAAGTTTTGCACTTCTTTCTTAGATTTTAGGTTCTATATCTTCTGAATCTGGCCTGTAGGTGAGTTTATGTGAAGATGACAACCTTGTCATGCAACTTTGCAACATTTCATTCCAAATGATATTCAAGTCTTCAACCTAAATTTGAAATCACAAACACACAAGAGGAAAAGCATGTTCATTGTTAGTAAATAGGGGTTTGCCTTGGTCAAACTCCTTGTTGGTAATTAAACCTTGAAATAGAATGAAATAGAGGGAAATGATGAATGAACAATATGCAATGTTACAACTCACCAAACCCTTGCTATGAAGTATTCAAACTTGTGCGAAATGGCTAGCTTGGACATAGATTTTGAATCAAAGGAATGCTTGATAGATCTTGACTTGAATGGTTTTCTTGAATCAAAACCCTACATCACAAATGTTAGCTCTAAAATACACATAATGTAACAATCTCCTTGATATGATGCTTGAATCTTGAAGATATCTCCAAATACTTGAAAAAAATTTCTTGAATACTCTTGTGAACTCAATTATGCTATAATGAATGCTCTCACAAAAGACTTGTAATATTGGATATGAAAAATGAGTGAATGAACTTTGTATTTATACCTATTCATGCTTAATATCTTGAAATTACACTATAACAAGCCAACATATGAATTCATTAACTAAGGAGGCCAAATCCTACAAAAATTTGAAATTAAATCCTAAAAAAAGCTTAAGGGGGACTAAGATGCCCTATGTGACATCTTAATCCCAAATCCTGAAAACTTGGGGCACACACTCCTAAAAGGGGCCCATTTAAGGTTCCATTGAAAATGGGGTCCCAATACCTTAGGGGGACAAAGACGCCCTAGGTGGAGCCTTAGTCCCAACCCAAAAATTAGGGACACTCAGCCAAAATCATTAAATTATCATTTATCCATTAATTTTTGTCAGGATTTGCTAGAAAAGGTATAGTTTATAAGGCTTGTGAATGTAAATAAGGACCAATTAAGACATAAATAAAGATAAATAAATAAAGGAAGGCCAAACAAGTGTGAAAATTCAAGGGTATACATTTTCCTACACTACACTTTGATATACTTGGGGTAGCAATCAATGTTATGACAAAAGAAACAATGAAGCTACTTTAGTTATTCAACCTTAGGCCTACACAAACTATTTTACAGCTAGTTGATAGGTCAACAATTAAGCCTGAAGGTGTTGATGGGTGTTTTTGTACACTTTCTCAACACAAGAAATGCGTATGTACATTACCTCTCTTGAAAGGAAATATCCAGAAAATTGCTGAAAATTACCCCAAGGTCTTTTGGGTGTTAGGTCATGACTTGCATGGAATATCTCAGTTGATGTTTGATGTGATTTTTTTGGTAATCACAAGGTAGACTTACGTGAATTAAGCTGGGAGGGAATCGGATATACAAATGGAGTTTTAAAGATCGAAAGTTGATGTACATTTGTTGTAGGTTCAAATAGCATTCTTCAACTCCATTTTTGACTTAAGATTTGGCTTTACAATGTGCAATGAACCTTAGCACAGGTTACTTGTTGAAAAAAAGGAAAAAGGAAAAGGGTAGGAAGAGATTAAGTTCCTAGACCTGCAACTACCAATGAATAGTGATCATGGAGGTCTCTACTATGGATAGTTTCCTTGAAATAAAATCTCACTTAACCAAAAATTTCACAGTGTCATGAAATTTGTGCTATCTTCTAAGGACTGTAGATATTTTACCATTCATTCACAATACATATGCATGGAAAAAGATAAATATTCAAAGGTAGCTTTGAGTTTAATCCTAGACTAACTTTACACATCCATCTACCAGCAGCAAATAGCCAAAATTATGGACTAAGAAAGCATCGACACAACAAAAATATTCATAACCATGGAACAACATTACTAAATCTAATAAAGTTAACTAAAAGGGAAATGGAACAACAAAGTAAACTTCAACTAAATCATCTAATTATTTAAGATGAATCATGAAAAATGAGAAGAAACTCAAAAATGCACCAATGTCAATGTATTTCTATCAAAATTTCTGCAGCATGTCATTACAACAACTCAACTCTCTCAAAATGAGGGGAGGAGACCCCTATTTATAGTGTCCAAAAGGAAAAACACGTGGCCAAGATTTGATCTCATTGTGTGGCCAATATTCACCTACATTAAGGTTCCACCTACCCCAAAATATATTACATTTTAAAATACAACTTTGTCCATATCCCTATTTTGGCTTCTAGTGGCAACACTTTAGCATTTTTTCTTTTTTTGATTGCTCTTTGCTGCATCTATTTTGTCAGATACTCTTTACCAAAAATTACCTTCTTGCTTCTTCAAAGTTGCATATTCCATGAATTTAAGGATCATCGGTTGGAGCTTATCAACCTCTATGATATCAGATCTCAGCACTTGGTAACTCCACTCTTTAGAATTATCAACTAGCCTTTCCCAGTCCTCCTCATACTTGGCAGTGTGATCCTTGAGCAACTTAGATTGGGTGAAGGCTCAGGTAGAAAATTTCATGAAATCTATGGTAATTTCACCCGACATCCCATATTCCATTCCCTTCTGGAAGTGAGGCTTTATATTCTCTGGATTGATTTTGACAATAGGCATATCATATCCTATCATTAGCTTCAGATATCAGAGGAAATCCTATCTAGCTTCCTTGGCCCATTCAATATCTAGATTTACTTTTTCAAGTACTTGTTCTAGCCCCTCCTTTCGATGATCAAACTCTCATTTCCACAGATCCATTAGCCAATGATCATCATCCTTAAATGCAAACTCCTTTTCCCAAATTTCACTTGGAAATTTGAGGATAGCCTCAATATTTAGGTAAGTAACCTCATATTTCTTTGGGAACTCAATGCTTATTTTTCTCATACCCTCAAAAGACTTTTGCACTTCTAAGAATTTATTTTCTATCTGAACGGCATGATCGATACTCATATTTCCAACATCCAAGACCTGTTGGAACCAATTCTTTGTAGTCTTATCCAAGTTTTTTATCTTTTCTAGCTTGTCAATATGTTCTCTGGAAAAAAATTGTGGCAAGGCTGAGGAGATGGTTGGGTACTCTTCTATTCAAGACCACTCCCAGATGTAGGCCATCAAATCGGCCACCTGTGCCTTAAGCTCCTCTTTGGAAATTTTATCCTGTTGAATGAGATGCACAACTATGGCAACAGATTCTTGGAGGTTATCTAACTTTTTCTCACTAGTGGCCACTCCCAAGTCAATGGTGGATATGTTGTAACTTATTCCTTGTTCTCCCACAAACAGTGTAGCTATTTATACTGCTCTAGATTTGGGGGCATCCATTGTTACTCTTAATCTAATTGTGGGCTTCTTCTCCTTCTTGGTGTCGATTTGGGCTTGGGTCAATATAGCCTCTAGCCTTGTATTTGGGTCTTTTGGAGTGGGAGCCTTCTCCAACTGTCTCTCCAACTAGTCAGGCATCAAGGAATTTTCCTTAGGTGATTCCTGTTGATCCTCCTTATCATAATTTTTTGACTTCAATTTCTTTATCATTGAGAGCCTCCTACTCTCTCTTTGTATCCTCCTTCTCCTCGTCATAGTATTGACTGAACACTATGCATTTGATAGGGGATTTGGTGAGCAAGTGTTCATCAGGGTTGCTCTCCTCTTCAACTTCCTTTTCCTCCTTATCTTAATCATGCCCATGTTCCTCAGGCTGCTCAATCTCTAGACTCCTATAATTTTCAGCCTCCTCCTTAGGGTTATCCCCTTCCCTATATTCTTGCTCCTTATGAGGGAATACCTCTTCATCATGTCCAAGGGCATGGTCATGTTCTTCTACTAGAGACTTACCATCCTCCACTTCTGGGGCAGCAACCCTCTCCTCAATAATAGGTTTCTTCTCAGCCTCCTTGTCTTCAATTTATTTAGTTGCTTAGCCAGCTCCACGTTAAGCTTCAAATCAATTGTTTCCTCTATTATCTTCATGTCTAGATCCTCGCCATCATCATAGAAGATTCATAGGCAACTTCATCAATCATTATATGTTCATATATTGGATGCTTATGGTAGTCATCCACCTCTTCCTCTAACCTTTTGGCTACCTCCAACTGCTATCTTTCCAAATCCTTAGAAATTTGCATCGTGGCTTCCATATTAGGTGGCTTAGTAGGAGGAGGAGGCACTGGGATGTTGGTCATTGCTTGGGCCATCACAACCTACACTATTAGGTTTGTAAATATTCATAAGAGCTCAAATGGCACATTTGGTATATATTTTACGAAAGACTTTGGGAGAGCAAGGCCAGACATTGTTGTTGCAACAATGGCAGTTGGAAGAGAAAAATGAGACATGGACGATGTAGAAATCGGCGAGGTAGTGGTGGAGGATGAATCCACCGATATGACCTACACGATGGGAGAAGTATGAGCAAGGTGGACAAAGATATCCACCACTAGTAGAGAGGTAGCAACTACTATATGTGGGATAAGTGGGGTCGTGGAAATAGTAGCAGTAGTTGCAGCAGTAAATGAGATAGGTGGAGATTTCAGCTGATTAGCCTCCATCTCCTCTCCCTCATGGAGCACGTCTTCTTGAATTACTATCATTTCGGTGATGTTGCCTACTCTTTTATGTTTCTTGGAAGATTCACCTTCTGAGGCCTTTCTAGCATACACATTTGGGTCGGACTGCTAATCATTAGTCTCTTTTCTCTTTCTCAAATGAACAAATGGAGGGGATTTTGATGCTTCTCTTGTTGATGTTGCGGCTACCACACCCTCAGATCCACGTGGCTTAGTCTCGAGCCCTTTTTATGTCAAGACGACCCCTTGCTGTTTCAATTGAGCAACTCACCCATCGATCCATGCCTTCATTTAAGCCTCAATAGGCTTCATGAGAATGTCAAGGTCATTGACCTCTTGCTCATCCCAATCAATCATTGGAAGTGGTAGATTGGAAAAAGCATTTTACCTGGGGTCTATTAGAGTGATTTCCTCTTCCTCTAGCTAATCTAGCACTAGGAACAAATTCACCCTCTTTACAAAGTATGCGGTCATCCACATATAGTGCCTTATTCACACTTCAAAGTCATCTTTACAATCTACCCATAAATCTTTGACACTGTGGAGGTGGGCATACTCCTATCTGGTTTCCTTTTTGGGATGGCCATATGGATCCATCTGTGGTCTAGCCATGTGGGATTTGAAATAATATTCTGCCAATTCCTTTTCCAAATTTCCTGCACACTAGGAAGTAAAAAGCTCATACATCCCTTGGCTGAGTGTAAGGTAATAGGGGATCCCTGCTAGATGCTTATTGCTTAGGACATCGTGAATGTGTCACAGCTACCAAGAGAGTTCTAGCAATATTATCTCATCATTAGGGTACTGGGGCAGCTTGTTCAACTTCTCCGAGAATCCTTGGGCTCAGATGTAGGTGAAATTTAGATATTGGATAAATAGGAAGGCATATTTCTTGAGAAAATCTTGAGCACTGTGGGAAACCCTTCTCTCAAAATCATCCCCGAGCAACCTGATGATATAAGTGATGAATGCATCATTCATCCTATAGTAATCCTTCTTGAAATTTTTGAACAGCAGCTGGGGGTACCTATTGAAAGCCTTGAGTTCTCTACCAGACTCTTCATTCAGAGCTCTGAATAACCCATTGTAGTTCCTCCTATCAACCAGTGAGTATAATAGATAAGAAGTCATATAGAATTTAGAGGTTTTCTTGACATTCATGAACTGCTCATGAAAGCGGTCGCTAATTATCTCTCCCTAGTAGAATGTAGTGTCCTTTCCATGAAAAATTTTCTCAATGAAGTAAACCATCCATTCCTAAAAATATGCCGCATAACGGAGGCCCATTACTTTGCTTAGCATGGTGACTAGGTCATGGTAGTCCTCAAAGAAGTCGGTGTGAAAGAGTTCTTGAGGAACCTTTGTAGTGTTGTCTCATTTGTCTTTTAGCCAATACTAGTTTATGAGTTTCTTGCATCTTATGGGGTCCTCATCCCACATTTCTTTACACTCCATGATATTAGGAAGCTCCATCTTTCCAAAGATAGGAATATGGAAGGTTTTCATTATCCCTTTTGGTGACATGTTAGCCAAAATGTTCCCTTCTTTGTCAACAATAGTTTATGTTTCTGGTTGATATGCCTCTCTGCATGCCATTACTAGTTCGGGAGCAATCAAAGTGGGAGGGAAATCAACTACTTTAGCTATCCCACTACTTCTGATTAATTTTAAATTTTTTGTTCTAGGGTTGATCCTGACCCTCTCTATTACCTCATCAATGTTGACATGCCTGATATTAGTGTAAGAGATATCCTTCCACTTGGTTGTGACCTTGGAGTGCAACTATACCCCTTGGAATTGATATTTCATTTGATTTTTATCTTCCTTGCCTTGAGGAGCCTTGGTAGTTCTTTTTCCTTTGTCCTTGACTACTCCCAAGGCTTCTGCACCTGATTCCATATATCCTACACATGGAGGCGAGGTTAAGTACAATCATGCATGATGACGTAAGTGGTTATCCAAATCCCTGCAAAACATGGTTAGATCGAATAATCCATCATTCAAAGGTATAACACTTAGTTGAATTTTTCATTGATGGCTTACTGAAGGGAAATTGGATAACTCAGGCCCCAGAGGCCGGACTTCCCTTGTCAGAATGTTGTTATGAAGGGCGAACAGGCCAAGAAGGCCTAGACAATTTCTCCTTATCTTGGATTCAGATAATGAAGTGTTCAAGCGATGGAGGGTCAAATTTCAACACGTGGGTCATCATTCATTTTCAAATTGGAAGTCATTTAAGTCATTATTAGGGAATCAGGGATTATCCTAAGGAAAGGCTGTCAAGTGTTAGTTGCTTGAAACAACTTCAGAGAAACAACATTCTGGAAGCAGAGTTCTAGATTTTGAAACCCGAGAGGCAAAAGGCCATGATGCAAAGCCTTGTAACCTTTTTAGTTGTTCGAGTGCTCAGGCCACAGAGGCCGGGATACCAGCAAAGTAGGGATGAAAGTTCAAAACTGGCATCCTGGCTGATCGGACCTAAGGGGAAGTTTCGCTATACATTTTGCTTCTTAAAACTTGGTAGAGATCAGGATGTTGGGATCCGAAGGCTAGAAAGATAGTCTGGGTTTACTATTTGGGACAGAAGAGACAAGACAAAAGCCCGATGGTGGAAGTCTGATGGGCATGGTCTAACAAAGGCAAGGACCTAGAGACTCGCTAAACATTGTTTGGAACTCAAATGGCAGGGAGACACTCGAGACCCAGTAGCCGGAAGGTAGTCATTTGACAACCGTTTAAAATGGAGGAACAATGATAGCGGCCATAAAATGGAGGTCCAGAGGCTAGGATCCGAGGGTCGCTAGGAACTTAGAGATTTTCTTGATTTTCAACTAATTTTGCTCGAGTGTAATTCATGAGTTTAGGGTTCGGGCGCTAGAAGGAAGTCCCATGATAGCCATTGAAAATGGTAAACTAGAAGTGATGGTCTGGGGAAGGAATTATGCGGATAGGAAACCGATGAGCAATCATTTTTATCACAAGTTTCGAGTCAACCAATCATCTGGGGTCCAATGACTAGATGGACATGGGGGAAATTCTGTTTAAAACTATGAAGGAGGAGTGGCACTCAGGAAGCATAGTTCCATAGTTTGGGTCCTTCAAGGAGATTTTTTGCTGAGGTAAGTTTTCATTTAAATGGTCATGGCAAGAGGAAGTCCCCAGCCTAGAGGGAACTATCATCGAATTCAAAGAACGGTGATGAGAAAGTACGATTCTAAGTTCGATTTTATATGTTCCTAAGGGATATTTTGGAAATTGTAGCACATGGGTTTCGTGGCATGGTGTCCCCTCTATCAAATTCATATTAAATTTTCCCTTATTTCCCATTATTCAAGCATGAAACCATGAAAAGACAAAATAGGCCATCAGACAGTGAGCATACCTTGAAGACCTGATGACAATGGATGTCGAATTCGTAAAGAATGATGAAGTGGAGGCTCAGATGCGAGGGCAAAAAAGGCTGAGGTGATACTGCACTTTTCTATTATTCCTGTCATGTAAAAATGATAGGTTGGACCCAATATTTATACTCCTAATCACAATTAATGTCCTTAACAAATGTAGGTATGGCGGTTGATGAGCTTAGTGGATTCAAATTAAGGATGGCGACTCAAAGACTGGAATCCGAGGTTTGGAATCATGTGAGGTCACAACCATCCAAAAAAAAATCAAGTGAGAATTCGATGGAAAAGTAGGCACTAGGGTTTGAGGACTCGAAGGATGTTGGTCAATAGTCATTTGGAATGACGAAAACGTGATGGAAACTCGGGCAGGGAAATCTAAAGAGCTGGGCCTGAAGGGCGTGACGAAATGTCAGATTTTGCACAAGTTACGGGATGGAAAACAGGAAGCTAGGTCCTGGGTGTTGGAAGGATGCATTCCAAAGTTCATTAGAAAGAGAAAAATAGACAAGGAAACATGAGAGGAATCCTGATGGGTTGGGCCCGAGAGGCTCCATAGATGATAGAAAAAGGGTGAAATGCTAAGGAAGCTTCAAGACTCAACAAATTTTGAGGGCCAATACATGGTCGACCTAAGATGAGACTTGAGAGGCACGTTGACCATCTAGGACACCAGAATGGGGGCACACAAATTGAGGCAGCAACAGAACGACCTGACAAGGTGAAAGAAAGAGGGTCCCCATTTCGAATGGGGTGTGTGTGCTATAGGCACAACAAATGGCAACTCCACTGGGGAGAACGCTCTTGGAGTTCTAATGATAAATATTCTTTCCAAACCCAAAATCTCTAGTTTGGCAGACCAAAAGCTAGTTTCCAAGGTTGAACTAAGAAACCAGTTAAGAACGTAAGCCTAGATTGAATCACATTGAAGTGTCATCATGGAAGTGTGTTCATGCTAAGTTCATTTATCTTCCTCAAAAATCATGTGGATGACTATTGATCGAGAGGGACAAGCTATGTAATTCATCTAACTCCAAAAGTAACCTGTACATTGCTCCACTACTAGTCAGTCATCCATAGCCCTGACAGATTTATTGCTGTGACCCCACAAACATAGCTTTATTGCCAACTAGGCATCCATAGCCCCGGTAGAGATATTCGTACACCCATATGGTTATATAATTATTTCTTTTCTTTTCTTTTGATATTGATTTGAAGTACTATCTTTCTTTTGCTCAACCATGTAAGCATTGAAGCTCACTATGGGTTTGGAAATCATAGTGGTCACTGGAGTAGACTTTAGATTTTTCACTTGTCCAACCCTCCTAGCAATTTCCACACAATTCTTTGGAAATCCTTAAATTCCATTTTGTGCATGATCCATGATAAGCATAAAAGATTCAAACAAGGATACAATCCTACATTATCCCAGAGTTCAAAAGAGGAAACTGACACTTAGGGTTTTTAGAGATTGGTAGTGGGGAATGAAGGCTTATCTAGAGAACAAACATGAGTGGGCAGCAAAGTGAACTGTTCATCAAGCCAAGCATGGCCACCGCAGAAAAAACACGAAGAGAATCTCATCAAAACAAAATAGCTAGGGAATGAGAAAAATAGAACAAAGTAGGAAAGCAAAGCAAGGAAACCTACCCTAACCTATATACAAGTATTTACAAGGACAACTTGGAAAGAGCTCAGGCTTGGAATTAATGCTTAAGGTGTTGCCCATTTATAGGCAATGGGACATCCTCACTAGTTAAGGTCTTTAAGCAAAAAGAATTATCTCTGAGAATTTCAGCAATCTCAAAAGGGCCAAGCCAAAGATTATCAAATTTATTATGTCCCCTTTATTTTCATGGGACTTGTCCCAATATAGGACTAGATCAAAGATTCATAAGGCCTTGATTTTGGCTCAGTGGTCAAACCATCTTTTGACAACACCCTAGTGTTTGGCAAAATTTTCTATTGCATGGTCATGTACTTCTTCTAAATGTAATAGCTTAGCCAGGCGAGCTTCTCTACGATCCCCTCCTTTGTAAAAATAATTGATGAATTAGAGGGTGGGGATTTTCAAGTGTATCAGAAAGATAGCATCTAAGCCATAAATGAGGTGGTAAGGGGAATCACCAAGGGCAGCCTTATGACATGTGTGATCTACCCAAAGGGAAAAAAAAAGCTTTGCAAGCTAGTCCTTGGGGTTTGGGTCAAGTAGCTTTTTAATCACCATGATCAAGTTCTTGTTAGTGAATTCAGAAAGGCCATTACCTTGAGGGTAGTAATTAGATGAGAAATTGAGGGTGATGCTATAGTCAAAGGTCTGACAAGAAAAATTTACTGAAGCAAAGGCGAAACCATTATCACATACCAATGCATAAGGACAACTGAAATGATTTCAAATAAAACTTTCTAGAAAATTTGTAACTACCTTTGTTGTGCATTTCCTACATGTGATTTCCTTTGTCCATATAGTGCAATAATTAGAAGTAGTTAGAATGTACCTGTGTCCTATAGATGATGAATGGCTTACTAGACCAATGAAGTCGAGACCGCACTATGCAAATGGCCTCACCTCCAAAATGGGCTACAATGGGATAGTAGCATTCTTTTCTCTATTCGTCATGAACTGGCATACATGGAAGGTGCATACATGGCTATGGGAATCTTTGAAAACTGTAGGCCATTAATATCCTAATCTTAGTATTTGATGTGTCGTACATAAGCCAGATCTGTGTCTAGTACTGAATTTATTGTGGAAATCCTTGAGGGCCCAATTAGTTTCTTCTTTACCAAGGCATCTCAGGTAGATAGATTCATGATTTTTCTTGTACAATATGGCCCCTTGCAACATGTAATTTCTTCTCTTCAGTATAAGGGCGTGTTTCTGGACCCCCTGCAAGTAGGACAGAAATTTGTGATTCAACAAATAATACACTATGTCATTGTACCATTCTCCTGGAGAGACATCCTCAAGCTGATATTGCTACACTATTAGTTCAAGTCCTATATTCACTACTACTTCAACGATCATTCGGGTAAGCACCTATCCTCACACCAATCCCATTGGCTGGATTTCCATATCATATTCTTGTAGCAACATAATAAACTTTGCCCTTCGTTCTCCCAGCTCATTCTATACAAGCAATGTCTTCATGGCTAGGTCAGGAACTATGGCGAACACTTTGTTGTGTAAGATATAATGCCTAAACTTCTTCACTCCTTTAACAAGGGCATAGGCTTGTTTTTCTATTTTGTGGTAGTGCAGTTCGACATCTTTCAAAGGGGCACTCATGAAGGTGATTGGATTCTCATTCCCCTCATCATCCTTCTGAGTCAGGATGTTGGCACATGACTGATCTGAAGTGAATGAATAGATGTAGAAAGGCTTTAGATA
The DNA here is from genome assembly GCA_007115665.2 of Sequoiadendron giganteum. Lineage (NCBI taxonomy): Eukaryota > Viridiplantae > Streptophyta > Pinopsida > Cupressales > Cupressaceae > Sequoiadendron > Sequoiadendron giganteum. The sequence goes on along the minus strand of CM021100.1, from coordinate 30,598,743 downwards.
GTTTGGACTTACCAACACCGATACTTCAAAAATTGTTTTGTTTAATTTCCCCAAATGCTTTCTTCACTTCAGGAGTCCAATCAATCTTTCCATCTTGCTTTAACATAGCATTGAGTGGTTTAATAATTTCAGCAAAGCTTGTTATAAATTTATGGACAAATTTGATCTTTTTGAAAAAAGATTTTAACTCCTTATTGCCTGGCAGTTGAATTTTCATGATAGCTTGAATAAATTTGGGATCAATGGAGATCCCCTTTTCTTATAAGACATGCCCCAACAACTTTCCCTCGGTGACCCCAAAGATGCACTTCTTCAGATTGAGGGAAACCCCAAATTCACGGTACCTTTGAAAAACTCTACACAAATCAGCCACATGACTACCTCATTGCTTTGAGAATACAATTAAATCATCCATGTAGATTATTATACACTTTCTAATCAGATCTTTAAATTCAATTTCCATGGTGCATTCGAAGGGTGGCACCAATGTTGATGAAACCAAATGGCATTCGTCTATAAGCAAAAGTGCCCCACTTGGTGGTGAATGTCATTTTATGTTGGTCTTAAAAATGCACCATGACTTGGTTGTATCTAGAGTACCCATCCAAGAAGGACATCATCTAAGAGCCATTTACTATCTGTAGTACCTCATCCAATGAAGGCACTAGATAATTATCCTTTTCTAAAGCTCTATTCAGATTGCAAAAATCCATGCATAGTCTAATTTCTCCATTCTTTTTTCTAACTGGGACCAAGTTGGCAACCCATGTGGAGTGCTAAAATGGAAAGATAATCTTGGTAGACAACATCTTCTACACTTCCTTATATATTATTGGTTCTAATAGAGCATTCATAGGGCACTACCATTGTCGAAATGGTCTCACATTTGGTCTGAGAGGAATTGTGTGCATAATGATTGAGTTGTCATACATTTTCAAGTCTTCGTAGCTCTAAGAAATTACATTGTGGTACTTTCACAAAGCATTCGCTATACCCTTTCTTTATTCTGGTGTGCACACCTTGCCAATAAATATATTTTTCGTATCCTCAACTATTCCAAGGTTGTAGGTGTCACACTAGCCACTGAAGGCATCCTTTTTTGTTTGCTGGTCCTATCCTCTGATCTGATCTAGATCAAATATCCATTCTAATTGGACCATTCCCCTTGGGATAGTGGTAGTCTTGAGGTTTATTACCCCTTCTAAATCCAACTTGGCTTCTTTGAAATCAACCTCATTAATTATTTGGGAATCAAACACATCAGAGTTGGTAATGAAGTCCAAAATGTGTTTATCATCATTGAATACCTAAAAATTTGAGACATTGTCTAGCATGGATGGAATGGATGTAACCTCAACCATGAATCTCTTGAGTCCATACAATGATAATGACTACAAAGTGCTAGCTACTTGTGCTAGGGAATTGGTGATGTAGTTTTGAGAATAAGGGATCAACTATACATTGAATGCATCTAGTCCCTCTAATAGATCCCACACCCTATGCTTGTAATTAGTGAGCCTTCAGTTATAGCAAGAGTAAATCTTTCTCACCTACTTTATGACTAACTCTAATTCTCCAAAGACTTGTAACATTTTGACCCCTTTTCACAGTACCATAAGGAGTCCTAGGACCAATGCTTCATATTTTGCTACATTATTGGTGCAATAAAATTGAAGTCTATGAGTAGCAAAGTACGACTTACCCTTGGGACTGATCAGTTCAAACCCGGCTCTGGCTCTATGCTTGGATTTGGACCTATCAAAGTGCAATGTCCAAAACCCAAGAGAGTCCTTGATTTTAGAATCAACAAACCTGATTTCTAATTTTGATGGCAGCCTCACTTCAACAAAATTTTGAGTTGTAGATTCTTAACGCATCTGCTCTCGCAGCGTTGGACAAGCTTCCTCCTTTGGAGTGGTTTTTCTTTTGATATGTTGAATTTCTCTTTGACATAAACATCATTCAAATTATGAATGGGCGACATTGTGCAACCTACACCAACTAGGCAATAAGAGCTCCTAAAATTTCATTTTAGCTCCCAAACCGAGCTAATCCTGCACACATTTTTCCATGAAATCTTGGAAGCCATCCAACAATCCCAAGCTACCATCCTCACATGATTCTTCATCATCTCACTCAATCAACACTTCTATACTCTAAGGGGTACTGGGTAGGTTAGTAGATGGGCTGCACAACACAAGAAGGACCTCCCTTGCTTCTTCTTCAAAGCACTCCCGTTCACCTAAATATGCCATGAGGTAGTAATTTCCCAATTTTGTTTCAGCAAACAATACCTCATGTGTGGATCCCAGTCTATTTGAATCTGATTGGGAATCCCCTTCCATGGTAGCCAAAGGTGAGAATAGTCAATTGCAACATATCCATTCAGCGCTCTTGTGAAATCCCTACCCAAAATAATGCCATAAGTATCAAGGATATCAACCACCTCGATGTCAATTGTTTTTGGGATCCTTGGATCAACAACAATTTGCATTGGTATCCTATTGATCTTGCCAACTATATTGATCTATGTTTTATCAAGTTGTGTCACCTTAAGCCAAGATAGAGTCAGAACTATTCCCATAGCTTTGCACATGCTTAGGGGCATAACATTATCAAAAGCTCCCGAATCCAATAGGAAATTATGAAGATTCTTCCCAAACACTCTGATAGTGGTTAGGAAGGGAGGAGTTTCGAATTTCCCTTGAAATAGAGCTTTGGAAACATCCACTTGGGCAACTTGGCCCTCATCTTTATCATTTCCCTTATTTTGGGCTTGCGTTTGATTTGCTTTCTTGATGGGTTGCCTGTTTGCTTGCTGATTTACAGGCGAGTCAGCTTTTTGGTTTAAAACCTATCTAATGATCGGCTCATTTTATGAACCTTCAAAAGAAACCCTCTTAGCGGGAGCTTCTTGAGTTGACTTAGATGATGGAGTCCCATTTATCATTCTAAAGAAGGCATTTCTCACAGACGGGACCTTGAGAAACTCAAAGGCAAACACACTTAGCTTAACCTTCTTAAATTCTTCCATAATATACTCTCCCATTTGTTTAATTTCTTCATCATAAGCGATATTCTGGGAAGAGCTAGTGGTATTTTGGAAGGAGCTAGTGGGTTGATTTTGATTTTGGTTCTGCTATCTATTCTTGTTAAAGTACCACATGGGTACATGGGGATATCCTGGATTGTTGCTAGCATTCGAGTTAGGAGGGGTGCTGAAATTGTTAGGTGGAGTGGAGGTAGTGAAATTACCACCAACATGCCCACCAGCCTATCTATTCCTAAGGTTGTAAGGGGCAGTCCTTTGGTGAAACATTTGGACTTCATCTTCCCTAGGCTCTTCCTCATTCTTGGGACCATTATCTATTGAATCAAAAAACTGAGCCCAAGGGCTTTCAAAACTTACCTCTTCTACCTTGTTGTTGCTTATAGTGATCTCCTCCTTCTCAGGCACATTTCTCTCAACCTTAAAGAAAGGAGCCTAATTGTCCACCAACATTGAAGAGTCATAGGGTTTGGAAAGGACAAGGTCCCTACATCATGAACTATCAACGAAATTTTAGACTTCAACCTAAAAAATTTCAGCATTTGTCTAAAATTTGGGGCAATCCAACTCAAAGTGTCGACTTGTCTTGTGTATGCAACACCAACCAGATAAAGTAGCCTTAGCCAAGTAGACTCCGTTCATAGTATTGTCGTTGATGTTGGGCTAAGCGAGGGGCATGGAAACACCACTATTGTTGGGCCTTGTGTTCAACATCTGGTTTTGCCTTTGGGAGGGCCTTCTATAAAATTTCTACCCTAAATTATGACTCCTATCATAATGTTGTTTGGACGATGTGCTAGCATCATGGTTGTCCCAGTTATCATGGTTGTCAAGACTGTCATGGTTGAGGTTGGCCTGGATGCTTTTTGTGAAGCTTGTAGTTGATTGTTTTGATTCCTCAAGTGCATCATTTTTGTAGAAATTTTCTTAATCGTTTTGTGAGTTCATCAATCTAGTCCTTTTTTGCGTTGCTTGGTTGTGGAGCTGCATTTTGGAGGAATACCAGTTGAGCCACTGGCTGATTTTGGTGAGTAGGTAGGAAATCAGAAGTTTGGAGATATGACAGCACTTGGGGTAGTTGAGGATGGACTTGCTACTATTGGGGTAGTAAATAGAGAGGAATCAAAAGTTCTTGGTTCATTGGTAGTCCTAGATGAGGCACTATGAGCAGCTGTGGTACTAGATTCATGAGGGGTGTTTTTTGCTACAAAGCTTGAGTAAGACCTTGAATTTGTGTAGGATGAGTAGCCTATCCCAAAGAGGGCAATGGCTAGAAATATTCTATCCTAGATTTGTATTGGCAATGATGGCCTCGACATAAGTGTCAACTAATCTTGTGGAAGGCAGTCGCACCCTTTTCACTAATGTAGATGTGAGATTGTCTAATGTCGCATAATAAACTAGTAAAAAAAAATCATTGAACACATAGAGGTCTTGTAACCGAGTATATGCTCTATGGAATTGATCATTAAAGGAGATGATTGGCTCATTGACCTCCCTTTGGATTGACACAAAATGTTGGTATGACTCTACAGGGCTGATTAGGGTGTTGAACTTCTGCAACAAAGCATTTTTTAGAAGGTTCCACATGTTGATAGTTCCTGCTGGCAAGTTGACGTACTAGTAGAAGGCCTCTTCCCCCAAGGAGTAGGGAAAGAGCCAAAAATACACATCCTCATAAATAATCTGCATGGTCTTCAAGGCGATTTTTAAAATCCTGACATGATCCGCTGTTGTCCTTTGTGGATATCTAGGGTTGAACTTCGAGAAAAAGCTCTCAGGGTTCTTTGGCATGTCATGATAGAGGTTGAAGGCCAAAGGAAATGGATTGTTACCCAACCATGCCATGGGAGGGGGTGGTGTAGGTAGCTACGCCAACTTGACTTCTGGGTGCAAAGGGGCAGTGAACGAGACAACTCTTGGAAGTGGGACTGCATGGGGCTAGAAGATAGAGTCTAGCCCTTCGGATGTTTGAAGTGAGTGAGGAGGAGAAGATGCTACCAAGGATGAAGGAGAAGATGGTTGAAAATGGGTACGAGAGGAGGAGGATGGTGAAGGTGAAATGGGTTGGTCGGAGGTGTTGGTGGTGGAGGCTTCCCCTTTCTTAGCTCTCTTAGCTCAAGTAGGGAGTGGTAGCTTTTGGAACTCCCCTTTGTTTGATGTATACATTAATATTCTATGAAATCTCTCAGGGGAGAAAGACCCAATTCGATCCAACTTATCTCCCAAAAAGCCCTTCTTCTAGCGTCGGTTTTGTTGATGGGTATTTTTGCACACTTTCTCAACACATGCAATGTGTATGTGCATTACCTCTCTTGAAAGGAAATATGCAACAAATTGCTGAAAATTACCCCAAGGTCTCTTGGGTTAGGTCATGACTTGCATGGAATATCTCAGTGGATGTTTGATGTGATTTTTCTAGTAATCATAGGTCAGACTTACATGAATTAAGCTAGGATGGAATTGAATCTGCAAATGGAGTTTTAAAGATGGAAAGTTGATGTATGTTTGCTATAGGTTCAAACAGCATTCTTGAACTCCATTTCTGACTTAAGATTTGGCTTTCCAATGTGCAATAAACCTTAGCACAGGTTACTTGTTAAAAAAAAGGAAAAAGGAAAAGGGTAGGGAAGAGATTAAGTTCCTGGACCTACAACTACCAATGAACAATGATCATGGAGGTCTCTACTATGGACAATTTCCTTGCAACAAAATCTCACTTAACCAAAAATTTCATAGTGTCATCAAATTTGTGCTATCTTCTAAGGACTATAGATATTTTACCATTCATTCACCATACATATGCATGAAAAAAAACAAAGATTTGAAGGAAGCTTTGAGTTTAATCCCAAAATAACTTTACACAACCATCTACGAGAAATAAATAGCCAAAAGTATGGACTAAGAAAGCATCTACACAACATAAATCTTCATAACCATCAATCAACATTACTAAATCTACCAAAGTTAAATAAAAGGGAAATGGAACAACAAAGTAAACTTCAACTAAATCATCTAACTATTGGAGATGAATCATGAAACATGAGAAGAAACTTAGAAATGCACCAATGTCAATGTATTTCTATTAAAATTTCTGCAGCATGTCATTACAACAACTCAACTCTCTCAAAATGAGGGGGGGAGACCCCTATTTATAGTGTCCAAAAGGAAAAACATGTGGCCAATATTTGATCTCATTGTGTGGAAAATAATCACCTACATTAAGGTTTCACCTACCCCAAAATATATTACATTTTAAAATACAACTTTGTCCATATCCCTATTTTGGCTTCTAGTGGCAGCACTATAGCGTTTTGTATTTTTGTTGATTGCCCTTTGTTGTATTTATTATGTCAGAAACTCTTCCTCAATAATAGGGTTACCTTCTTTCTTCTTCAAAGTTGTATATTCCATGAATTTTAGGATCACCGATTGGAGCTTATCGACCTCTATGATATCGGATCTTAGCACCTGGTAACTCCACTCTTTAGAATTATCAATGAGCCTTTCCCAGTCCTCCTCATACTTGGAAGTGTGATACTTGAAAAACTCAGATTGGGCAAAGGCTCATGCAGCAAAGCTCATTAAATTTTTGGTAATTTCACCTAACATCCCATATTACATTCCCTTCTGGAAGTGCGGCTTTATATTCTCTAGATTGATTTTGACAATAGGCATATCATATCTTATCATTAGCTTCAGATATCGAATGCAATCCTCTCTAGCTTCCTTGGCCCATTCAATATCTAGATTTACTTTTTCAAGTACTTTTTCTAGCCTCTCCTTCCAATGATCAAACTCTCATTTCCACACATCCATGAGCCAATGATCATCATCCTTAAATGAAAACTCCTTTTCCCAAATTTGACTTGCCAATTTGAGGAGAGCCTCAATCTTTGGGTAAGCAACCTCATATTTCTTTGGGAACTCAATGCAGATTTTTCTCATACCCTCAAGAGACTTTTTCACTTCTATGAATTTGTTTGCTATCTGAATGGCACAATTGATACCCATATTTCCAACATCCAAGACCTACCGAAACCAATTCTCTATAGTCTTGTCCAATTTTTTTCTCTTTTCTAGCTTGTCAATCTGTTCTGTGGATAGCAATTGTGGTGGGGCTGAGGAGATGGTTGGCTACTCTTCTATGGATGATGACTGTCAAATGTAGGCCATCAAATCAACCACTTGTGTCTTAAGCTCCTCTTTGGATACTTTATCCTGCTAACTGAGATGCGCCACTGTGGTGACAGATTCTTGGAGGTGATCTACTTTTTGCTCCCTGGTGGCCACTCCCAAGTCAATGTTGGATATGTTGTAACTTATTCCTTGTTCTCCCACCACCAACATAGCTATTTGTATTTCTCTGGATCTAGAGTCATCCATCATTACCCTTGATATGATTTTGGGCTTCTTCTCCTTCTTGGTGCTAATTTGTGCTCAGGCCAATATAGCCTCTAGCCTTGTCTTTGGGTCTTTTGGAGTGGGAGCCTTCTTCTCCAACTATCTCTCCAACCAATTAGGCATTGAGGAATTTTACTTAGTTGATTCCTTTTGATCCTCCTTATCATCTTTTTTGAATTCAATTTCTTTATCATTGAGAGCCTCTTGCTCTCTCTTTGTATCCTCCTTTACCTCATCAGAGTCTTGAATGAACACTATGCATTTGATAGGGGATTTGGTGGGAAAGAATTCATTGGGGTTGCTCTCCTCTTCAACATCCTTTTCCTCCTTTTCTTTATCATGCCCATGTTCCTCAAGCTACTCAATCTCTAGACTCCTATAATTTTGAGCCTCCTCCTCAGGCTTATCCGCTTCCCTATCTTCTTACTCCTTATGAGGGAATACCTCTTCATCATGTCTAGGAGCATGGTCATGCTCTTCTAATAGAGACTTACCACCCTCCACTTATGGTGCAATAACCCTCTCCTCAATAATAGGCTGCTTCTTAGCCTCCTTGTCTTCAATTTCCTTGAGTTGCTTAGCCAGCTCTGTGTCAAGCTCTAGATCAATTGTTTCTTCTATTATCTTTGTTTCTGGATCCTCTCCATCATCACTAGAAGATTTATACGAAACTTCATCAATCATTTTCTGTTCATATATTGGATGCTCATGGTATTCATCCACCTCTTCCTCTAACCTTTTGGTTGCCTCCAACTATTGTCTTTCCAATTCCTAAGAAATTTGCATCGTGGATTCCATATTAGGTGGCTTAGTAGGAGGAGGCATTGGGATATTGGTCATTGCTTGGGCTATCATAGCCTACACTATTGGTTTTTCATACATTCTTAAGAGCTTAGATGGCACATTTTAAATATATTTTATGAAAGACTCTGGGAGAGTAAGGGTAGGCATTGCAATTGTAGTGGTGGCCACAGGAAGAGAAAAATGATACATGGAGGATGTGGAAATCACTGAGGTAGTGGCGGAGGATGAATCCACCGATATGACCTGTGTGATGGGAGAAGTAGAAGCAAGGTAGACATAGATATCCATCGCGGGTGGAGAGGTAGCAACTACTATATGCAGGATAGGTGGAGTGGTGGCAATAGTAGCAGTAGTTGCAGAAGTAGATGAGATAGGTGGAGATTTCGGCTAATCAGCTTCCATCTCCTCTCCCTGGTGGAGCGGGTCTTCTTGAATTACTAGAATTCTGGTGATGTTGGTTGCTCTTTTATTTTTCTTCAAAGGTTCACCTTCTGAGGCCTTTCTAGTGTACACCTTTGGGTTGGACTACTACTCATCAGTCTCTTTTCTCTTTCTCTAACAAACAAACATAGAGGATTTTGATGCTTCTCTTATTTATGTTGTAGCTACCACACCCTTAGATCAACTTTTCTCACTCTCAAGCCCTTTGTATGTCAGGATGACCCCTTGTTGTTTCAATTGAACAACTCGCCAATCAATCCATGCCTTCGTTCGAGCCTCAACAAGCTTGGTGAGAATGTCAAGGTGATCGACCTGTTGCTCATCTGAATCAATCATTGGCAGTGGTAGATTGGCAATGACATTGTACCTAGGATCTATTACAGTGCTTTCCTCTTCCTCCAACTGATTTGGCACTGGGAACAAGTTCACCCTCTTTACAGAGTATGTGGTCATCCGCATATAGTGTCTTATTCACACTTTAAAGTCATCTTTACAGTCTACCCAAAAATATTCGACACTATGGAGGTGTGCATACTCCTACCGATTGCCTTTCTGAGATGGCCATATGGATCCATCTGTGGTCTAGCTGTGTGGGATTTGAAATGATACTCTACCTGTTCCTTTTCTAAATTTCCTACACACTCAGAAGTATAAAGCTCATACATCCCTCGGCTGAGTGTAAGGGGATAGGGGATCCCCGGTAGATGCTTATTGCTTAGGATGGTGTGAATGTATCATAGCTACCAAGAGAGTTCTAGCAATATTATCTGGTCATTAGGGTACCGGGGCAGCTTGTTCAGCTTCTCCGAGAATCCTTGGGCTCAGATGTAGGTGAAATTTGGATATTGGATAAACAGGAAGGCATATTGCTTGAAAAAAGCTTGAGCACTGTGGGAAACCCTTCTCTCAAAATCATTCCCAAGAAGCCTGATGATATAAGCGATGAATGCATCGTTCACCCTACAATAATCCTTGAAGTTCTTGAGCTGAAGTTGGGGGTACCTGTCAAAAGCCTTGAGTTCTCTACAAGACTCTTCATTTGGAGCTCTGAATAACCCATTGTAGTGCCTCCTATCAGCCAGTGAGTATACTAGATAAGAAGTCATATAGAATTTAGAGGTTTTCTTGAAGTTCATGAATTACTCATGAAAGCAGACATTAATTAACCCTCCCCAGTAGAATGTAGTGTCCTTTCCATGAATAATTTGCTTGATGAAGTAAACCATCCATTCTTCAAAATATACCACATAAGGGAGGCCCCTTACTCTACTTAGCATGGTGACTAAGTCATGGTAGTCCTCAAAGAATTCATTGCAAGAGAGTTCTTGAGGAACCTTTACAGCGTTGCCACATTTTTGTTTTATCTAATATTAGTTTACGAGTTTCTTGCATCTTATGGGGTCCTCATCCCACATTTCTTTGCACTCCATGATAGTAGGCAGCTCCATCTTTCCAAAGACAAGAATATGGAAGGTTTTCACTATCCCTTTTGGTGACATGTTAGCCAAAATGTTCCCATCTCTGTCAATAATAGTTCATATTTCTAGCTGATATTCCTCTCTATATGCCATTACCACTTCAGGAGTGATCAAAGCAGGAGGGAAACCAACAGCTTTAGCTATCTCACTGCTTCTAATTAATTGTGCATTTTATGTTCTAGGGTTGATCCTGGCCCTCTATATGAAATCATCAATGTTGACATGCCCGATATTAGTGTCATAGATATCCTTCCACTTGGTTGTGACCTTGGAGTGCAACAATACCCCTTGGAATTGATATTTCATTTGATCTTTATATTCCTTGCCTCGAGGAGCCTTGGATATTCTTTTTCCTTTATCCTTGACTACTCTCGAGGCTTCTGCACCTGATTCCATATATCCTGCACATGGATGCAAGGTTAAGTACAATCATGCATGATGACATAAGTGATTAGCCAAATCCCTACAAAACATGGTTAGATTTAATAATCCATCATTCAAAGGTCTAACACTTAGTTGAATTTTTCATTGACGATTTACTGAAGGGAAACTTGATAACTTGATCCCTAGAGGTCGTACTTCCCCTATCAAAATACTATTCTGAAGGGCGAACAGGCTAGGGAGGCCCAAAAAATTTCTCCCAATCTTAGATTTGGATAATGAAGTGTTCAAGTGGGAGAGGGGAAAATTTCAACACGTGGGTCATCATTCATTTTTAGATTGGAAGTCATTTAAGTCGTTATTAGGGCATCCAAGATTATCATGAGGAAAGGCTATCAAGTGTTAGTTGTTTGAAATAGATTTAGAGAAATGACATTCCAGAAGAAAAGTTCTAGAGTTTAGAACCTGGGAGGCAGAAGTTCGGGATGCAAAGCCTTGTAACCTTTTCAATCATTTGAGTGCTCAGGCTACAGAGGCTAGGATGTTGACAAAGCAGGCACGGAAGTCTAGAACCTACATCCTGGCGGACTGAACCCGAGTGGAAGTTTTTCCCTACATTTTTCTTGTTAAATCTTTGTAGAGATCAGGTTGTCAGGGTTGAAAGGCCGAAAATACTGTCTGGGTTTACTATTCAAGACGACCGAGACGGGACAAAAGCCTGATGTTGGAAGTCCAGTGGGTGGGGTCCAGCAGAGGCAAGGACCTAGATACACGTTAAACTTTGTTTCAAACTCAAATGATAGGGAGAGACTCGAGACCCCATAGTCAGAAGGAATTCAATTAGCGACCATTTAAAATGGTGGAACAACAATGGTGGCCTACGGACAGAGGTCGGGAGGCCGAGATCCGAGGGTCGCTAGGAACTTCGAGATTTTCTTTATTTTCAACTAATTTTTCTTGAGTGGAATTCATGAGTTCGGGGTCTGGGCGTCAAAAGGCAGTCCCATGATAGTGGTTGAAAATGGCGAACTAGAAGTGGTGGTACGGGTAAGGAAGTCCATGGATGGGGACCCGACGAGCACTCGGAGGCATCGTTTCTATCACAAGTGTCATTTCAATCGGTCATTCCAGGTCCTAGGACCAGATGGATGTGGGGGAAATTCCATTTAAAACTAGGAAGGAGGAACAACACTCAAGAAGTGGAGTTCTCGATTCCAGGAGCAGCGAGGAGATTTGCTTCCGAGGTAAGTTTTCATTTAAACGATCATAACAGCAAGAAGTCCCGAGCTTGGAGGGCACTGTCACGCAATTTGAAGAACGGTGACAGGACAACACGATTCCGAGTTGGATTTTCTAAGTTTCTAAGGGATGTTTTGGAAATTATAGCACATGGGTTTTGTGCCATGGTGTCCCCTCTATCAGATTCATATTAAATTTTCCTTTGTTGTCCATTGTTCAAGCATGAAATCATGAAAATACAAAAGAGGCCATCAGATAGGAAGCATACCTCGAAGACCTGATGACAATGGATGTCAAATTTGTAAAGAACAACGAAGTGGAGGCTCAAATGTGAGGGTGACAAAGGTTGAGGAGGCATTGCACTTTTCTATTATTCTTGTCATGTGAAAATGAAAGGTCGGACCCAATATTTATACTTCTAATCATAATTAATGTCCTTAATAAATGTAGGTACAATGGCCGGTGAGCTTAGTGGATTCAAATTAAGGATGACGATGTGAAGGCCGAAACCTGAGGTCTAGAATGACATGAGGTCATGGCCGTCCAAAAAAATTCCAAGTGAGAATCTGATGGAATAGCAGGTGTCAGGGTCCAAGGACCAGAAGGATGCTAGCTGACGACTGTTTGGAATGGTGAAAACGCAATGGAAACCTGGGCAGGGAAACTCGAAGAGCCGAGCTCGAAGGGCGTGATGAAATGTTAAATTTTATGCAAGTTATCGAACAAAAAATAGGAAGCCAGGTCCTAGGCATTGGAAGGATGCATTCCAAAGGCCATCAGAAAGAGCAAAACAAATGAGGAAACCCAAGAGAGGAAACTTGATGGGTCAGGCCCGAGAGGTTCAAAAGACGCCAGCAAAAAGGGTGAAATGCTAAGGAAGCTTCAGGACCTAGCAAATTTTGAAGGGTAATACATGGTCGACCTAAGTTGAGACTTGAGAGGCATGTTGACCATCTAGGACACAAAAATGGGGGAATGCAAAATGAGGTAGCAACAAAATGGCCCGATAGGGTGAAAGAAAGAGGGTCCACATTCCAAACGGGGCGTGTATGCTATAGGCACAACAAAAGGAATCGTTGAAGATTTAGTCATTGTATTATATTATTTGGAATATCCTACAAATTTTATAGTTCTGTAACCAAAGTTTAATCTCGCAAGTTACCCACTCATCCTAGGAAGACCTTGATTGGCTACAATTGATGCATTTATAGGCTGTAGGTATGGAAAAATGATAATATCTAATGGGACAATCACCAAGAATTTGGTTCTATATCCTCCAACCCAACCTTATGTTGATATTGAGCAAACTATTTGGCCCACTTTGGATGATGAAGATAACTATTCTCTGTAGACACTAATGACTATAGAGTGCAACCCTTTATTGGATGACTAGGATGAATATGAGCTCATTTCCCATATAATCCAAAATGACTATGGTAGGAGCTCGCAACAACAAGATTTCCTCATATTCCTACAAGACCCCTTATAAAGTATCATACCACCAATTCTATAGAAAAAATATCTCACATATTTCATTCATTACTACCTCAACAATGTGTACTTATCATACCAAGTCTTGACCTCTCATTTGTCCAAGAATCATCTAAGGAATTGGAAATTATGCCAAGAAGGTAGTTAAACATGATTAGTTCTTTGACAGAGAAGCAACAAAATTCTCTACAAGCAATGCTACAATCACACTCAACAACATATGCATGGGATTACCATGATATGAAAGGCATAAATCTTGATTTATGTATGCACAAAATTTATATCAATGATGGTTATAGACCCATTTGAAAACTTGAGAGACATATGAATCTTGCCTTGAGGGAGATAGTGAAAATTGAACTACAAAATCTTCTTGATATAGGGTTTATCTATACAATATTAGATAGTGAATGGGTCTCACCTTTGATAATTTTTCCAAAGAAAGGTGGAAAATTGAGAGTTTGTGTAGACTACAGGGAACTAAATACAACAACTAGGAAGGACCACTTTCGTTTTCCCTTCATAGATCAAGTACTTGATTCTCTAGCTAGGAAAAAGTACTCACTTCTATATGGTTTCAGTGGTTACAACTAGATTAAAATTTTTCTAGAGGATCAAGAAAAAACTATAGTATATTTTTTTATTATGCACATGATGGTATGGAGATATACATGGACTATTTCACTACTTATGGTGAAACTTATGAGGAATCTTTGAATAATTTGGAAAAATTATTAAAAAGGTGTAAAGAACACAACCTATCACTCAACAATGAAATGTTTTTTATGATGATGGCGAAAGGAATTGTATTGGGACACTTTATATCCAGTGTATGAATTTAGGTTGATCCATAGAAAATAAAAATTATATCTACCTTACCTATTCCTAAAAGAAAAAGGGATATCAGGAGTTTTCTTGGTCATGCAGGCTACTACAAGTGGTTTATCAAAGATTTTAGTAATATTGTTGCACTATTATTTGTTTTTCTAATTAAGAACATTGAATTTGAATAGACATCAGTGTGCCAATAATCCTTTGAAGAACTAAAGAAAGCCCTGACTCAAGCACCAATATTGAGAGGTCCTAATTAGACTCTACCCTTTCATATACATACATATGCTTTAAATTTTGTCATTGGAGCAATTATGGGTTAGAAGGAAGGTAAAAAAAAGTATGTAATTTACTATATCAACAAGAATCTTCAAGGAGAAAAGTTGAATTATACTATAACAAAAAAATAGATTCTTGTTGTAGTGTATGTTATTAATAAATTAATGCACTATATTACTGGCTATTCAATATTTTTCCATTTAGACCACACAATAATAATATATTTGATGAAAAAGATAGTAGTTGGGGGTAGATTGGTAAGATGGATGCTTCTTTTATAGGAATTTGACAGTAGCATAGTAGAAAAATTTGGTAAAGCCAATGTAGTGGCAAATTTCCTATCAAGATTGCCAACACAATCAGCTGAAGGAGTGGTGGATGATTCATTTTCAAACAAACACATATTTTCTCTACAAGTGTAGGTACCTTGGTGTATAGGCGTGAATTTGCACACCTTACACAAATTACCCTTTTACACTTCATCACCTTAGAAAACCAAATCCGAAGGTGAAATTCTACATCAGTAAGTTGTCTTCATTCCACTTGGCATTTGTCTTTTGTGTCGATAGAAGAATAGTTGTTGGGGTTGCCCACACGATGCACATACATCTGGAAATGTGCTTACATCCCTGACAGATTCATGCGTCTAAGTTGGCAGAGGCATTACACTTCATATTTGGAATGAATTGTAATGTCCCTCTTCAACCAACCGACTTGAAAATTCCTTATTCTCCTCACCTCACCTTCAAAAAGATTCATTCTTCATGCAACTCATCTCTTTGGCACCTCTTTTGGAAATATTCAAGCATTCACCTCACTTGAATCACTTCAAGCAACACTTTGGCACTCCATAGCAATAGCAACAAGACTCCATCAACTCCGTAGAGCAAGTGTGGAACAAGCCATTATAGCAGGGGCTTGAGGTTTTACAAAACCTCCCTTCACGAGAGTTAGGATATGGTGATTGTTCATGAAGCTCTCTTTCTCCATCATTGGCTAGAGAGATCTTGGTGGAGGTGATAACATTTTCACTCCTCTCCTTCATGATTTGGTTGAGCAACCCTTCACTATTTTGTCATGTTTATTGTGTTCTCCACTTTCTTTTCTCCTTTATCATATATTTATTTATTTTTTCTACCTTGGTTGTTCATGGAGGTGGAAACACCAAAATGGGGGTCTAACTAAGGTATACCCCTATATAGGCCCCAACAATTTTCCATCTTTCTTGTGTGTAACTGAGAGAATGTGTGGAGCTAACTAGCAAATGAGAATCTTTGTGGGATTATCTTTTCCACCCTAGTCCTAGTCTACTTTCTTTATCACTAGAACATCTACTTTGTATACTTTCTCATTCTATTTTAACATCTAGATTGAGCTAGCTAGGCGATTAGTAGGTCTTTTTGGCAGTTTTACTGTGTCCATTGTTCTTTAGTCGTACAGACATCAGTGCACCTGAGAGATTCCAGCATACCACACTGACGTCCTATAATTGCACTACCATCCTCGGATAGAGAGTTGTCTGAGGCACATAACCGACTCCAAAAATCTAGCTCGCCTAGCCAGATTATAGTTTGGGTCTTGTGAATGCTTCACCTAGACCTGCTCAAACATGAACAAATAAACAATCATTAGTCAATAAACAAGTGTAAACAAACATTCCCTATGAGATTCTTTGAACATATGAATAATGAAAGAAAAGAAAAATACCAAGTAAATCACAATAAAAATACTATTCTAATGCCAAAACCAGCATCCCATAGGAAGATTGGTGCTCCTTTGATGTGGAAAGAAGCCCTTTCCCAATCCCTTGATAAGCTCTTGGATGAAATGTGTGATTTTTTCTGAAAAATTTCAATAAGCTAGCTATGATTGATGAATTCTATGCCTATAGTAATCTAACTTGTGGATGATATTCTAGATAGTAACCTTGCATGAGATTGTGGATCCTCTTTCAATAGAGAAGGCCCCTATTTATAAGGAAGAAGGGTTGAAGAGTGAAGAATGGGGAGAATGTGGGATTAAAAATTGGACCAATGGCATTATGCCACTTGTCATCATGCTAATGAATCTTGGAGGAGATGTGCTCACACATGTGGGAGCACATCTAGGTAGATGGGATGTGTAAGAGGAATGAATACCAAGAGGTGGCTTGTGTAAAGGGATGTGTAAGAGATATTAATGCATTTGTAAGAGGCATTAAGGGCTTTGTAAGAGGCTTAAATGCGTTTGTGGCTCAAAAAAGAGGAAAAAAGTCCTTTGGGAGGGAAAAGTCAAGTGGGTGGAATATTTAAAGAATATGTCATTTTGAATGAAAATAGGGTACTTAGTAAATCAAATAAATTGATTTACATGTGAGACTTAGTTAGTTGACCATGGTTGACTTACCCTAGGGTGGAGTTAAAAGCTAGAGGAATGAGGGATTAGTGTTAGGAGTTAATTAATTTAGGATTAATTAACGTAGGTGAAATTGGTTGATTTATGACATTTGATTTAAATGTTTGGGTTTATTTAAATCAAATGAGAGGATGATAGAACTTTAGGATTTTAATTAAATAAATTGATTTATTTAATTAAAGGAAGAACATTAGGATTTTAATTAAATATACTGATGTATTTAATTATAGGAAGAACATTAGGATTGGAGATGATGAAATAATCTAATAAAGTTCATTATTTGATTTAAGGAGGAAATTTAATGAATTCGATTAATTAAATAAAGATTATTCAATTAATTGGATAGTATGGAAGTGATTAAGGAAGAATCAGTGTTAGTTAATCAGAATCAAGTGCATGATAACGATCAGGGTATTTGGAGTGTCTACATTTTTCCCCTCTTTGAAGTGAGGTACTTGCTACGTTGGTTCAAAGAATAGCATTGGTGAGATCAAAATTTATTTGTTTTTAAATTTTTTCAGATACCCCATTGCTACCCCAGCAAGAAGAATTACACTGGTATACTGCCCCATTAAGGGATTAGACAAAAATTTGGATTTTTGGGTGATCTCTTGAAAAAAGATAATAAGTTGCGCGAAGGGTTCAGAAAGGCTCTAGGATGCTAAAAATATGGCAAAACCGTAGAAAAAAGATGTGAAATAAGCTTTGGTTGGGAAAAATCAGTGACGAGGGAGCAAAACCCTAGTTTGATAGTTCAATTAGGGCCAAAATCCCTAATTTTCATGCTTAAATAGGCTTAGAGGAGTCACTTTCTATTCATTTGTGCATTCACATTTTGAAAACTCTAGTCCTTTGAGCTCTGACCCTTCTACAAAATGGTGCAACAAGTGATTCCTTGACACATTTCTGAGCGAGTCTGCATGTACAGAGACCTCTAGGCATAGAACCACCAGTATGTAAGCCAAACCCAACTTTGAAATTTGATTTTTCAATGCATTTATTATGCTTTAAAGAGTCAAAGTCCTAGCATTGCTATATTGTGATGCACAAACTAAGAATCAATGACATTGAAAAGTCAAACAACACCGCTAGTGCAAATGGTGACATAGTTCGTGGTTTGGGTTTAGGGTTTAAATTTTTAAATAGTGACACTATTGTGAAGAGTGATGCTTTGATTGATTTGGAATTAGGGATTGTCAATGTCAACATTACAAAGGGCGATGCTTATGTAAATGGCAACACCATGGTTGATTTAGCATTTTCAAAGAGTCCAACATTGCTATTTGGAGTTTTGCATATAGTGACACTATTTCTTTTAGCAACAAATTTGTTGTTCTAGGGTCGAAAACCCCAAACAAGTTTAGATCTATTTTATGAAATTTGATGTCATGCGCTACGTGGATGCATGAGGTGATCCAACATGTGTTTTTGCACAAGCATCGACCCTCAATTTTGAGTGAATTGGGCGATTTATATGAATTACGACAGGAGCACTTCGGGAGATCAGTCTTTGGTATGTAGCCTATTCTCTTATTGTCCAAACTCATTTAGCGATGATGACTGCATTGTGCGAGAGATGGCATAGCGAGACCCCATCCTTTCACATTCTGATTGGTGAGGTGACTATGAAATTGGAGAACATATGGCAGATCCTATGGTTGCTGATATATGGTGATCATGTGATCTATGATATAAATGTTGGACTTGACATGTGTCATGATGTCATGGAGATAGTGGACCTTATATTGACTGAGTCTCAGATTGACTTGTATTTTTACAGAGGTTGGGTGCTGCTTTTCAAGTTGATCATTGTTGCTATTATATCTAGGTTAGTGACTCCAAATCGATGAGGTAGATTCTTCAATCTAGGATGGGGATTGGTGTGGGAGAGAATGTTGAGCTGGAGGACCTTATTTGCTTGGGAACCAATACTACTAGCCTCACTGTACCATGATTGACATGATTTTGCATACTATGATGTTTGGGCGATTAGTACTAGAGTGAAACTACTACATATTTGGGCTTGGGAGCATATTCTCGTGCTCTAACTGATTGTCACTTTGATTGATATAGAGCGTGATGATCCAGTAGTTTGGAGATATGTCGATGGGATTAATTTGAGACATACTAGAAAACTTGGTCTTCCTTACTGGTGTCATGTTCTATATGATCTAATAGTATTCCGCTGGTAGCCATGGTTACACATTCCAGCCTGGTATGATGATGTACAACAACTATTTTATGCTCAACAGACTTAAATAATGTTGGGGAGAGAGCATATGATTATAGAGCGCTATCTTCTATACAGGGCGGCTTGCCAGTTTGGGGAGGTACAGTATCGTCCAGATAATGGATATAATACCATCTTTGCTAGATCAACCCAAGAGACTTCATGGGGGTGGACAATCTTGATGTCCACTGCAGTTGATTGATTTCAAGAGTTGGTTGCTAGGCCATGGGCCTATGATCAAGGGCAATCAAATATAGGTATGACATGAGCCTACGAGGATTGGTTTAGACCTCCATGGGGGAGACCTCATGGGAGGAGTGATTGAAGAGCACATGTAGGGCCAGATGGATAGGATCCTAGAGCACCTCTTAGAGATGGGAAACCTCCATAGCACCTAGATCAACAGTTGGAGCAGCCACAACATCCATAGTAGCCACAACAACTTAGAGATCCATGGGATGCATATATATAGATGTTACAGGCATAGATATAGGTGCTTACAAGTGTGTGGGGCTAGGTCTACCGGCAAGTCTAGGTGGCTATATTAGAGAGAGATTAGGCCAGGCAATAGGTCTAGGCCCTTACTACTGAGAGGGACCATGAGTGCTAGTAGAGATAGGCTACAGAGCTATAGTTAGCTTGGGAGGTCGACCGAAGATAGTAGCTAGAGAGCATGGATACCTCATCTCAAGGGAGAACTGTACCAGTATGGATGTACAACAAGGCTATCCGGGAGGCAGAGTACTAGAGGTTGCATTATCATCAAGCTATGCCTATGGCTCTTCAGTGGCCAGATTACTCTCAGCAGATAGGGGCTCGATAAATAGATGATCAGTTAGAGAGGCATGCAGCCTTCAGGGCTAGCAGATGTGAGCATTTTTGGATCAGTGCCTAATTCTTTTGATATACATTCATGGGCTCCATATTTTTATAGCACCGTGGGCTTTGTATCATGATCGATATACATACATTTGAGTTAGATTTTATACCATGATAGTGATGATTTTTTGATATATGATATGTGTTTGATTGATATATTATGCGATGTGTTTACTTTATTTATTCCTTATGTATGGATGCATTTGATGTTTTACCAATATATGATATGCGTTTGATGTTCTATGTATATGCAATGTGATTCTATATGGATGTGATAATGATGTACATGTATAGCCTATATTTCATGAGATATTCTATGATGGATGATGTGATATGTAGATGTTCATGGATGTAAATGTTATGGATGCATTTCTTTTCTGTATATTTTCTATGCACTTTTACTATGATAATGTATGCAGTATGGATGTATGGATTCAAATGTTTATGGTATGCAAATAATTCTAAGATGCTTAGAATAAAAAGTCTATATTATGTCCTAAATGATAATGAAAAATGGATGTTGTGATATATTATGATTATGAGATGTATGTATGCTAATAGTTTGTGGATGTAGGATGGATGCATTAATGATATTTTGGTTGACTGTCATGGTACCATGTTAGTGCGGAGAGAAGAAAGAAGAAATAAGATGATGAAAAGAGGATCCAACAAGTCCATAATCTGTTGAGACTTTATTAGAGATAATGATGAGAGGTGATGATGTTTCACTTATTAGAGATTGGGTATGTAAAGAGCTTACTTACCTTATGTTTGATAACACACATAGATACAATGCATAAAGGTATAAAGAACTAGGATGGAATTGTACCTATTGTGATGAAATTTGTCTCAACAATCAAATAGGAGTATTCTTGTTCACACTTGACATACGGAAACCTTACTAGTATGTACTTTAGATATTTCAAACATCTCAGACCAAAACACAAAGAGGCAAAACCTAACAATGTAATAGTCAACAAGTTGTCCAGAACACCTTCCATACACACCTAATAAATCAAGTATTCACCAAGGTTATATTACAAGAATATCCAACAAGCATAGAAAATGAAAGATAAAGATCAATGCCCCATTATTTTCTCTCTAAATCACTTTGATAGACATCATCAAGAGGTCATTGGAATGAGTGCAATAAGATAAATCATCAAGACAAAGATCAAGTAAACAAACAAGATAATGTTCTTCATACCACTAGCTAAGACTAAACTATGGTGATGTCTGATGTTGATGTCCATTGTAGGAAGGATGTATCCTAGGACATGATTTTATTAGATGATTTTGGGTCTAACTGAATAATGGCCTATTGATACCAAGAGTTGACCAACTTGTTTACCTACTGACCTAGACTTGAGATCTTGACACTTGAGTTTTCACTTTTTACTACTAAGCTTGTTTCCGATTGTTTTGCTAAAGGATGAAAGTGGTGATTGATTTATTTTGAGTGGATATTTATTACAGGTGAATGATGAAATGAGATGGGTGATTTTTAGGGTTTTTTGAATGTTTTTAGTATTTTGGAATGTTTTGAGGCTATTTTTTTTGGTATTTTTGGGATGTTTTACAAATGTTTTGATTTTAAAATTTTCTAATGTTTTTGGTTTTTCTGAGATTTTCACCAAGAACCTAACTTAAATACCTATCCTAGGAGGCTTGGGGGCTGGTCAAATATTATCCTTTCCTATGTTATACATGTAGAGACCACGTAGTTTGACTGACATAGACTTGTTTATTGATGAAAATATGAATATGTTGGATTGTCAGTTTATTATGACAGACTCCTAAAGGACTGACCTAAAGTCTCAAGGGCTAATCAATGATTAGCCTTGCCTATGTTCAAGCTTAGACATTATGTAGTTCGACATGATGACTATTTTCTAACTTTTTTGATTTTTGACCTGTTTTTGGATTTTTGATATGATATGGATGTTTTTGGATTTTTTGATTTTATAAATGTTTTTTGATTTTTTTGATTTTAGGAAGATCTCAAGAATATACATTAATCCAATCCAATGCAGGTAAAAGAAAATTCCCCCATCATGATGTGATAGACTACTCTGATATAGGTAGGACAAACTAACCTTAGGATTGTGTTGAGTAGTTCTAGGAGGGAACATGATACCGACTTACGATCAAGCTATGATGCGGACGTGGATGGATGAATGGAAGGATCAATGAAATGTAATGGACGATGATGAAATGCAATGGTAGGAAATACAAAATAAGTGAAAGAATCCATGGTGGATGAAAAGTGCTTATTTACATAAGACGCATGTTTGTCAATTTTTCACCAATGTAGTTTCCCAAAGTGCCACCGGAGTGGTTTTCACTAGAAGATGATTTTTTTCTTTACTTTTCTCAATCCTTTTTCTATATTTTTTGGATTTTTATATTTTTGGATTTTTGGATTTATACCTTGCAAGCTTAGGCATAATTTTTTTTGAGATGAGAGCTATTGATAGACTCCTGTAGAGGCTCACCTTCAGGTGTACATAGCTAATATACTCCTGATTTATAACTTGTAATGATGATGAAAGGTCCCAACTAGTTGGGTTCAAACTTTCCCTTGTTGTCCAGATTTGGCACATTTTTTTTTATTCTTTCATCATGAGCTCTTCGACTTGGAATGACTGACTCTTAATCTTGTTATTATAGCTCCATTTGAGGTGGTTTTGATAGACCTACAAGTGATTCAAAGCATCCATGCACCACTCATCTAGTAGTTCTAGCTCATTCAATCATGACACCTGATATTCTTCATCAGTAATGAGATTCTGTAATGATATTCTTAAGGAGGGGAGCTCAATCTCAATGGGAAGGATGGCTTCTAGTCCGTAGACCAGGGAGAATGGGGTTGCTCCTATTGGTGTGTGAATACTTGTTCCATAAGCCTGTAAGGTGGGATTT
The DNA here is from genome assembly GCA_007115665.2 of Sequoiadendron giganteum. Taxonomy (NCBI): domain Eukaryota; kingdom Viridiplantae; phylum Streptophyta; class Pinopsida; order Cupressales; family Cupressaceae; genus Sequoiadendron; species Sequoiadendron giganteum. The sequence continues at coordinate 30,575,921 of CM021100.1, read as the reverse complement.
AGTTGTATGTGCCAATCACGACCAACTTCACTAACTATTTTCTTTAGGATTCTTAAGATAGTTTTATTCATAGCCTTAGCTTGGTCATTACCTTGAGGGTAGTATGGGGTGGAGAAGCAATGTTGGATATTGAATTTTTGGCATAGTTCTCGAACATCCCAATTTTTAAAAGGTGTTCCATTATCTAAGATAAGGGCTTGTGGAACACTGTAACAACAAATGAGGTAATTCAGGATGAACTTAGCTACTTTCCTGTGATATGGGTCATGAGGATGGCCTCTACCCACTTGGTAAAGTACTCGGTGGTGGTGATAATGAACTTGTGTCCATTAGATGAGGTGGGGGCTATTTTTCCAACAAGATCGAGCCCCCACCATGAGAAGGGCGAAGTTGTTACAATCAGGTGGAGCTCCTGAGTTGGTGCATGGATGAGGCCCCCATGTTGATGGTATTGCAAACACTTTCTAACATAGTCATAAGCTTCCTTATCTATTGTAGGCCAATAATACCCAACCCTTAATAGTTTCTTGGCCAAAGTCATACCACTAAAATGAGAACAACAAATACCATTGTGTACCTTGGTTAAAGTAGTCAAAGCTTCCTTAGGGTTAAGACATCTCAAAAGAGTTCCTTCAATACTTCTATGATATAGGGTATCATCTAACATGACAAAACAAGATAAATTTTTGACAAAGGTTATTTTTAGGTTTGGGGTAATGTTAGCGGGGAGGACTCCTATTTTTAGGTAGAAGTATTTTTCATCATACCAAGGATCATCAGGACCAACGATTTCACACATGAACTCACAATCCGGTACCTCAAAAGTTATTATGAGAAAATTTTCTACCAAGAATTCTTATTTGGGGACGTTGCATGGGATATCCAATAACAATCTGATTGTAGCCATGGCATTTGATGTTTTATTATTTTCCCTTGGTATTTGCTCAAACATGATGTCGATGAAGAATTCCTTGAGATCCTCCACCAATTTCTTGTATGGGGTAATTTTTTCATCTTTCATTTGGTATTCACCATTAACCTAGTTGATGATCAGCTATGAGTCTCGATAGACCTTCAGTTCCATGATTTTCCATTGTACCTCAATTTTGAGTCTTATGGCAAGAGCCTCGGACTTTGCAATGTTGTTTGTGCAAGGAAAAGATAACTTATATGACTTTGGTATGCAATCTCCTTGTGTTTTGATCAAGAAGACTCTTGCTTCTAGCCCATGTTATGTGTAGGATCCATCAAAATATACTTTCCAATGATCTATTGCACTTAGATTAAAGATTGAATCATTGAGAAATTCTGATGCCAATGGGTTTTCTGAATATATAGGTTCTTCTGCTAGCTGAATTTGTACTTGTCCTTTGATGAATTTCCATTCTACATAATCAATTTCATATTTTTTTAGGATCATGACCCACTTAGCCATTCACCCTGTGAGTGTCGCTTTAGAAAGTAGATACTTGAGAGGATCTATTTTGGCGATGAGCTTAATCTGATGAGCCAACATGTAGTGCCTAAAATTTTGTGCAACAAATGCCACTGCTAGGAAAGCCTTTTCAATGAATGTATAATTTAGCTCATGTCCCAGCATGGTGTAATATTACATACTATCCTCAAGTTATGTCCTTGTACACGAAGAATGTCTTATTAACTTATTTTGAAGATATTATACATCCAAAGTTCATTTCTTGTTCTAGTCAAGGGCCATTATGATTTTCCCTTCTTGAATTTATTTATCTTTAAATTCCTTAATAGTTTCTTCTCTTTCCCATGTAGCATCTTCTTTAGGAAGTCCCTTCCACTTGATTAGAGATTCGGTAATGATCTTGTTCCTCAATTTCCTTTCTCTGGTGTCTAGGATAAATTATGACTCTCAGATAAGTTGTCCTTCATCATCTAGAGGAGGTAACTCAAGTAGCTCAAGTAGGCAAACAAGAAACTCAAGCACATAGGCAAGTAGCTTAAGAACATAGGCAAGTAGCTAAAGTAGATAAGAAAGTAGCTCAAGCATGCAAGCAAGTAGCTCAAGCATGCAAGAAAGTAGCTCCAACAAGTATGAACTAACTCAAGTAGATAGGTAGGCAGCTCAAGAATGGAAGAAACTAGTTCAAGCACACAAGAAATCAGCTCAAGAAAGTAGGAAAGTAGCTTAAGTAGATGAGAAATTTGCTCGAGCATATAAGAAACTAGCTCAAGCAAGTAGGCAACTAGCTGAAGCATGTAATTAAGTAGCTCAAGCAAGAAATCAACTAGCTCAAGCAAATATACAACCAACTCAATCAAGTAGGCAACTAGCTCAAGAAAGTAGGAAACTAGCTCAAGCAAGTAGGCAACTAGCTCAAGAACACAAGCAACTAGCTCAAGTAAGTAGGCAACTAGCTCAAGTAGGCAAACAACTAGCTCAAGCAAGTAGGAAACTAGCTCAAGTAGACAAGTAGGAAACTAGCTCAAGTAGACACAAGATGGTAGGAAAGATGCTTTGATACCACTATAATGTCCCCTTTTAAGAATGCCTTTTATTTGCTCTCATTCCTTAATTTCCAAATGACAAATGAATTAGAGAATACTTTTCACTTGATTGAAACCTTGATTTTAGCCCTTTATTCCCAATCGATCTCGTCTTCACACTTAAAGATATCGTTAGTGTTGGTCAAGCGGATAAAAATCTACTATCCATACTTATTTAAAATATCATAATTACTCATAAAACTTAATAATTGTTGCAAGCATCATTATTGTATATTTGTAAATAATATATATATATATATTTTATATAAATACACATATATTTCTAATTACTTCTAAATGTATATATATATATATATATATATATATATATATATATATATATATATATATATACATATACATTGTATTTTTCAATCATCACACAATATATATACATACATATATATATATATATATATATCGAAATATATACTCATCAATTATATCATTCAATTTTTCATTATATTTTCCCATCAATATATATTTAAATATACTCATAAATCATAATATACTTAAATATATTTATAAATATTAAGTGAGATTTAAATTAATAATATACCTACATTTACTATTCTAACCTTTTTCATACATATGTTACTATGAAATTTTAATCAAATATATATGACAATACTTGCTCATTCCATAACTCTTTCCAAATTTGTTATTTACTACTTTTAGTCTGTATGTATCTCTTTGTTTGCTCTTCCCTCCAATCATATTTCTTTTTTATCTTCATCTTATTTCTGCTCCTTTCTTTCTTTTCTATCTACTCTTATTTGCGTAATAATCCTTCTAGAATATGATTCCTTAAGCATTCGATTTTCCATCTTTGGTACTCCATCCTATCCCCCTTTTTGCTAAGGATCCCTTCTTTCTTTTATATCCCCCCACGATGGGGGAAAAGGCATGTGTCTTTATCTTACTAAGGGACACGTCCCTACTTCATAAACTACTTCCTAATTTAATCGCAACTTTTAGACTGCATTGCTTGCCTCTCCAAAAAAAATTATGAATTTGGCTTTAGGATAATTGGTGCAATTAGGATATGTATTAATCACTACCTATTTTCATTATAAGAATCATTGCCACTTTATAACTTTTTTTTGTCTTTTCTCACTCTGTCTGTTTCTTATAATCAATTGCACCTTTTCGGTAATTGAGTTTGGTGCTTTTTTTTTTTTAGATTTCTTTTATTATTATAAATCACTATTATTGATGAACCTTAATCACTGCTATTTAAGGAGAATGTATTTATTAGGCTCCCTCATTTATTTTATGTTATTTATACTAATATGTTATATATTTTTTTTATTCTACTTTTATATTTATAAAATAATTTTATATATATATTTTTTTATTATTATTATTATTATATAATTATAATAATGTTAGATTAATAATATTTATTATTTTTATATTTTTGATATTTATATTATCATTTATTAATTTTTTTGTATTTCAAATTTCGGGGATATGACACATCTCCATCACTCTGAGAAGAATCATTATCTGAAGAGTTGCTATTGTTGTTCTTCTTTTTCTCCTCTTTGCAATCTTTTTGGACATGTCCAATCTGCCCACAATTCCAACATTTCACTTTGGACTTCTTGCCTAGAGATTTTGTTCTCCCTTCAGATTTGAGTTTAGACTTCTTATCTTTCTTCTTTCCTCTCTCCTTTGATCTACACCGAACAACAAGGGCCTCCTTGGCCATCTCAAAAGATTTCTTTCACATTTCTTTTGACTACATGGAAGCAACCACATCTTCTATCTTGAAAGTGGTTATTGTACTTCCAATAGCCATCACCAAATGATCCCATGTGTTAGGTAAGGAACATAAAAAAAGAATATAACAATCCGCCTCTATCTTCACACCCATGGAGACCAACTAAGCAACAATCATATTAAATGAATTTAGATGGTCTACTATGGATGCTCCTTCTTTCATCTTCAAGGAGTATAAATTCTTCCTCATAAATAACTTATTCACCAAAGACTTTCCCTAATAAATATCACCAAGTTTCTTCCATGAAGAACATGTAGTCATCTCCTCATGGACATTTAGGAGAACATAATCAGCCAAACAAAGTCTTATCATCCCTTTGTCTTTTATATCTATGAGGTCCCAATCTTCTTGCTTCATACTTGATGGTTTTGTTCTCATAACAGCAATCCAAATATCTTTATCCACCAATAGGTCTTCCATTTTGTGTTTCCACAACTCAAAATTGCTGCCATTGAAATTTTCAATTTCTACTCTTTTTGTTGTGCTTGCCATCTCAATTTGTAATCAAGACAATAAGTTTTCCCTGCAAGACTCCCATTGAACAAAATTAGCACAAAAAACTAGCCCTCCCACAAGGATAACACAACTGTCCAGGCTCTGATATCACTTGTAAGGAAAGCTTAGTGCGGAAACTCCTTCTAAATGAATTTTTTTTAGGAAAGAAGTACAAAAATATTTGCTAAATTTGAATTACAATCATTAAGATGCACAACAACAAAATAAAAAATAAAAAATTTAACACACACATAATTGAACACCAATTTTACATGGGAAAACCCTTACAGTAGAAAAACCCACACACCAAGTAAAGTCACTTTGTATTATAGTAAATAATGTTTACATAAAAATTTATAGACTCCACTCTCAAGTGTTAATTCATAGAAACATTATAATTCCCTGATCAACCTCATATATATTTTGATTACAATTATTCTCTCACACTGTTACAATGCTCATATAGCATACAATGTAGAACATTAATCAAATGAACCTCATCAATTGAACTGCAACTCATTGTAGAGTGCTACAATATATATTCTACATCTAGCCATGTCTGCTTTAGTTCCAGAAAACCAACCATTTCAACTATACACAAACCGTCACAAACACATAACTGTCAAAATACTACATCAACTTTGATGTTTGTTCCAACCTTCTAAACCAAATGTCAATAGTCAACAACCAACCATCACTTTCCATCTCAACACCAATCAGGTCCCACTTTGATGTTATTCATGAGTTATTGAGTCGACAAATGTCAAGTCACCCAGTTAGCAAACGTACATCACTTAGCCAATACCACACACCTTTCAGGAGTCTATCGAGACCCACCACAAGGGGCATGGGGTTAGCAGGCACCGTTGGATTGTTTTACTCACAACTGTCGATCGATATATATAACATCACATTACCATGGTTCCCATTACCACCATGACATCCAAGTCACCACTAGCAAGCCAATGCCCACACACTCTACAAGGTACCAATCGGGTCCCACCAAAGCACTCTGGGGCTAGTAGGGAGAACACAATACACTACCAAAATTATTTTTCTGTCATCACCATTGACCAACCACCATAGCTATTGGTAAGTTGGAGGTTTCCAAAACTTCACAACTCCCAACATGAGGTTCCAAAGTTCTAACTTTCCACAATCTTGCAATCTTCTTGTCTTTGCGGTTGATAAGTCAGAGGTTTTCGAGACTTCAACCTGTGACATGAGGTTCCAAAGTTATAACTTTATGTGATCTTGCGACATTCAAGACGATTAAGGTAAAAATGCCAAGCTCTAAGTGAAATTCCAAGCCAACAAGTTGTGTCACATTTTTCAACTCCTTCAAGGGAAATTATATCAGTCATAGGATCAACATTAGGGTCAATATTGTCACTAGATGGAGCAATTTTAGGATTTTTTGATTTAGAAACCTCCAAATTAGAGCTAACATTTTCTTGTTGTTCTTTCATTTTTCTTCTTTCTAGCCTTTTCTGCTCCTAAATAAATTTCTCTTGTTTCATAGGGGGCTCATCTTGGATTTATAGGTTAGATTCTGAGTCTTTGTGGTTTGATTCTATGATATCACTAGCTACTTGAGCTAACCCTTTCAATTTATCAATGGGCCATTTTCCCTTCTTGCATTTTAGGGAATCTTTTTCAATAGTTTGAGGGTTTGAACTTTGTTTGGCTAAGGGTTTCCTACTAGACTTGTGTATATGGCTTGTGGTAGGGCTTGCAAGGGTTTCTTTATTGATTTTACATTTAGGGCTGGAACTAGGAACATTAGGACTCTCAGGAGTTACCTGCTAAATTTGAGTCAAGCTTGGGGTTTTAGGACTCCCTTCTATCTTAGAATCCTCCTCTATTTCAGAACCCTTCTCTGAGGCTTCTTGGGAAAATTCTTCACCTTTTTTAGTAAAACTATCCCAATCTCTAGGTGGAGTAAGTGATTTTAGTTCTTAGATGATCAAAATCTTAATCAACCCATGATGCCTCAAGGAGTGTTGCTTCCCTTCTTGTATAGCTTTGCTCATTCTTTCCAAAGAATAGTGAAGAAAATATGGAATGTTCACAAGAAATCCTCTTCTCAAATGTAATAAAAGGTTGAATTAATGTTGGGTGAAAACATAAACATACCTTCCTTCATAGGTAATGTATTGTATGATAAATTTGACATCTCTCCACAATTGAGGGAGTGAAGACAACTTAGTCCCTTGTCCATGAACCATTTCAACAAACTCCCCTCTCTACAAGAATTGTTTTTGCACTGGTTGTAAATCCATGACCTTTATGGAAGCATTAGGAAAATAATTTTCTCTAGACAATGGTAACCTAGTCACAACCATAATTGTGTCTAATGAGATAGAAAACCTCAAACCCCTAAGAGAGGCTTGATTCCAACAAAAACCAAGCACAAATTCCCTAGCTACATCACTATCATAACAACACAATCTTTTGAAATATACATCCCAGTGTGCATGCTTAAATATTTTATAAGATTCCTCTGTAGCTCTTAGACGTTCAATGGAAGTGGGAACATAATAGTATCAGTGTTCTTGTGCCATGATTGTGCTAGGAATCTGGCACCATATGAAAACCAGAAGACCAAAACCACTATCACAAAGATGAAATGAATGGTAAAATGGAATCGATAAAATGGTAGTGGAATATTGGAAACTAAATGATAAAATGAAGAAATGATAGGTGAAAATGGGGAAATAAGTGCAAAGTATGATTAAAAAACTAGAAATGATAGCTAAAGCAAGTGAAAAATACTCCCTTTCCAAGTAATAATGTTATAGATAACCATAGGGAATTTACTAAATACATCCCCCCCCCCCTCCCTAGCTAGGTAGCTAACACATCCACGGGGCAAATCACCGTACCTTGTGAAAAAAATAAAAATAATAAATTGAAAAAGAACTAAAAACTTACCAAGTTACTAATTATCAAAGGAAAATTAGAAATCGAGAGGCTGAGTTGGCGACAAAAAATCCAACATTGGAGTGGTGACAAGTGAACCATAATAATTGCACGATCACTGAAGATCCAATGACATAGATGGAAAATATGTCAAAAAGGATGATGGGACATGAACAAAATTGTAGAGAAAACATGATGTGAAAATGATGAAGGAATGTTGTGAGAGGTAGATGACAAGGAGGATGGAACAAAGAGAGGATGATGTGGAGAGAGGGCAGCAATGGAAAATTATGATGAACCCATGGCGTGGTAGAAAATCCATAAAGGGCATGAGTAAGATTTGCCTTGTCAGCAAAAGTAATAAAAAAACTAATGCCAACATGGAATCAAAAGAGCAGATGGAGTACATGGATGTAACATTGTATAATAGAAGGAATTTATGCAATCCACTTGGCAGCAATAGAAAATTTACAATGTTCACGAGCTAGAGATGATGACACCAAGCATGTACAAAAGATAGTGTGGAAAAAGGGAAATGCCAATGAAGAGACAAGAAAGGAGCCAAGTAGCTATCTTGAAAGTGACAGGAAGGTTCTTGGCACAACAAGGCAGGCAAGGAGAAGTGATGAAAACTGAAGACCAAGCAGCCAAACAATCATCCAATCTAGGGAAAAACAAATAAAAGCAACAGTAGGATGACAAAAAGGCATCATAGAATGCTTGCAATGCAAATTGATTCTTGTCGCACCACAAAATGGGTAGCAGCAGGAAAAATTCCTAGATGATAGAAGTTCTTGGCACGTTGGTGACAGTAAGAAAACATTGCATAATTTTTTTTAATGATGATAGACCAGTGGTATCCCAGTTTTCACCCTACCATCACTTAGAGGTGCCAAAAAACTGGTTTTCATCTCCAAGTTTATTCTATATTTAATACCCGTCAGAATCTAATTTTCAAGTACTAATTGGCCAACAACGCCTAAAGGTTGTTTTTTTTTTTTTTAACTTAATTCAAAGAAGTGATAGGAACAAGAGTGAGTTCCTTCGTCATATTAAAAATAAAAATTTCCTTTAAAAGTGGCCATTTGTATAGTTTCAAACGGTGTCCATTAATAATGAGAGCCATACGCTCTGAATCCATAGTGCATAACTTAATAACACCATTATCATAAATATTCTTGATTTCATAGGGGATGAGCCATCAAGCATGAAATTTCCCTTTGAACTCCTGGAATCAAGAGTCATAGAGTAATTCCCAATCACCAGGTTGGAACATTTGCTGAAAAATGAAGTGGTCATGCAATTGTGCTCATTGTTGTACCACCTCTGCATGAAAAAGAGCTTGCCGATGCCTTTCATCCAAGGAATGGAGTTGAGCTATTCTTTCCTTCTGGGCTTTGGTGAGACTCATCCCCAATTAAAGAGAAGTGTGGAGAGTCTTCACTTCAAATTCAATGGGGAAAACAACCTTTTTGCCATAGATAAGTTCATAAGGTGTCAAGCCAATGGTTGTCTTCCTAGTCATCTTATAGGCCCAAACTTCCTCAAGAAGTCTATCTACCCAATCCTTGTTGTGTAATGGAATAGTCTTTGTGAGGATATTATCCAACACCCAATTGGTCACCTCCACTTGCTCATTGGCTTGTGGATGGTATAGAGAAGGTTTTCAGTGTTTGATTTCAGATTACCAAACTAGTGTTGCAATCGGATTTGAATTGTGGTCTTTGGTTTGTAATAATTTCTTGTGGTATGTCATACTTGGTAAAAATATCAAAGTATAAGAACCTAGCAGCTTTTGTATCTCTAGCATGTTTCAAAGCTACTATTTCTACCCACTTAGTAACATAATCAGTACAAACCAAAATATAATATTTATTCCTAAAGGGAGGATTAATTGGTCCTACAAAATCCAAATCCCATTTCTCAAAGGGTTTAATTGATAATTGTGGCTGTAAGGGAATCTAATTGAAACATGTGGGTCAGACCATACATTGACACTTATCGCAGTGCTAAACATATGTTTTAAAATCCTTATGGATTTTTTGCCAATAATACCCTAACTCAAAACTTTGTTAGCAGTTTATTGTGCTACAAAGTCTCCTCTACAAGGCTCAGAATGGCATGCATAGAGTATATCAAAGACATACTCCTCTACAATACATTGACACATGAGATTATCAATTCTAGTATGAAAGAGTAAACCACTAATCCAACTATATTTCCCACACAATCTTTATAAGCTTTCATCAATCTCTTGGAGAAAAGTGGGGTGGAAATATGCATGTGACAAGGTAATTGGCAATATTTGTAAACCATGGAATTTTTATAGAAATGTAAAAATATGTTCATTCAGGAAAGCATCATCCACAAGTATCGGTTCATTATCACACTACAATCTAGATAGAAAGTTAGCAACTAAATTTTCACGTCTAAGTTTTTCAATAATAGTATTATCAAATTCCTGCGATAAAAGAAACCATCAAATCACTCTTCCTATAACAATTGGATTCTTCATTAACAATATTATAGCAGAATGATTTGTATGTACAAATACTTTATACCTAGTTATATAATGGTGAAATTTGTTTACCATATAGACTATAGCCAAAAAATATTTTTCAGTTATAGTGTAATTTACCTCTGCACAAGTAAAATTGTTACTAAAATAATAAATGGAATAAAAGAGAGAATCATCCTTTTTCCCAAGTACTACTCCCATGGAATTATCTGAAGTATCTGTATGGATGTGGAATGACAATTCCTATTTTGGTTCTCATAAAACTAGTGTAGTTATAAGCTTCCCCTTAATTTCTTCAAAAGTTTGTTAGCACTCTTGTGTCCATGAAAAATTGACATCTTTACCTAGAAAAAGAAAAAGAGGTGAGACAATTTTACTAAAATTTTGAATAAATCTTCTATAGTATACGACATGACCCAAAATGCAGCTCCACAACCAAGCAACGCAAAAAAGGACTAGATTGATGAACTCACAAAATGATTAAGAAAATTTCTACAAAAATGATGCACTTGAGGAATCAAAACAATCAAATACAAGCTTCACAAAAAGCATCCAGGCCAACCTCAACCATGACAGTCTTGACAACCATGATAACTGGGACAACCATGATGCTAGCACATCGTCCAAACAACATTATGATAGGAGTCATAATTTAGGGTAGAAATTTTATAGAAGGCCCTCCCAAAGGCAAAACCAGATGTTGAACACAAGGCCCAACAATAGTGGTGTTTCCATGCCCCTCACTTAGCCCAACATCAACGACAATTCACCAAGTCATTCACAGTAATTTGGAAATTATCATTTGGATCATTAAGAAGAGTTTGATAATTACATTCCTGCATGTTTATACATGTTATAGACTAAATATCATATGCCAAATAATTAGAATCCCTGCCAAATAGAAACCATTCATTTAAAGCTATCATTTGACTCTGTTTTACCCAACAAGGCACTGATCTCCCGTATTTAGATTACATTAGTTCTAGTCATCTCATTTGACATATCTTTAATTAAAAATATTAATTCACACCTTGATATTGCATATACAAGTTATACCAAATTAGGATCATATCTTTCCATTATTAAGTTGCCATTTGTGGATAGATAGATCAAGTAGGAAGCATAAGTTCATAATCTGTTACTCATATAGGTGTACCTACCTAGGTCTAGCAGAGCCTTAAAAGTAGAGGGCCTAGCCATACCGGTTGGCCTTGTCAATTGATCAACAACATAGTGAGAGTTTGGCAACCTCTCATGGTTCATTGAAACTAGAGTTTTTGAGAACCAACAGGGTGTATCCACCCTTTTATAGAAAATAGGGACTTGCTTTGGATGAGAATGACTATGGAAAGGACTTGAAATGACAACAATGAGGATGACTTGTCAAAATTTTACTGGTTTCTCACAAGAAGACATTTTAAACAAGCACAATCCTATGATTAGTGTTAAGGGTATGGCCAACAAAGTTCTTAATCTAGGATGCACAAGGTTTCTAGGGAGTTCTCGATATACTCTAGGTACGTGAGGCCCAAACTGTGAATACCAGTGAGATACTGAAGGGTTCAGACCAACTCTTCACGTCTATCTAGGTATCACCCTAGCTTCAACACTTTCCCAGAAATGACATGACTAGATTGGGGTAAAACTTTGGCTCTCCCCCCTTTTTATACCCCATTGGTATGTGTGGTTGGGATCATCCCTTGGGGTGATGAAATCCCCAAGCATGTCCCTCTAAAAAGAAGGCACTAACCATTTCCAACTACTCCCTAGGATCACACGAAGTGCAAGGAGAAAGCAAAAATAAACCAGTGCCCCCTTAGGTGACACAAAAATAGACACACCAGGTAACAAATGTTAGTTCCCCCTAATTAAGCTATGTGCCTAGATGAAAACAAGAAGGAAAAGTTTTAAAATTTGAACAAATGTATGGCCCTGCAAGCAAATGTTAGTTGTTTTATCCTTCATTCTTTGTTAATTATGAAATTATGTTGCTAAATATTAGTAATAAATCCAACTATACCCACAAAAAAACAAGGTTAGGGGGTTAGAACCTCAAAACAACAAAAAATTGAGACAAAAATGAAGCTAAAATGCCTATTTTTACCTTCCAAAACATCATGTTTAGGGAAAATCTGCCCCTCAGTAGTAAAATGTCACAAAAAGGTGTGAAGAAAAAGGAAAATATTAGCAATAAATCTATCTATACCCTCAAAAAAAAAAGATTAGGGGGTTAGAACCTCAAAATTGCAAAAAACAGAGACAAAAACGAAGCTAAAATGCCCATTTTTACCTTCCAAAATGTTTTGTTTAGGGAAAATCTGCTCTTCTACAATAAAATGTTAGAAAGAAGTGTGAAGAACAATGAAAATATTAGCAAGAAATATAGCTATACCCTCAACAAACAAGGTTAGGGGGTTAGAACCTCAAAATAACAAAAAGCTGAGGCAAAAATGAAGCTAAAATGTCCATTTTTACCTTCCAAAACGTGTTGTTTAGGGAAAATCTGCCCCTCTGCAGTGAAAATGCTAGAGAATAGCAAACTAGGAGGGAAAATTTGTCCCTTTGTAGTGAAAATTTTAGAAAATAGTGAACTAGGTGGGAAAATCCGCCCCTCTGCAATAAAATGTCAGAAAACAGTGAACCAGGAGGGCAAATCCACCCCTCTGTAGTGAAAATGTTACAAATAGTGAACCTGGAGGGAAAATCTGCCCCTCTGCAGAAAAAATGTTAGAAAATAGTGAACCAAGAGGGAAAGTCCACCCCTCTAGAGAGAAAATGTTTGAAAACAGTGAACCAAGAGAGCAAATCTACCCCTTTGCAGCAAAAATATCTAAAAATAGTGAACCAAGAGGGAAAATGTACCCCTCTGCAATGAAAATGTTAGAAAATAGTGAACTAGGAGGGCAAATCTGCCCCTCTGCAAAAAAATGTCAAAAAATAGTGAACCGGGAGGGAAAATCTACCCCTCTACAATAAAATGTAAGAAAATAGTGAACCAGGAAGGAAAATCCCCCCTCTATACTGAAAATGTTAGAAAATAGTGAACTAGGAGGGAAAATCTGCCACTCTACAGTGAAAATATCAGAAAATAGTGAAGCAAGAGGGATAATCCACCCCTCTGCAATGAAAATGTTAGAAAATAGTGGGAACAAGAGGGAAAATCCTCCCCTCTGCAACACACTAGAGGGCAAGTCCGACCCACTACGGAGAAAATCCGCCCCTCTACGACCTGGATCTACAAACAACTTGACAGTAGAAAATAAAGGGACCCATTTGTGGGTCCCACTAGGTGTGCCAGAAATGTGATTCCTTAAATGTCTATCCTATTCTAAAGATGCAAATCTAACTATTATGCACTAATGGAAGAAAACAAAAGATATACCTCAAGCTTAGCCTAAGGAATGATAATGCAAAGAAATAAGATAACAAAAATGATAAGTGATTATACCTTCTTTGCAGTAGAAATCCCTTGGTTGGTCCTTGTTATTTGAAAGCTTGTGCGCTCCTTGCATGACTGTGGAAATGGTGTATGCAAGATGAGAAATGTGATAAATGCAAGTGCTAATGGCTAAATGGCTAATAAAATGCTTGCAAACTGAGTGAGCAATTTGGTAGCATAAGGGTGCAAATGGCTAAGTGTTGTCAAACAAAATGGAAAGAGTTTGGTATCAAATGCATAAGGTACACAAATGAGAGAAAAAATGGGGTATTTATAGAGAAATTTGAATTCTCTAGAGAATTCAATAGTTGAGATTAAACCAACAAGGCCAAGATGGAGGGCTATGGTGAGTTGACTCAGAAGCCCTCACATTTTGACGTGTTGAGTGTGAGATGGCCTAGAATGAAATGATGTGAAAGGAAGGTACATGATGTGGAGGAAGGACAAGTACTTTGGAAAAGGGATGATGTGACCTCTCAATGATCACATAGGGAAGAGGAGAATCTTGGGTGAATAAAATTGAATTAAAAATTCACATGTTGGGGAATCTTGTGGATAAGACAAGGTTCCAAAAGGAGAGGTGGAAAGTACCTTGGATAAAACAAGGTCCTTAAAAAGGTAGGATTTTGACACATGTGAGTGATGTGACAAGTCAAAGGTTCTAGAAGACCTTGGCACATGTGGGTGATGTGAGAATTCAAAGGTTCTAGAACTTGCATGGGAAAGAGGAAAGCCTTCGAAGGATAATTGTGAATTAAAAATTCACATGGGGAAGAGAGGAGTCTTGGATGAAAAAAAATGAATTAAAAATTCCTTGGGGGATGGGGAGAGTTGACCAAGGTACTGATTAGGCTTAACTGATCAGTGATTAAAAGATGATTAGTGACTAATGAAGGTTAAAAATCCAACTTGCAAAAGTTGGAGGATGTGACATGTGAAGAATTAAATAAATTTCATATTTATTTAATTCATTTGATGAAAGGGAAATTAAAGGTGTAAGATATTTAATTATTTAACTAGATACCTTAGAGATTAGAAGAACTTCAGAGGTATTAATTAAATAATAGTGATATTACTTAATTAATGCGGATAAGGGGATATTTAGACGAAAAAGGGGTAAATTTGGACAAATGAAGTGTCTAAATTTAGGTTTCTACAATAGGAAGAGCATATTGGACTATGTGTTTCATTTGGGTTCGAGTGCAATCTCATGGGGCTTCCAAGAAGAAACGTATAGTTTCCCTATCAACAATAGAGGCTAAGTATATAATAGCAAATGCAGCAGCATGTCAGGCTATTTGGCTGAGAAGAATCTTGACAGATTTAAGAGAAGAACAAGAAGATGAAACAAAAATCTTTTGCAACAATGTTTCATTGATAGCTTTGACCAAAAAATCTTGTGTTTCATGGTAGAAGCAAGCACATTGAAATCAAGTATCATTTCATTAGAGAGCTAGTTGAAAATGGTGAAATCATAATGGAATTTTGCAAGTCTGAGCAGCAGCTAGCAGACATATTCACCAAGTATTTCAGAAAGGATAGTTTTGAGTGCCTAAGGAAAAGATTGGGCGTTATTGATTTGGATCAAGTTTGATCCTCTTTTGCTGGCTTAGGACAAAGGGGGAGTGTTGGAGAATTTATTGCCCCTGAACCTATCATTGCCTTACCTACCTGTCAAGAGCCATTTTTCAATGGTAGTTTTTTGAGATCTTCATCCTTGCTGCTCCAGACTGCTCATAATTGAATGTAGTATGAATTTTTGAATTCCCAATTGATTTTGGTAGATAATTTTGAATTTGAGAGATAATTTTTGAATGAGACAAATAGAGGGAATGTTTTTCCTAGTCTGCAAGTTGAATGTTAGACAAATTTTTGTAGTAGCAATGTTGGAAAAATGTGCCTGAATTTACTGGCTTGGACCTCTAAGAGAGGCTTGATGAATTTATGCCATTATCGCTTTACCACAGAGTCCTCACTTAGTCATCTTGACCCTTAGTCACCAATACTTGGTCTAATCGATGAGACTCTGAAGGGTGTTACAGTGATGGGCCAATGGGCATGGGGTTGGTAGAATATTTGTTGGCCTTGACTTCATCAGCGAGAGGCAATGTTATGCCTCACTGATGTACTGATCACTTGCATCAATGATTGTGATTGGTTTCATTTGACATTGTTGGTTGCATTCCATGCCATCCTAAGGCAAGTACTGCTGAGAACCTTTTAGTTGAGCGAAATTGCTTATGCGTTCGACATGTGGAAGTGAGTTAAGCGGTGTTCGCAGTGGAAGGATGGTGGGTCCCGAGTTGCTTTATGCACAATTTTGTCAGGCCACAGACACCTATCAACATTTCAGAGAAAGGCCATGGAATATTGCAGATTCCTTTTGAGATGCCTTGAAAGAGCTCAAGTGACTTACATGTAGCTCGGTGGGACTCAAGTGTGTTCTAAGTCAAGCATGAGGATGATGGACACATGGTAGCATCAGAAACTGGTCCCAAGCGGGCTCAAGGGAATAATAGAGATTCCCTCCTGGATGTCCCAAAACTTCCATGAGCGATGAACGTGTGGCTGGTGGGACCCAAATATGCTGGTGGATGGTGTTCAGTGTTAGCGGACTAATGCTTCCCTAGAATGTGGAGGAATGGTTAGTGGTAGTGAGGGATTTTGGAGCCCAGAGAAAGTTGACCGATCACTCCTTGGTCAAATGGCAGAAGGAATGGCAGTTCAACACATGGCAATTTCTCATTGGTTACTTTTGCACCGTTGTTGCAAAACAACATTAATTGGCTGGAAGCCTATTTGGTGAAAAGTGATGCTTCATGTAGTTAATATAAGATCAGATTTGGGCGGTTGGTAGAGCTTAGAATTATTATTTTCTCTACAATAAAATTTAATGATGGGGGCAACCCGATGCAAAATTCTAGGTGGATTCGATCTGAGATCGTTTTGGCGTGTCAGTGAAGGATGAAAATTAATTAGAGACTTTGTAATAGTCGATAGTGATGGTGAACAATAGGTCTTAGGTTGATGAGTGTGTATTCATTGTATGCAGAAAAAGCATTGTAACAGTGATTGGATGAAAAATCAAGTCTGCTGCTATGAGCTAACTATCAGAGAGTGAGGACTATGAGATTTGTATGTAATTTTGTTTACTGTAATACAAAGTGTCTTCTTTTGGTGTGGTGGGTTTTTTCCCAAAAGGGTTTTCCCATGTAAATTTGGTGTTATCTTTGTGCATGTATTTTTTTGGTTTCTTATTATGCTGTGTTTTTTCATCTTAGAAGTTAGAAAAGTTTAAAATTTGGTCTTTTCACTTCTCCTCTAAGGTTTTAGCATTAGGAAAGCATATTCTGCACCTCTACTTTTCCTTTCAAGTGGTATCAGAGCCTGACCAGTTGTGTTATCTCTGTTAGTAGGCCTATTTTTTGTGCTAATCTTGTTTCAATGGGAGTCTTGTGAAGTAAAGCCATTTACTATCTAAGATGGTGAGTACATCAGGAAGAGTTGATATTGAGAAATTCAATGGCAACAACTTTGAGTTGTGGAAACTCAAATTGGAAGACCTGTTAGTGGATAGAGACCTCTTGGTAGCAGTGTCTAGAACTATGCCACAAGGTATGAAACAAGAATATTGGGACCTTGCAGATAGAAAAGCGAGAGGTCTAATAAGACTTTGTCTGGACGATTCTATACTCTTGAACGCCCATGAGGAAAAGACTCTAGCTTCGTTATGGAAGAAGCTTGGTGATATTTATTAGGGAAAGTCTCTGGTAAATAAGTTATTCTTGAGGAATAAGTTGTACTCCTTGAAGATGGAAGAAGGTGCATCTATTGCAAACCATCTAAACTTGTTTAATATGAGTGTTGCTCAGCTGGTGTCTATAGGTGTGAAGACAAAGTAGGAGGATCAGTTCATGCTTCTATTATGCTCCTTATCTGACACTTGGGACCATCTGGTGATGGCTATTAGAAGTACAACAACTACTTTCAATATGGAAGACGTGGTTGTTTTGTTGCTATCAAAAGAAATGTGAAGGAAGTCTTCTAAGATGGCCAAAAAGGCCCTTGCTATTTGGGGTAGATCAAAGGAGAGAGGCAAGAAGAAGGACAAGAAGTCTAAATCCAAATTTGGAGGGAGATCAAAGTCTCCAGGTAAAATGTACAAGGTGAAATGCTAGAACTGTGGGCAACCTAGTCACATCCAAAAGGATTGCAAGGAGAATAAGAAGAAGAGTAACTCTTCGGACAATAATTCTTAGAGTGATGTAGATGCCTTCATTGTAGCCTTTGTGACACAAGCATTAGATGATGTCTAGCTGATTGACTCAAGCACATCTTTCCACATGACATCTCATAGAGAGTGGCTCACTAAGTACGAAAAGTATGATGGTGGAAAGGTGTACCTAGCAAGTGACTCAACACTAGAAATTGTTGGCCAAGGTAGAGTCAAAATACAATTCCTTGACAAAAGAACAAAAGGGATTGATGGTGTACTACACATACTGAGATTGGATCGAAACTTACTTTTTGTCAGTAAGCTGAATGATGTCGATGTGCAAGTTTCTTTCTCGATTGGAGGCTGTAAGATGACTACAGGTGAAATGGTGTTGGCTAAGGGTGTACAAATGTCCACTCTATACAAGTTGGATGCATGTCCTATTCAATGTAATAATGCCTCTGTGAAGTCAAGAAAAGATGCTCATGAAGAGAAGGAGAAAGACACTTATTTGGATGCAAATGTGATGGAGGTGAAACTCCCAATAGAGAAGACCATGTTTTGGCATCACAAACTCAGTCACATAGGTGAGAAAGGTTTTAAAACCTTGAAAAATAAAAATCTTGTTGAAGGGCTTGTTGATTGTAATCTTGAGTTTGATTTATGTGAACACTGCATTTATGGAAAGCAACAACATGATTCCTTTTATTCAAGTCATCATAAATCTTCTGGTGTACTGGACTATGTTCATTCTGATGTGTTTGGTCCAGTGAATGTTCCTTCATTATCAAAGTCTAGATATTATGTTTCTTTTATTGATGATTATTCGAGAAGGGCATTTATATACTTCCTTAAGAGTAAATTAAAGATTTTAATAACTTGGTAAAGAATCGGACTAGAAGGAAAATTAAATGTTTGAGGATAGATAATGGCAGTGAGTTTTGTTTTGTAGATTTTGATAGATACTATAAAGACCATGGGATTAAAAGGCATAAAAATACACCTTATACTCCACAAAAGAATGGAGTTGTTGAAAGGTTGAACAGGATGTTGATGGAAAAGGCAAGGAGTATGTTGAGCAGTATTGGTCTAGAGTAGAAGTTATGGGTTGAGGCTATGGCTACAACATATTACCTAGTAAATCATTCTCCTTGCTTTGCTCTTGTTGATAAGACACCTTTGGAAGTGTGATCTAGTAAGAACCTCTCTCTAAGACATGTTCGTGTCTTTAGCTATGAGGCATATGCTTATGTGCCAAATGAGAAAATATCAAAGTTGGAGAACAAAGTTGTTAAATGTATCTTCATCGGCTATGGTATTTGTGTGAAAGGATACAAGCTTTGGAATCCTATTACTAAGAAGGTTTTGTATAGAAAAAATGTAATATTTCATAGCTGAAACCTTCTACAGATGATCCACAACTAGAGATAGAAAAAAAGAATTTATGGAGTTGAGATTCCTCAAACTCCAAAAAAAGAGGAACTGCATGGTGTACCTAAAATTGAGGAGAGCTCAAGCAGCTCTAAGAGTTCTAAAGATGAAAAACCACAACCTCAGCCAATTAGAAGATCTACCTGTGAAAAATGACAACTTGATAGGTATGGTTTCTCTATATTGGATTCGAACTGTGCCTATATTTTAATTACTAGCACTGATGAGTCTAGGACTGTTAAAGAGGTAATTAATATGCCTAATTCAAATTCTTGGTTGGAAGCCATGAATGAAGAAATGGAATCATTGAAAAAGAATGAAACCTGGTATTTGGTACCTTTGCTTGAAGGGTGAAAGCCTGTTGGCTGTAAATGGGTATTTAAGAAGAAGACTAGTCTAGAGGGCAGTGCTGAAAAGTATAAAGCGAGGTTGGTTGCAAAGGGGTATTCCTAGGTAGAGGGAATTGATTATGGAGAAATATTTTCCCCTGTAGTGAAGATGACATCTAATATATTTTTCTTGTCACTTGTGGCCACATATGACTTACAAATTGAGCAAATGGATGTGAAAACAAAATTTCTCCATGTAGAGCTGGAAGAAGAGATTTATATGTCCTAGCCTGAGTACTTCGTTGAAAAAGGTAAAGAAAGTCTAGTCTACAAGTTAAAGAAATATTTGTATGGTTTGAAACAATTGCCTAGAATGTGGTACCAAAAGTTTGACACTTTTGTGTTGTCTATGAGATTTGTGAGATCAAAATTTGATCATTGTGTTTATTATAAATCTAAAAATTATTGTGTGTTTATTATTACCCTGTACGTGGATGATATGTTGTTCATAGGAAATAGTAAGACTATGATTTATGATCTTAAATCTCAGCTGTCTGCAAAGTTTGAAATGAAAGATTTGGGTGTAGCCAGATATATTCTAGGGATGGAAATAACTAGGGATAGAATGAATAGAAATCTTTGGGTCAGCCAGAGCAAGTAGATTAACACTATTCTAGAGAGGTTTGATATGAGCGATTGCAAGCAGCTAGTTGTTCCAGTCCTACAGGGAACTAAACTATCTATTGAATACTTTCCAAGATCATCTACCGAGATGGAGGACATGACCAGGGTGCCTTATGCGTGTGCAGTTGATAATTTAATGTATGCAATGGTCTATACAAGGCCAAACATTGCCCAAGCATTGGGAGTACTCAGCCGATTTATGGAAAATCCAAGGACACATTGGGATGTTGTGAAGAGAGTGTTTAGATATCTGAGAGGTACCTTAGAATGTGCTTTGTGTTATCATGCAAATTTGGTTGGATCACATAGAACTCTCAACATTCATGGATATGTGGACTTTGATTGGGCAGGGGACATTGACAGCAAAAGATCCACTAGTGGATATAATTTCATGTTAAATGGTGGTGCAATTAGTTGGATGAGAAAGTGATAGGCTATAGTCACTTTATCCACTACGAAGGTAGAATACATAGCAGCGACATAGGCCTACAAAGAAGCTATTTGACTTAGTCATTTGTGTTCTAATATTGGTTTTGATGTAGGGAAATCACTATTTGCTATGACAGTCAAAGTGCATTTTTTTTGGTGAAGAATCCAACTTTCCATGCCAGGATGAAACATATCGATGTGCAATATCACTTTGTGAGAGATATGGTGGAGGATGGAAAGGTTTCCTTAGAGAAGGTGGATACACTGAAGAATGTTGCTAATTCTTCAACAAAGGCAGTGAGCATGGAGAAGTTCAGATGGTATGCAAGTTCAATGGGCATTGGGGCCTATGACCGTCAATTAATTTGAAGTCTAGAGGAAGCCATTAAGTCTTCGTCAAGTGGGAGCTTGTTGGAAAAATATACCTCAATTTACTGGCTTGGACCTCTAAAAGAGGCTTGATGAATTTATGCCCTTATCACTTTACCAAGGAGTCCTCATTTGGTCATCTTGACCCTTGGTCACCGAGACTTTGTCTGATTGGCGAGACTCTGAAGGGTGTTATAGCAATGGACTGATGGGTGTGGGGTTGGTGCAATGTTGGTTGGCCTTGGCTTCATCATTGGATCAGTCACTCATCAGCGGGAGGCAATGTTGTGCCTCGTCTATGTGTCGATGACTTGTATCAATGGTTGTGATCGGTTTCATCCGACAGTGCTAGTTGTGTTCTATGCCATCCTAAGGCAAGTACCACTAAGAACCTTTTAGCTGAGTGGAATTGCTTGTGTGTTTGACATGTGGTAGTGAGTTAAGTGGTGTTCATAGTGGAAGGATGGTGGGTCCCGAGTTGCTTTATGCACAGTGTTGTCAGGCCGCGGACACTTGTTAGCATTTCAGAGAAAGGCCATGGAATATTGTGGATGCCTTTTGAGATGCGCCAAAAGAGCTCAAGTGACTTACACGTAGCTCGGTGGGACCGGAGTGTGTTCTAAGTGAAGCACAAGGATGATGGACGCATGGTAGCATCGAAAGACGATTCCAGGTGGACACAAGGGAATAATGGAGATTCCCTCCTGGATGTCCCAAAACTTCCATGAGTGACAAACACATGGCTGGTGGGACCCGACTATGCTGGCGGATGATGTTCGGTGTTAGCAGATTAATTCTTTCCTAGAATGTGGAGGAATGGTTAGCAGTAGCGAGGGATTTCAGAGCCCGAAGAAAGTTGATTGATCACTCCTCAGTCAAGTGATAGAATGAATGGTAGTTCGATAGATGGCAATTTCTCATTGGTTGTTTTTGCACCATTGTTGCAAAATAACATTAATTGGCCAGAAGCTTGTTTGGTGAAAAGCGATGCTTCATGCAATTAATATGAGATCGCAATTAATATGAGATCAGATTTGGGTAGCTGGCAGAGCCCGAAATTAGTATGTTGTTTGCAACAAAATTTAATGTCAGGGGTGGCCTGATGCAAGATTGCAGGTGGATCTGATCTGAGATCATTTTGGCATGTCGGTGAAGGATTTAAATTAATTGCACCCTAATTGGTTGTTGAATTAGATACTTTGTAATATCTGATAGCAACGGTGAACAATAGAAGGTCTTAGGTTGATGAGTGTGTATTCATTGTATGCAGAAAAAACATTGTAACAATGAGTGCATGAAAACTCAAGTATGCTACTGTGAGCTAACTATCAGAGAGTGAGGACAGTGAGCTTTGTATGTAATTTTGTTTATTGTAATACAAAGTGTCTTCTCTTAGTGTGGTGGGTTTTTTCCCAAAAGGGTTTTCCCAAGTAAATCCAGTGTTATCTATGTGCATGTGTTTTTCTAGTTTCTTGTTATGTTGTGTTTCTTCATCTTAGAAGTTAGAAAAGTTTAAAAGTTGGTCTTTGCACTTCTTCTTTGAGGTTTTAGCATTAGGAAAGCATATTACGCACGTCTAATTTTCCTTTCAAACAACTGATTAGTAGCAAGAAGAAAAGTTGTAGTAGCAACAGGGAATGTTCTCAAAACATTTTGCAGATTATTTGGAGTGAGTAGAATTGCTCTTCTGCGCTCTGTGTTTGCTAAGAACAACAGATAGTTCTAGTTGAATTGTAACAAAAATCTTTAAGTAGCTCCTATTTGTTTATGATCTGGTTGAGCAGTTGATCGCTCCTAGAAAGTTGTAATAGGTAGTTTGTAGTTTATTTTCAGAGTTTTATGTCTTTCCTTTATGCATTGTCATTTTCAGTTTGTTGAATAGAAGATGAAAATATTGTGTGTCTCCTCTTGCTTCCACATTTTGAGTTTTGGGTATTTCAAGTTTGATTGGAAAATAGAGCAGTAGTTTTGTGTGTGTTTATTTTGTGCATTTGAAAATACAGACATGGTATCAGAGCTATAGGCCCCATTTCTTCATGAGTTTGGGCATTTGTTTTTTCTAGGTATCAAGTTTTTCTATAGGAAACGTGGCTAGAGATGAAAGAAAGAGTTGATAGTAGCCACCGTCCTTTAATGGATATAACTATGATGTTTAGGCCAAGAAGATGAAGACCATAATGGTCACCAATGATTTGTGATATTTTTTGATAAATGGGTTTGTGGATATCATTGATCCAGTTGCATTTGTAACTCTCACAAATAACTAGAAGAACTAGTTGAAGGAGCAAAGGAAGAAATATGCTAAGGCATTAAGTTTGATAGAAGTAGCCTTGACATAGGCCATTTTTCTCAGGATAGTAGCAATTGAACATGCAAAGGAAGCTTGGAAAATCTTCCAAACCAGTTATAACGGGACTGAAAAGGTCAGATCCGTGAAACTCCAGATTCTTCGAAGAGAGTTCAACATTATTGAGATAAAAGAAAATGAGACCATCTCAGAGTTTAACACAAGGTTCTCGGGTTTGATAAACCAACTGAGAACTAACAGAGAAATGATAAAGGAGCAAAATATTGTTGAAAAAATCCTCAGGTGTCTACGCACGAGGTATGATGCACTCATTATTGCTATTGAAGAGAAAAAGTACCTCTCTACTTTGATGATGGATGAGGTAATGGGTTCTTTTCAAACCCATGAGTAATGCCTAAATAGGTCTACTACCTCTTCCCAAGAGAAAGCTTTTAAAGCTCAGTCGAATGCAAGAGGCAGGGGGAGAGGTAGAAGTGGATCTCAAAGAGGTAGAGGCAAATTCAAACAAAGAAATGTTGGAAGAGAAAGCTCGAGATGAGCAAGTAGCCAAGAGGGAGCAAGCAACTCTCAGAATAGCACCCGAAGAGGAATGAAGAACATCAGTTCAAATCAGAGAAATGACAAGAGCAACATTGAGTGCTACTAATGTCATAAGTTTTGGAATTATGCAAGTGAGTGTTGGAAAAAATACGGTAATCAGTAAAAACAAAATGAAAATGTGGTTGATTCAAATGTGGTTGAAGGTAATTAGTCCATAGCCTTCATCATGTGCAACATTGGTGATGAAGGAAGCCCCGAAATCTGGTATTTTGATAGCGGTTGCAGCAACAACATGAGTGGTAATGAAAGTTTATTTTTTGTCATTGATAAAAATATAAAATATGAGATTAGAATGGGAAACAATGGAGTAGTTCCAATCAAGGGAAAAAGATCTATCATGAAACACACCAAGCAAAGTGAGAAGAAGGAGGTTCAAAATATGTTTTTTGCACCTAGGTTAAAACATAACCTCATGAGTGTTAGATAGCTGATCCAAAATAAATACAAAGTGCTAATGGAGAAGGGCCAATGTGTCATTTATGATAAGAATGAGAAGAAAAAAGTGTTTATGGTAGTTGTAATGACAAAGAACTAGATGTTTTCATTGAATATTGAGACATGATTCTCATCTTAGTCCATTGTTGCACCTCTCATGAATGAAAAATGTACAATAGTACAATAAGTATTCCTCAAGAGCACCATTCAAGACCCCTCTGAGCTATGACATCTCAGGTATGGACACTTAAGTTTTGTTGGTTTGAGTTTTTAGTCCAAGAATAGGATGGTTGATGGTTTTCCAAGAATAGTAGAGCCTAATGTTAGGTGTGAGACTTGAATTTTGGGCAAGCAACATAGGCAACTCTTTCAATCGGGCAACTCTACAAGGACAAGATCACCATTGCAATTGGTGCACACATATTTGGTAGGCCTTATGCAAATCAAATCTATTGTTAAAAGCCATTTTTTTATGACTTTTATTGATGATTTCAGCTGTAAGACATGGGTCTGTTTTTTGCAGCATAAGTCTGAAGCTTTTGATAAGTTTTTATTGTTTAAGGCCTAGGTTGAAAAATAGAGTAGACACTTCATTAGAGTCCTAAGGTCAGATTGAGGAGGAGAGTATACCTCCAATTTTTTTGTGAATTTTGGTAGAAAAATGGCATGAAGAAGGAGCTTACAACCAATTATACTCTATAGCAAAATGGAGTGGCTAAGAGAAAGAATAGGACCATTGTGGAGATGGAAAGGAGTATGATTAAAGCAAAGGGACTCTTGACTAAATATTGGGGAGAGTTTGTAGCAACAACTGTATATTTGATAAATAGAAGTCCAAAAAATGCAGTCCATGACAAAGTCCTACAAGAGGCATGGACAAAATGCAAGTGGACTCTTGAGCATTTGAGAGTGTTTGAATGTGTGGATTATGCATACGTGCCTAAAGAAAAGAGGTATAAATTGGATGATAAGGGTGAGAAGTGAATCTTCACAAGTTATTATTCAGAGTTCAAAGCCTATAGGCTGTATAACATAGTCACCAAAAAAATTGTTATCAACAAAGATGTAGAGTTTTTAGAAGATCAGTCATGGGATGGTATAATTGCTCCTAATCACTCCTGATTGCTCTTGATGTTGAATGGATGGAACAAGAAGTGAAGCATGATGATTCAATGGAGCCTGAGGTAGCTTTTGATAATTTTGGATGAGCTCCTGATTGCTCCTGATCAGAATAGATAGAAAGACAAGCAGCCATAAATAGTGAGAGAATGAGTCATAGTGAGCTCCCGACAGCTTCTGATAACTCCCGATTGATTCCAATCACACTGGAACCAGTTTGTTCAATAGAGCAGTAGAAACAGTGAAATTTTGGACCCTACTCTCACCTCCCTAATGCCAAAGGAGACCAAGAGTCTAAGGGAGATTTACCAAGTTGAAAAGTATGATGAAGAGTTTGATGACAATATGAGTTTTGCATTATTTTCTCATAGTGATCCGATTTATTTTGAAGAAGTTGTGAAAGAGGATAAATGGTGTGAGGCCATGGATGAGGAGATAGATGCAATAAAGAGAAACAACATATAGGAGTTAACTGATTTGCTTCCCAACAAGCAAGTTATTGAGGTAAAATGGGTCTACAAGACCAAGTGCAATGTCAAAGGAAGCATAGATCAACATAATGCATGTTTGATTGTCAAGGGGTACAAATAGCAGTTTGAGAGAGATTATGATGAGACATATGCCCCTATAGCAAGGATGGAGACTGTGCGGGTAGTCATAACAATTGCAGCCTAGTAGCACAAATGGAAGGTGTTTCAAATGGACGTGAAGTCTACTTTCCTTAATGAAGGGTTGAAAGAGGAAGTTTATGTGGAGCAACCATTTAGATATGAAGTTTCAGGTGAAGAACACAAGGTGTATAGGCTGAAGAAAACTCTTTATGGGCTAAAGGAAGCTCCATGGGTATGGTACAATAGGATTGACTCATATTTGATGAGCAATGGCTTTAGCAAAAGCGCTGGTGAGCCCACTCTTTACATCAAGGCAACAAATGGTAATATTATGATTGTTGTCTTGTATATAGATGATCTATTTTTTACTAGGGATGATGATTTCCTCATTGTTGATTTTAAAGAGGCCATGAAAAGAGAGTTTGAAATGACAAATTTAGGTCTCTTAATATATTTTCTAGGTATAGAAGTAAAAAAAATACATGATGGTAAATTTATCTCTCAAGAAAAATATGCAAATGAGATCTTGAAGAGATTTAGGATGCTTGAAAGAAAGCTAGCCCCAAAACCAACAACTATAGGTCTAAAGTTGAGCAAAGAAGATCACAACAACAATGTGGATCTGACCATGTTTAAAAGTTTGATATATTTGACTATAACTAGGCTTGAGATAATGCATGGAGTGAGTCTTATTTCTAGATTTATGGAGACTCCAAAAGACACCCATTGGCAAGCAGGTAAGAGAATCCCGAGGTATGTGAATGACACCAAAGGATATGGTGTGTTGTACACAACTAAAAATGAGTATGAGTTGGTTGGATATACTAACAGTGATTGGACAAGAAGTTTGGATGATAGGAAGAGCAGATCAGACTATGCGTTTTATTTGGGTTCGAGTGCTACTCCTGACTGTTCAGAATTGAATGTAGTAGGAATTTTTGAATTCCTAATTAATGTTGGTAGGTAATTTTGAATTTGAAAGGAATTTTTTGAATAAGACAAATAGAGGGAATGTTTTTTCCAATCTACAGATTGAATGTTAAACAGTTTTTTACAACAACAAGTGATTAGTAGCAAGAAGAAAAATTGCAGCAGCAATAGGGAATGTTCTCATAAAATTTTGCAGAGTGTTTTCAGTGAGCAAGCTTGCTCCTGATCACTTTGTGTTTGCCAGAAACAACAAATAGTTCTAATCGAATTGTAACATAAAGCTTTAAGTAGCTCCTATTTGTTTATGATCTGGTTGAGCGACTAATTGCTCCTAGAAAGTTGTAATAAGTAGTTTGTAGTTTATTTTCAGAGTTTGATGTTTTTCCTTTATGTATTGTCATTTCTAGCTTGTTGAATAGAAAAAGAAAATATTGCATGTCTCCTCTTGCTTCTGCATTTTTAGTTTTAGATATTTCCAGTTTGACTGAAAAAACAAAGCAACGACTTTATGCGTGCTTATTTTGTGCATTTGAAAATACACACATTAATAATAGTGGTTGTATGTCAACTTTCACTAAGGTAGGTTTTATTATTTTTAATCATTAATATTAGGAGTTTATTTGGTTAAAGTATGGGGTTCTTCTATAGTTGGCTTCTAGTTTAGAGGTACTTTTTATATCAAAATTTCTAAATTGTGACTTTTGATTTTTCATAAGTAGTTTTTAATGTGATTGTTCAAAAAGAATTGATATAATTGATACTAATTTTATTATTGTGTTTGCAAGACCTTATATTGATCTAATGTTGATGCTTGTATGAACAGAATATTTATAAAATCTAATTTAAACAACAATCCTGAATTTAAAAACATACAGAAAACTATTAAAAGACGAGAACAATAACAACATAAACAAAACTATAAAGCGACAAAAACAGTGGCAGTGAGGAGATAAGGAAGATCTAGTCATCGTGCTTATATATATAACACATGCCTTTGTTCACCTTCCTTCTCCAGATCATAGCACCCTTTCTTTTACTAAGAAATTTGTGACACAACACTTTCAACAAGCAACAAATTATGCTCTTTCCTGGCATCGCAAGGTGAGCTTGAAAAAATTGTTTTAAATGATCACACCACTTGCCAAACTTATATTATAATCGTGAGAAATGTCAAATTAGAGCCCCTTATATTATAACCAAAAGTAAAATAAAAGGTATTGGTGAAATAGTTTATTAAAAGCTGACGATGGTTGCTGTGCCCACATCTGCGTCACAAAAATGAGCCAGAATCACCAACCTTATTGAAATTTTAGCAAATATGATTGCATATGTCTTTATCGTTGCGTTGAATCACTGAGTTCAGATTGTATTTACTTATAGTCCAATAAGTCCGAGATCTATTATGTAGAGTTTAGCATATGTCTTGCACTGAAATTCTGATTCGCTTCCACACCAAAGCATTACTGTAGACGACGCAAGGTATCTGATACCACATCACTTATTTTCAATCTTGCAAGGGAATCTTAAGGCCATCCATTTTGATTGATACAACAACGAACAATTGACTTTTGCATATATCTTAAGTTAACCTAAAAAAATGGTTTTGTTGTAACTACCTGCAAGCGAAGGTATAGTTCAGAAATCAATGAGCTGATAAGGCATGGACATGCAGATGAGATGAGGACATTGGCATTTATTCATTAAGTTGCATCTTCGATCACATGTCAGATCTTTTGTAACTGCCCAAATTCTAATTCCTTCAAGTGATATCAGAGCCTCGATAGTTGTGTTATCCTTGTGGGAGGGCTAGTTTTTTGTGCTAATTTTGTTCAATGGGAGTCTTGCAGGGAAAACTTATTGTCTTGATTACAAATTGAGATGGCAAGCACAATAAGAAGAGTAGAAATTGAAAAGTTCAATGGCAACAATTTTGAGTTGTGGAAACACAAAATGGAAAACCTGTTGGTGGATAAAGATATTTGGATTGTTGTTATGAGAACAAAACCATCAAGTATGAAGCAAGAAGATTGGGACCTCATAGATATAAAAGACAAAGGGATGATAAGACTTTGTTTGGCTGATTATGTTCTCCTAAATGTCCATGAGGAGATCACTACATGTTCTTCATGGAAGAAACTTGGTGATATTTATTAGGGAAAGTCTTTGGTGAATAAGTTATTTATGAGGAAGAATTTATACTCCTTGAAGATGAAATAAGGAGCATCCATAGTAGACCATCTAAATTCATTTAATATGATTGTTGCTTAGTTGGTCTCCATGGGTGTGAAGATATTAATTCCTTCAAGTCATTCACAGTAAAATATAAATATTACAGAAATCAAAGCACACATTACCACACTAATTAAACTAACAGAATCACCAAGTGACCCAAGCAATGGGCCCTTGTTCCCTAGTTCACTTGGTGATGAGATAAGAAGACTAGTTCTCATCCACACGCACAAAAATATTGAAATGAAAGTAGAGAAAAAGTTTTTTATAGATTAATCACCACACATGTTCAGTCTTAGATATACATACATATATATACTAAGCAATATGCCAAAAATTGATAGAGTTTGGGTTTGTTGTGGCCTACGACCAACAAACCAAAGAGTTTAATTAGAAATAGGTTATCAACCTATGACTAGTAAATATAAATTGTCTTTGATAGAATATAAATATAACAACTCAAAAGTAATCCTAAGAAAAATGAAATCAACAATTATTCCAATATAACAACTCCATTCTTCATTAGTCCTTCACCTTCCATGTACTCAATCAACCAAATCTGCGCCTTTAACTATCCCTTACCATTTAATCATAAAATGATTAACATTCTTTTGGATAATTATCATTATCGATAGTTTTAGTTCCTTTTACAACTTATTAAATCTATCTATTTTCCTACAAAAAATGGTGACAAGAAGTATAAAATAGGTAACGTAAACAAGGTAAAAAGGAAAATAAAGGATGATATAATAAGGCCTTATTTTCTCCCATCAAGCATCAAAGTTGAAGCACATATATAATGGATGATAGCATGCATACAAAATAGAAGATGCAATCCTAAGAAAGTGCTGCCCCAAGTTATAGAGTTGCATAAAGGCATCCATTCTTATGGTTACTAGTCCACAACAAACATGTGAGCTTCTCTAATTTGTAGAAGAGTGATATCTCCCATTACTTAATGTTTTTCTAATTTTTGGATATAATTGGATATAATTGGATATATATATATATATATATATATATATATATATATATATCCAATTATATCCAAAAATTAGAAAAACATTAAGTAATGGGAGATATCACTATATATATCCAATTATATCCAAAAATTAGAAAAACATTAAGTAATGGGAGATATCACTCTTCTACATTAGAGAAGCTCACATGTTGTTGTGGTTTGTTGTGCATAGTTCCTTGAAAAGCAAGTTGGAAATGTTAATGGCATCACTTTTTTTAGTACATGCTCTAAAATGTTCCATCTTGGAGAATCTATCAACTAATACAAATATGGAATCACTACCTTTTTGAGTCTTCAGTAGTACAAGTACAAAATCCATGCTAATTGAATCCCATGGCCTATTAGGAATAGGCAAGGGCTGATATAATCCTATGTTTTGGCTTCTTCCCTTAGCATGTTGGCATATCCTACAATTTCCAACAAAACTCTTCATTTCAATGTGCATTCTTGGTCAAAAGTAGTGTGCACTCAATTGAGCATGTGTATTATTTTTCCCAAAAAGTCTTGCTAAATCGTCACTATATTTTTCCTTCACTCTCTAGATAAATTCTTTGGTTCTTTGAACAAATTTAGCCCTAGAGGGTCCCCCTATTTTGGTTCAATTTGGAAGGCTTGGGAACTGGCTAGAGATTTTACTAGAGTATATGGTGCTTTCTTAATGGTTGAAAAATATCTTCAACCCTTTAAAACCATTTGGTAGAATCTCAAACTCAATGATAAAATTATTGAGCTCTTTCAAAGGATGGTCTACTAAGTGTTCAATTTCAAAAGTGCTAAATAATTTTTATTACATTTTTTGCTATATGTTTTACTTTATTAGAGACACATCAAGACTATAGAACAATAGTATGTCCCAATTGTGCAAGATCAAAGCCCAGTTTATAGATCCCTAGGTATAATCTCCTCTTCTATAAAAATGTTGAAGAAAATTTAGCTCTTCACTTTTTCGGAATAAATGAAGGCATTCAAAGATAATATTTTAATGATGCATAGCCCTTAGTGTTAGATTTCTAAAAATTATAATATATATTTAAATTTAATTTTATAAAAAATATAAGTCCGTTAAAATGGTGACTTATATTCAATATATTAGTGTTGATGTGTATTATATAACACAATATGTGGGATGTGTTGTTCCCTAGTTAAAAAATAATAATCCCAAAATTTCTTTATCACAAAATTTGGTTTTCTTGAGTAACTTAGTGGTAGATGTTGATTATCTCATCCATGGGGCTCCAACAGAGTAAAATGAATGTAACATAAATATTTTTATAAATTATGTCCTTTACTCAGAAAGAGAGATAAAATAGATGTGCACGTGCCTAATCCAAGTTTTCTTAACCATTTGGTGAGTGAATATAGACTTGTAGCTAGAATAATTTATAATTTCAAAAAAAGCACAAATTTGAATTTCTAAAATAAATGGTAAACATATCCTAATAAGTGATCTAATAAATTTTGCAAAAAATAAAAAGGAAGGGTGAGAAGGAAAAAATGGAATTGTTCAATCATATCTTCAAATCTAATTTAAAAAGTACATAATTCTAATATAAAACCTTTTTTACTTGACTAGTCTTCACACACATTGATTAAAAATGATGCATATCCTAAGGAACAATCAATTGTGAAATAAAGAGAATGAAACCAATATATTTTAACCATATATTGAAAGAGAAACTTCTATACTCTTTGTGCAAGATATATATCTCATTTATTCTTCTCCTAAGGAACAATCAATTGTGAAAGAAAGAGAATGAAACCAATATATTTTAACCATAGATTGAAAGAGAAACTTCTATACTCTTTGTGCAATATATATATCTCATTTATTCTTGCACTAGCAAGCTTAGGTTGACTACACAAAAGGACTTACAATAAAAAAATCTTGAAATCTATATTAAGAACAATTTGAACTCATAAAATAATCATTCAAGAATAAAAGGTAAGAATGTCATGAAGGTTCATCTTTCTTTTGTTGAGTGAAGAACTTGAGAAACTATGGATACTAGTGGTGAGAGATGTATTACAACATTTTTTCTTATAAGTTTTACAGATCATTGTATATTTCCTTAACACTATGTAATAGAGGAGTTAGTCACATCCTCTATGTAAAGTACTATAGGTAGACTTTGTATGCGTTGATCTACTTTTAAATTTGGCATTACTCATGCAATGGGAGTTTTTGGATATATATGTTTGTTTATCATCCTTGATATGTTGGTTTGTTGATGATTGATGTGATGATGATTTTTCTCACTTCATTGATTTGGTATCTTTGAGTTATGCAATTTGTGGATTAGCTACCCATTTTCTTACATAGTGGGATGGCGCGGTTTTGGACTGTCTATATCCACTTGATTTTTTTCCATGTTGTTGCAAATTTAGTTAGTTGGCCTTGTTTGTGGCCATATTGTACATTGCTATGTTTCATTTGAGATAGGAGTATGGATATATAGATAATTGATTTTCGTTTTGGGTCAATATGTTGATGTCATGAAGTTCTATCCATGGTGGTTTGTTTACCCTATTTTTGAGGAATGTCTAGATTGGATGATTTAGCAACTTGTTGTGGTTGATATTCCAAATTGGTATAATGAAATCACTCAAATAATTTGTTATCATTTGAATTTAATGATTGTGTTGATGTATATATTGGTGTAGGATTCAATGACATTTGATATGCTTCACCTTGTCATGTTCATTTTTCCTCTAGAGGTGGCATGTTGGAGGATGTGAGGAGTTCTCATTTGATGGTGGTTTCTTTGGTTGTTATTATAGGTATCTAGTTGGAGCACATAATAAACTTAAAGAATCATGTGGTACATGTGTGGATAATGGATATCTTTCCCTTGTTAGTGTATGAAGGCCATGGGCTTTGATTACTATACTGATTATTATAGATATTTCCTTGTGGTTGTAATTGCAATGTATAATGTCAAGTGGGAGAATGTTAGGATAAGCTGATATTTACCTTGAAATCCTAAGTCATTTTCATGTGTCTCCATATTCCTTGGAAGGTGTACTTAGATGCCCAAGGACATGATGGATAAAATATTTATTTGTAATTATTTATGGCATGTTGTAATTACATTCATAAATGATATTCATAGTTAGTAGTGAAGGGAATAAGGCATAAAGGAGAAATATTTCATTTGGGCATCCACTTTAGGATTGGGGTATAGGTGTACTTTCATTCCTATGCATGTTGACATATGTCATTTGCATGTATCCCAAAGTTGGACACCTGGGTTTGCATGTTGTGCATGTTAGTTGTCAGAGTCGTCGGTGAGTTATGGAGCATTTGATTTGACCATTTATGATTTGATATGGGTTGGGTGTCCATGTGAAGGCCATGTGAATATTTTTTGTTTCTTATTAAATTTGAAGGTTGTTCACTAAGGGGGGAATATGGTTTTGGAGGTGGTATTTACCTCTTATTTTGAAAATCAACATTAGTTTTCTCACACCAACTCTTCTATAAATTGGTGCCTTGGGTTAGTAGAATGTATCATTGTTTGTAGGTAATAAAATACTATTAGATTAAAAAACCAAAATGAGTGATTGAAGTGAATGTATTATAATCTTGTTATTGAAGATAATACATGCCCAACCTAACTCTTCTTGGTGGATTTTTTCTCACAAGGGTTTCTCCATGTAAATCATGTGTTGTGAGATGTTCTTATTGTGTTGCTGATTTGTGTCATTCCTTGTTGTTTCTATCTTACAGTGAAGTAATGTTCATTTCATTGATGTTTTATTTTCATCTAGGATAGGTTTATTAAGCATGTTAAATTGGCTATTTTTTGCATGACAAAGAAGATGAATGTCTTAATGGTTTTTTGTATTAAGGAAATTTTTTAAATTTTCTTACAATCACATATTTCCATATTTTTTTGTTTGACTTGAATCTCATCAATTTTATTATTCAATTAGAGATTTCAAATTTCCAACAATTTCCCAATATGTATAGAAAGAATTTATGGACAATACAACCATTATGTATAACCTTGGTGATTAGGGAAAAGTACAAGCAAGAAAATACATCTTAGTTCATATTATTTCTAAGCATGAGTATATGAAGCATGACTAAAATAGTTAGCTCATGGGCAAGGAATTTCAACCTAATCCCTCCAACATATAGGACTCTAAAAAGTATCTAAAATAGGGCATGAAGAGAACTTATTTAATTATCTATTTGAACTCATATGCACATCCTAAAATTTAATAATTAGACATTCTCATAAGAATTTATTGCAAATTAGAGGGTGATAAATGTCCAAATAGAGAAAGTGATTTTGAAAATGTAACCCTTTTGACAAATTCTAAACAAAGAAAATATTTTACTAAATGGCCTAGGGAATCAAGCTATATTCTAACAAAAAATCAAAGCATTGATAAAAAATATATAAATTTTAAAGGAGTATCCCCAATTATTGAGTAATACAGGTGTATTGTGAAGGCCATAATAAATAGGAAAATAACAAAATATTTTAGATAAATCTAAAAAAATTTATTGTACTCCACATTAATGTCCTTGCTTTAATGAATAATTAATTATGACATGTTTTTAAAGAGAAATGTATTACAATTAAATCCACATCTTTACATATAATTTTATACGTTTTCCTTGTATAAAAAAGGAAGTAGGATTCAAAAATATTTCCCAAGGGTCACATTGTTGGTACTTTATCCTTTCCCTTAGCTTAAACATTTTGGGAGATTTGGTTGTAGGTGAATTTGAGGCATAAATAAGAAATATCAATCAACCAAATCTAAGAACTCTAGAGATTTGATACAATAAATGGTGGATCTCCTATTCTTGAATCTTAAGAGGTCCTTTATGTGTAACTTGTTTTCATTGGTAAAGTACTACTTCCCTAATCCTCTAAGAGCATAGGTAAGTGTGAGAAAAGATGATCATTGATTTCTTCCTTTAGAGTTGACAAAATCAAACCCATGTAAAGGTCTAGATAAAAAAAATTAACTCCTAAAATAGTTGACATGCACCATCCTCTTAGATTTTGATGTTGGCTAAGTAGGGGTACACAAACATCATTGAATTGATTAATGGAATTAGAGAAGGATGATAGGAAAAAAATATGTTGAGATGATGATGTTAGACAAATAAAGAGACATCAATAGAGAAAATATGGAAGGAACAAAGGATGACCCAAGAGAACAATGAGGATAAAAAATGAACCATGAGAAAATTTAGGAACAAGTATATAACAAACAAGTGAACATCAACAAAAAAGGTAACTTTTTTGGATGAATAATGACTATTACTTTTTATATACTAAAATGAGAACAATATGCTATTAAAAAAAAGATGTGTAGGTGGTAGAAGACACCCCCAAAGTTTATGTGGGACAAAGTCTAACAAAACCAAATCCAAACAATAAGAATCAACAAAATTACTATGCAATCAAATCTACACCATTAAAAAGTGATCACGATTATTTGATTTACTCCATTCATCAATAAAAACCTAAAATAACTTTAACATAAACAAATTTGATAAGCATTTAAATCCCTCTACTTCTACTCAAACTTGACAGATTCATGTAGCCACCAATCTAAACCAACAAATAATTATTAAGATCAAAGTATCATTTTAAAATGAACACAATTATTACACTCTTATGAATACAAATAAAGATAAAGAGTGAGATTACCAATACTAAATTCTAGAAACCTTTAATTATGCGTTTAGGTTATCTCCTCACATCACGAAAGCAAATAAACAAAGAAATCCACTAACTATACAAGCGATCGAATAAGGAATAGAATTTGGGCAGTTACAAAAGATCTGACATGTGATCGAAGATGCAACTTAATGAATAAATGCCAATGTCCTCATCTCATCTGCATGTCCATGCCTTATCAGCTCATTGATTTCTGAACTATACCTTCGCTTACAGGTAGTTACAACAAAACCATTTTTTTAGGTTAACTTAAGATATATGCAAAAGTCAATTGTTCGTTGTTGTATCGATCAAAATGGATGGCCTTAAGATTCCCTTGCAAGATTGAAAATAAGTGATGTGGTATCAGATACCTTGCGTCGTCTACAGTAATGCTTTGGTATGGAAGCGAATCAGAATTTCAGTGCAAGACATATGCTAAACTCTACATAATAGATCTCGGACTTATTGGACTATAAGTAAATACAATCTGAACTCAGTGATTCAACGCAACGATAAAGACATATGCAATCATATTTGCTAAAATTTCAATAAGCTTGGTGATTCTGGCTCATTTTTGTGACGCAGATGTGGGCACAACAACCATCATCAGTTTTCAATAAAGTATTCAGCAATACCTTTTATTTTACTTTTGGTTATAATATAAGGGGCTCTGATTTGACATTTCTAACGATTATAATATAAGTTTGGCAAGTGGTGTGATCATTTAAAACAACTTTTTCAAGCTCACCTTGCGATGCCAGGAAAGAGCATAATTTGTTGCTTGTTGAAAGGGTTGTGTCACAAATTTCTTAGTAAAAGAAAGGGTGCTATGATCTGGAGAAGGAAGGTGAACAAAGGCATGTGTTATATATATAAGCACGATGACTAGATCTTCCTTATCTCCTCACTGCCACTGTTTTTGTCGCTTTATAGTTTTGTTTATGTTGTTATTGTTCTCGTCTTTTAATAGTTTTCTGTATGTTTTTAAATTCAGGATTGTTGTTTAAATTAGATTTTATAAATATTCTGTTCATACAAGCATCAACATAAGATCAATATAAGGTCTTGCAAACACAATAATAAAATTAGTATCAATTATATCGATTCTTTTTGAACAATCACATTAAAAACTACTTATGAAAAATCAAAAGTCACAATTTAGAAATTTTGATATAAAAAGCACCTCTAAACTAGAAGCCAACTATAGAAGAACCCCATACTTTAACCAAATAAACTCCTAATATTAATGATTAAAAATAATAAAACTTACCTTAGTGAAAGTTGACATACAACCACTATTATTAATGTGTGTATTTTCAAATGCACAAAATAAGCACACATAGAGTCATTGCTCTATTTTTTCAGTCAGGTTGAAAATATCTAAAACTAAAAATGCAGAAGCAAGAGGAGACATGCAATATTTTTTTTTCCTATTCAACAAGCTAGAAATGACAACACATAAAGGAAAAACATCAAACTCTGAAAACAAACTACAAACTACCTATTACAACTTTCTAGGAGCAATTAGTCACTCAACCAGATCATAAACAAATATGTGCTACTTAAAGCTTTATGTTACAATTCGATTGGAACTATTTGTTGTTCTTGGCAAACACAAAGTGATCAGGAGCAAGCTTGCTCACTGAAAACACTCTGCAAAATGTTATAAGAACATTCCTTATTGTTGCTGCAATTTTTCTTCTTGCTACTAATCACTTGTTGTTGTAAAAAACTGTTTAACATTCAACCTGTAGAATGGGAAAAACATTCCCTCTATTTGTCTTATTCAAAAAATTCCTTTCAAATTCAAAATTACCTACCAACATTAATTGGGAATTCAAAAATTCCTACTACATTCAATTTTGAACAGTCAGGAGTAGCACTTGAACCCAAATGAAACACATAGTCCGATATGCTCTTCCTATCATCCAAACTTCTTGTCCAATCACTGTCAGTGTATCCAACCAACCCATACTCGTTTTTAGTTGTGTACAACACACCATATCCTTTGGTGTCATTCACATACCTCAGGATTCTCTTACCTGCTTGTCAATGGGTGTCTTTTAGAGTCTCCATAAATCTAGAAATAAGACTCACTCCATGCATTATCTCAAGCCTAGTTATAGTCAAATACATCAAACTTTTAAACATGGTCAGATCCACATTGTTGTTGTGATCTTCTTTGCTCAACTTTAGACCTACAGCTATTGGTTTTGGGGCTGGCTTTCTTTCAAGCATCCTAAATCTCTTCAAGATCTCATTTGCATATTTTTCTTGAGAGATAAATATACCATCATGTATTTTTTTTACTTCTATACCTAGAAAATATATTAAGAGACCTAAATCTATCATTTCAAACTCTCTTTTCATGGCCTCTTTAAAATCAGCAATGAGGAAATCATCATCCCTAGTAAAAATTAGATCATCTATATACAAGACAACAATCATAATATTACTATTTGTTGCCTTGATATAAAGAGTGGGTTCACCAGCGCTTTTGCTAAAGCCATTGCTCATCAAATATGAGTCAATCCTGTTGTACCATACCCATGGAGCTTCTTTCAGCCCATAAAGAGTTTTCTTCAGCCTATACACCTTGTGTTCTTCACCTGAAACTTCATATCTAAATGGTTGCTCCACATAAACTTCCTCTTTCAACCCTTCATTAAGAAAAGCAGACTTCACGTCCATTTGTGCTACTAGGCTGTAATTGTTATGACTACCCACGCAGTCTCCATCCTTGCTATAGGGGCATATGTCTCATCATAATCTCTCTCAAACTGCTATTTGTACCCCTTGACAATCAAACATGCACTATGTTGATCTATGCTTCCTTTGACATTGCACTTAGTCTTGTAGACCCATTTTACCTCAATAACTTGCTTGTTGGGAAGCAAATCAGTTAACTCCCATATGTTGTTTCTCTTTATTGCATTTATCTCCTCATCCATGGCCTCACACCATTTATCCTCTTTCACAGCTTCTTCAAAATAAATCGGATCACTATGAGAAAATAATGCAAAACTCATATTGTCATCAAACTCTTCATCATACCTTTCAACTTGGTAAATCTCCCTCAGACTCTTGGTCTCCTTTAGCATTAGGGAGGTGAGAGTAGGGTCTAAAATTTCACTATTTCTACCGCTCTACTGAATAGGCTAGTTCTGGTGTGATCGGAATCAATCGGGAGTTATCAGAAGCTGTCAGGAGCTCTTTATGACCCATTCTCTCACTATTTATGGCTACTTGTCTTTCTATTTGTTCTGATTAGGAGCAATCAGGAGCTCATCCAAAATTATCAAAAGCTACC
This sequence comes from Sequoiadendron giganteum, assembly GCA_007115665.2. Lineage (NCBI taxonomy): Eukaryota > Viridiplantae > Streptophyta > Pinopsida > Cupressales > Cupressaceae > Sequoiadendron > Sequoiadendron giganteum. Next base: position 30,536,536 of record CM021100.1, on the reverse strand, counting down.
TCAGGCTCCATTGAATCATCATGCTTCACTTCTTGTTCCATCTGTTCAACATCAAGAGCAATCAGGAGTGATTAGGAGCAATTATACCATCCCATGACTGATCTTCTAAAAACTCTACATCTTTGTTGATAACAACTTTTTTGGTGACTAGGTTATATAGCCTATAGGCTTTGAACTCTGAATAATAATATGTGAATATTCACTTCTCACCCTTATCATCTAATTTATACCTCTTTTCTTTAGGCACGTATGCATAAGCCACACATTCAAACACTCTCAAATGCTCAAGAGTCCACTTGCATTTTGTCCATGCCTCTTGTAGGACTTTGTCATGGACTGCATTTGTTGGACTTCTATTTATCAAATATACAGTTGTTGCTACAAACTCTCCCCAATATTTAGTCAAGAGTCCCTTTGCTTTAATCATACTTCGTTCCATCTCCACAATGGTCCTATTCTTTCTCTTAGCCACTCCATTTTGCTACAGAGTATAGTTGGTTGTAAGCTCCTTCTTCATGCCATTTTTCTACCAAAATTCACAAAAAAATTGGAGGTATACTCTCCTCTTCGATTTGACCTTAGGACTTTAATGAAGTGTCCACTCTATTTTTCAACCTAGGCCTTAAACAATAGAAACTTATCAAAAGCTTCAGATTTATGCTGCAAAAAACAAACCCATGTCTTACGGCTGAAATCATCAATAAAAGTCATAAAAAAATGGCTTTTAACAATAGATTTGATTTGCATAGGGCCTACCAAATCTATGTGCACCAATTGCAATGGTGATCTTGTCCTTGTAGAGTTGCCCGATTGAAAGGGTTGCCTATGTTGCTTGCCCAAAATTCAAGTCTCACACCTAACATTAGGCTCTACTATTCTTGGAAAACCATCAACCATCCTATTCTTGGACTAAAAACTCAAACCAACAAAGCCTAAGTGTCCATACCTGAGATGTCATAGCTCAAAGGGGTCTTGAATGGTGCTCTTGAGGAATACTTATTGTACTATTGTACATTTTTCATTCATGAGAGGTGCAGCAATGGACTAAGATGAGAATCATGTCTCAATATTCAATGAAAACATCTAGTTCTTTGTCATTGCAACTGCTATAAACACTTTTTTCCTCTCATTCTTATCATAAATGACACATTGGCCCTTCTCCATTAGCACTTTGTATTTATTTTGGATCAGCTATCTAACACTCATGAGGTTATGTTTTAACCCAGGTGCAAAAAACATATTTTGAACCTCCTTCTTCTCACTTTGCTTGGTGTGTTTCATGATAGATCTTTTTCGCTTGATTGGAACTACTCCATTGTTTCCCATTCTAATCTCATATTTTATATTTTTATCAATGACAAAAAATAAACTTTCATTACCACTCATGTGGTTGCTACAACCGCTATCAAAATACCAGATTTCGGGGCTTCCTTCTTCACCAATGTTGCACATGATGAAGGCTATGGAATGATTACCTTCAACCACATTTGAATCAGCCACATTTGCATTTTGTTTTTACTGATTACCGTATTTTTCCAGCACTCACTTGCATAATTCCCAAACTTATGACATTAGTAGCACTCAATGTTGCTCTTGTCATTTCTCTGATTTGAACTAATGTTCTTCATTCCTCTTCGGGTGCTATTCTGAGAGTTGCTTGCTCCCTCTTTACTACATGCTCATCTCGAGCTTTCTCTTCCAACATTTCTTTGTTTGAATTTGCCTCTACCTCTTCAAGAGCCACTTCTACCTCTCCCCCTGCCTCTTGCATTCGACTGAGCTTTAAAAGCTTTCTCTTGGGAAGAGGTAGCAGACCTATTTAGGCATTACTCATGGGTTTGAAAAGAACCCATTACCTCATCCATCATCAAAGTAGAGAGGTACTTTTTCTCTTCAATAGCAATAACGAGTGCATAATACCTCATGTGTAGACACCTGAGGATTTTTTCAACAATATTTTGCTCCTCTATCATTTCTCTGTTAGTTCTCAGCTGGTTTATCAAACCTGAGAACCTTGTGTTAAACTCTGAGACGGTCTCATTTTCTTTCATCTCAATAATCTCGAACTCTCTTCAAAGAATCTAGAGTTTCATGGATCTGACCTTTTCAGTCCCTTTATAACTAGTTTGAAAGATTTTCCAAGCTTCCTTTGCATATTCAGTTGCTACTATCCTGAGAAAAATGGCCTATGTCAAGGCTACTTCTATCAAACTTAATGCCTTAGCATATTTCTTCCTTTGCTCCTTCAACTAGTTCTTCTGGTTATTTGTGAGAGCTACAAATGCAATTGGATCAATGATATCCACAAACCCATTTATCAAAAAATATCACAAATCATTGGTGACCATTATGGTCTTCATCTTCCTGGCCTAGACATCATAGTTATATCCATTAAAGGACGGTGGCTACTATCAACTCTTTCCTTCATCTCTACCCATGTTTCCTATAGAAAAACTTGTTACCTAGAAAAAAAAAATGCCCAAACTCATGAAGAAATGGGGCCTATAGCTCTGATACCATGTCTGTATTTTCAAATGCACAAAATAAACACACAAAACTATTGCTCTATTTTCCAATCAAACTTGAAATACCCAAAACTCAAAATGTGGAAGCAAGAGGAGACACACAATATTTTCATCTTCTATTCAACAAACTAAAAATGATAATACATAAAGGAAAGACATAAAACTCTGAAAATAAACTACAAACTACCTATTACAACTTTCTAGGAGCGATCAACTGCTCAACCAGATCATAAACAAATAGGAGCTACTTAAAGATTTTTGTTACAATTCAACTAGAACTATCTGTTGTTCTTAGCAAACACAGAGCAAAGAAGAGCAATCCTACTCACTGCAAATAATCTGCAAAATGTTTTGAGAACATTCTCTGTTGCTGGTACAACTTTTCTTCTTGCTACTAATCACTTGCTTGAAAGGAAAATTAGAGGTGCGTAATATGCTTTCCTAATGTTAAAACCTCAGAGAAGAAGTGCAAAGACCAACTTTTAAACTTTTCTAACTTCTAAGATGAACAAACACAACATAACAGGAAACTAGAAAAACACATGCACATAGATAACACCGGATTTACTTGGGAAAACCCTTTTGGGAAAAAACCCACCACACTAAGAGAAGACACTTTGTATTATAGTAAACAAAATTACATACAAAGCTCACTGTCCTAACTCTCTGATAGTTAGCTCACAGTAGCAGACTTGAGTTTTCATGCACTCATTGTTACAATGTTTTTTTTTCATACAATGAATACACACTCATCAACCTAAGACCTTCTATTGTTCACCGTTGCTATTAGATATTACAAAGTATCTAATTCAACAACCAATTAGGGTGCAATTAATTTAAATCCTTCACCGACATGCCAAAATGATCTCAGATCAGATCCACCTGCAATATTGCATCAGGCCACCCCGGACATTAAATTTTGTTGCAAACAAAATACTAATTTTGGGCTCTGCCAGCTACCCAAATCTAATCTCATATTAATTGCATGAAGCATTGCTTTTCACCAAACAAGCTTCTAGCCAATTAATGTTATTTTGCAACAATGGTGCAAAAACAACCAATGAGAAATCGCCATCTATCGAACTGCCATTCATTTTGTCACTTAAATGAGGAGTGATCGGTCAACTTTCTTTGGGCTCTGAAATCCCTCGCTACCGCTAACCATTCCTCCACATTCTGGGAAAGAATTAATCTGCTAACACCGAACATCATCCGCCAGCATAGTTGGGTCCCACCAGCCATGTGTTTGTCACTCATGGAAGTTCTGGGACATCTAGGAGGGAATCTCCATTATTCCCTTGAGCCCGCCTGGAACCGGCTTTCGATGCTACCATGCGTCCATCATCCTCGTGCTTCGCTTAGAACACACTCAGGTCCCACCGAGCTACGTGTAAGTCACTTGAGCTCTTTTGGCACATCTCAAAAGGCATCCACAATATTCCATGGCCTTTCTCTGAAATTCCAACAAGTGTCTGTGGCCTGACAACACTATGCATAAAGCAACTAGAGACCCACCATCCTTCCACTGTGAACACCACTTAACTCACTACCACATGTCAAACGCACAAGCAATTCCACTCAGCTAAAAGGTTCTCAGTGGTACTTGCCTTAGGATGGCATAGAACACAACTAGCACTGTCAGATGAAACCGATCACAACCGTTGATACAAGTCATCGGCACATCGGCGAGGCACAACATTGCCTCCCACTGATGAGTGACTGATCCACTGATGAAGCCCAGGCCAACCAACATTGCACCAACCCCACACCCATCGATCCATCGCTATAACACCCTTCAGAGTCTCGCCGATCAGACAAAATCTCGGTGACCAAGGGTCAAGATGACCAAATGAGGACTCCTCGGCAAAGTGATAAGGGCATAAATTCATCAAGCCTCTCTTAGAGGTCCAAGCCAGTAAATTGAGGTATATTTTTCCAACAAGCTCCCACTTGATGAAGACTTAATGGCTTCCTCCAGACTTCAAATTTATTGACGGTCATAGGCCCCAAGGCCCATTGAACTTGCATACCATCTGAACTTCTCCATGCTCACTGGCTTTGTCGAAGAATTAGCGACATTCTTCAATGTATCCACCTTCTCTAAGGAAACCTTTCCATCCTCCACCATATCTCTCACAAAGTGATACTGCACATCGATATGCTTCATCTTGGCATAGAAAGTTGGATTCTTCACCAAAAAAATTGCACTTTGATTGTCATAGCAAATAGTGATTTCCCTACATCAAAACTAATATCAGAACACAAATGACTGAGTCAAATAGCTTCTTTGTAGGCCTATGTCGCTGCCATGTATTCTAGCTTTGTAGTGGATAAAGTGACTACAGCCTATCACTTTCTCATCCAACTAATTGCACCACCATTTAACATGAAATTATATCCACTGGCGAATCTTTTGTTGTCAATGTCCCCTACCCAATCAAATTCCACATATCCATGAATGTTGAGAGTTCTATGTGATCTAACCAAATTTGCATGATAACACAAAGCACATTCTAAGGTACCTCTCAGATATCTAAACACTCTCTTCACAACATCCCAATGTGTCCTTGGATTTTCCATAAATTGGCTGAGTACTCCCAATGCTTGGGCAATGTTTGGCCTTGTATAGACCATTGCATACATTAAATTATCGACTGCACTCGCATAAGGCACCCTGGTCATGTCCTCCATCTCGGTAGATGATCTTGGAAATTATTCAACAGATAGTTTAGTTCCCTGCAGGAATGGAACAGCTAGCTGCTTGCAATCGCTCATATCAAACCTCTCTAAAATAATGTTAATCTACTTGCTCTGGCTGACCCAAAGATTTCTATTTGTTCTATCCCTGGTTATTTCCATCCCTAGAATATATCTTGGTACACCCAAATCTTTCATTTCAAACTTTGTAGACAGCTGAGATTTAAGATCAGAAATCATAGTCTTACTATTTCCTATGAACAACATATCATCCACGTACAGGGTAATAATAAACACACAATAATTTTCAGATTTATAATAAACACAATGATCATATTTTGATCTCACAAATCTCATAGACAACACAAAAGTGTCAAACTTCTGGTACCACATTCTAGGCAATTGTTTCAAACCATACAAATATTTCTTTAACTTGTAGACTAGACTTTCTTTACCTTTTTCAACGAAGTACTTAGGCTAGGACATATAAATCTCTTCTTTCAGCTCTACATGGAGAAATGTTGTTTTCACATCCATTTGCTCAATTTCTAAGTCATATGTGGCACAAGTGACAACAAAAATATATTAGATGTCATCTTCACTATAGGGGAAAATATTTCTCCATAATTAATTCCCTCTACCTAGGAATACCCCTTTGCAACCAACCTCGCTTTATACTTTTCAACACTGCCCTCTAGACTAGTCTTCTTCTTAAATACCCATTTACAGACAACAGGCTTTCGCCCTTCAAGCAAAGGTACCAAATACTAGGTTTCATTCTTTTTCAATGATTCCATTTCTTCATTCATGGCTTCCAACCAAGAATTTGAATTAGGCATATTAATTGCCTCTTTAATAGTCCTAGACTCATTAGTGCTAGTAATTAAAGTATAGGCACAGTTCGAATCCAATATAGAGAAACCATACCTATCAAGTTGTCATTTTTCACGTGTAGATCTTCTCACTGGCTGAGGTTATGGTTCTTCATCTTTAGAACTCTCAGAGCTGCTTGAGCTCTCCTCAATTTTAGGTACACCATGCAGTTCCTCTTTTTTTGGAGTTTGAGGAATCTCAACTCCATAAATTCTTTTTTTCTATCTCTAGTTGTGGATCATCTGTAGAAGGTTTCATCTATGAAATATTACATTTTTTCTATACAAAACCTTCTTAGTAACAGGATTCCAAAGCTTGTATCCTTTCACACCAATACCATAGCCGATGAAGATACATTTAACAACTTTGTTCTCCAACTTTGATATTTTCTCATTTGGCACATAAGCATATGCCTCATAGCCAAAGACACGAACATGTCTCAGAGAGGGCTTCTTACCAGACCACGCTTCCAAAGGTGTCTTATCAACAAGAGCAGAGCAAGGAGAATGATTTACTAGGTAATGTGTTGTAGCCATAGCCTCAACCCATAACTTCTACTCTAGACCAATACTGCTCAACATACTCCTTGCCTTTTCCATCAACATCCTATTCAACCTTTCAGCAACTCCATTCTTTTGTGGAGTATAAGGTGTAGTTTTATGCCTTTTAATCCCATGGTATTTATAGTATCTATCAAAATCTACAAAACAAAACTCACCGCCATTATCTATCCTCAAACATTTAATTTTCCTTCTAGTCTGATTCTCTACCAAGTTATTAAAATCTTTAAACCGATTGAACACTTCTAATTTACTCTTAAAGAAGTATATAAATGCCCTTCTCGAATAATCATCAATAAAAGAAACATAATATCTAGACTTCGATAATGAAGGAACATTCACTGGACCAAACACATCAGAATGAACATAGTCCAGTACACCAAAAGATTTATGATGACTTGAATAAAAGGAATCACATTGTTGCTTTCTATAAATGCAGTGTTCACAAAAATCAAACTCAAGATTACAATCAACAAGCCCTTCAACAAGATTTTTATTTTTCAAGGTTTTTAAACCTTTCTCACCTATGTGACTGAGTTTGTGATGCCAAAACATGGTCTTCTCTATTGGGAGTTTCACCTCCATCACATTTGCATCCAAATAAGTGTCTTTCTCCTTCTCTTCATGAGCATCTTTTCTTGAATTCACAGAGGCATTGTTACATTGAATAGGACATGCATCCAACTTGTATAGAGTGGATGTTTGTACACCCTTAGCCAACACCATTTTTCCTCTAGTCATCTTACAGCCTCCAGTCGAGAAAGAAACTTGCATGTCGACATCATTCACCTTACTGACAGAAAGTAAGTTTTGATCCAATCTTGGTATGTGTAGTACACCATCAATCCCTTTTTTTCTTTTGTCAAGGAATTGTATTTTGACTCTACCTTGGCCAACAATTTCTAGTGTTGAGTCACTTGCTAGGTACACCTTTCCACCATCATACTTTTCGTACTTAGTGAGCCACTCTCTATGAGATGTCATGTGGAAAGATGTGCCTGAGTCAATCAACTAGACATCATCTGATGCTTGTGTCGCAAAGGCTGCAATGAAGGCATCTACATCACTCTAAGAATTGTTGTCTAAAGAGTTGCTCTTCTTCTTATTCTCCTTGCAATCCTTTTGGATGTGACCAGGTTTCCCACAGTTCTAGCATTTCACCTTGTACATTTTACCTGGAGACTTTGATCTCCCTCCAAATTTGGATTTAGACTTCTTGTCCTTCTTCTTGCCTCTCTCCTTTGATCTACCCCAAACAGCAAGGGCCTCTTTGGCCATCTTAGAAGACTTCCTTCGCATTTCTTTTGATAGCAACAAAGCAACCACGTCTTCCATATTGAAAGTAGTTGTTGTACTTCTAATAGCCACCACCAGATGGTCCCAAGTGTCAGATAAGGAGCATAATAGAAGCATGAACTGATCCTCCTACTTTGTCTTCACACCTACAGACACTAGCTGAGCAACACTCATATTAAATGAGTTTAGATGGTTTGCAATAGATGCACCTTCTTCCATCTTCAAGGAGTACAACTTATTCCTCAAGAATAACTTATTTACCAGAGACTTTCCCTGATAAATATCACCAAGATTCTTCCATAACGAAGCTAGAGTCTTTTCCTCATGGGCATTCAAGAGTATAGAATCGGCCAGACAAAGTCTTATTAGACCTCTCGCTTTTCTATTTGCAAGGTCCCAATCTTCTTGTTTCATACCTTGTGGCATAGTTCTAGACAATGCTACCAAGAGGTCTCTATCCACTAACAGGTCTTCCAATTTGAGTTTCCACAACTCAAAGTTGTTGCCATTGAATTTCTCAATATCAACTCTTCCTGATGTACTCACCATCTTAGATAGTAAATGGTTTGACTTCACAAGACTCCCACTGAAACAAGATTAGCACAAAAAATAGGCCTACTAACAGGGATAACACAACTGGTTAGACTTTGATACCATTTGAAAGGAAAAGTAGAGGTGCAGAATATGCTTTCCTAATGCTAAAACCTCAGAGGAGAAGTGAAAAGACCAAATTTTAAACTTTTCTAACTTCTAAGATGAAAAAACACAGCATAATAAAAAACCAGAAAAATACATGCACAAAGATAACACCAAATTTACATGGGAAAACCCTTTTGGGAAAAAACCCACCACACCAAAAGAAGACACTTTGTATTACAGTAAACAAAATTACATACAAATCTCATCGTCCTCACTCTCTGATAGTTAGCTCATAGCAGCAGACTTGATTTTTCATCCAATCACTGTTACAATGATTTTTCTACATACAATGAATACACACTCATCAACCTAAGAGCTTCTATTATTCACCATCACTATCGAATATTACAAAGTCTCTAATTAATTTTCATCCTTCATTGACATGCCAAAATGATCTCAGATCAAATCCACCTACAATTCTCCATCAGGCCGCCCCCATCATTAAATTTTATTGTAGAGAAAATAATAATTCTAAGCTCTACCAACCGCCCAAATCTGATCTTATATTAATTACATGAAGCATCACTTTTCACCAAATAGGCTTCCAGCCAATTAATGTTGTTTTGCAACAATGGTGCAAAAGTAACCAATGAGAAATTGCCATGTGTTGAACTGCCATTCCTTCTGCCATTTGACCGAGGAGTGATCGGTCAACTTTCTCTGGGCTCCAAAATCCCTCACTACCACTAACCATTCCTCCAAATTCTAGAGAAGCATTAGTCCGCTAACACTAAACACCATCCGCTAGCATATTCGGGTCCCACCAGCCACACGTTCATCGCTCATGGAAGTTTCGGGACATCCAGGAGGGAATCTCTATTATTCCCTTGAGCTCGCTTGGAACCAGTTTCTAATGCTACCATGTGTCCATCATCCTCATGCTCTACTTAGAACACACTCGAGTCCCACCGAGCTACATGTAAGTCACTTGAGCTCTTTCGGGGCATCTCAAAAGGCATCTGCAATATTCCATGGCCTTTCTCTGAAATGTTCATAAGTGTCTGCGGCCTGACAAAATTGTGCATAAAGCAACTCGGGACCCACCATCCTTCCACTACGAACACCGCTTAACTCACTGCCATGTGTCAAACGCACAAGCAATTTCACTCAACTAAAAGGTTCTCAGCGGTACTTGCCTTAGGATGGCATGGAATGCAACCAACAATGTCAGATGAAACCAATCACAATCATTGATGCAAGTGATTAGTACATCGGTGAGGCATAACATTGCCTCTCACCGATGAAGTCAAGGCCAACGAATATTCTACCAACCCCACGCCCATTGGCCCATCACTGTAACACCCTTCGGAGTCTCATCGATTAGACAAAGTATTGGTGACTAAGGGTCAAGATGACTAAATGAGGACTCTGTGGTAAAGCCATAAGGGCATAAATTCATCAAGCCTCTCTTAGAGGTCCAAGCCAGTAAGTTCAGGCACGTTTTTCCAACATTGCTACTACAAAAAATTGTCTAACATTCAACTTGCAGACTAGGAAAAACATTCCCTCTATTTGTCTCATTCAAAAAATCTCTCTCAAATTCAAAATTATCTACCAAAATCAATTGGGAATTCAAAAATTCATACTACATTCAATTATGAGCAGTCAGGAGCAGCAAGGATGAAGATCTCAAAAAACTACCATTGAAAAATGGCTCTTGACAAGTAGGTAAGGCAATGATAGGTTCAGGGGCAATAAATTCTCCAACACTCCCCCTTTGTCCTAAGCCAGCAAAATAGGATCAAACTTGATCCAAATCAATAACGCCCAATCTTTTCCTTAGGCACTCAAAACTATCCTTTCTCGAAGACTTGGTGAATATGTCTGCTAGTTGCTGCTCAGACCTACAAAATTCCATTATGATTTCACCATTTTCAACTAACTCTCTAATGAAATGATACTTGATTTCAATGTGCTTGCTTCTACCATGAAACACAAGATTTTTTGGTCAAAGCTATCAATGAAACATTGTCGCAAAAGATTTTTGTTTCATCTTCTTGTTCTTCTCTTAAATTTGCCAAGATTCTTCTTAGCCAAATAGCCTGACATGTTGCTGCATTTGCTATTATATACTTAGCCTCTATTGTTGATAGAGAAACTATACGTTTCTTCTTGGAAGCCCCATGAGATAGCACTCGAACCCAAATGAAACACATAGTCCAATGTGATCTTCCTGTTGTAGACACCTAAATTTGGATACTTCATTTGTCCAAATTTACCCCTTTTTCGTCTAAATATCCCCTTATCCACATTAATTAAATAATATCACTATTATTTAATTAATACCTATGAAGTTCTTCTAATCTCTAAGGTATCTAGTTAAATAATTAAATATCTTACACCTTTAATTTCCCTTTCATCAAATGAATTAAATAAATATGAAATTTATTTAATTCTTCACATGTCACATCCTTTTCCTTAATCTTAATCCATCTTTTAATCTTATCATTAGAGATGTGCACATGTCTAATTATTGATTAAGACATGTCACATCCTCCAACTTTTGCAAGTTGGATTTTTAACCTTTGTTAGTCACTAATCATCTTTTAATCACTGATTAGTTAAGCCTAATCAGTACCTTGGTCAACTCTCCCCATCCCCCAAGGAATTTTTAATTCATTTTTATTCATCCAAGACTCCTCTCTTCCCCATGTGAATTTTTAATTCACAATTATCCTTCGAAGGCTTAACTCTTTCCCATGCAAGTTCTAGAACCTTTGACTTCTCACATCACCCACATGTGCCAAGGTCTTCTAGAACCTTTGACTTGTCAGATCACTCACATGTGTCAAAATCCTACCTTTTTAAGGACCTTGTTTTATCCAAGGTACTTTCCACCTCTCCTTTTGGAACCTTGTCTTATCCACAAGATTCCCCAACATGTGAATTTTTTAATTCAATTTTATTCACCCAAGATTCTCCTCTTCCCTATGTGATCATTGAGAGGTCACATCGTCCCTTTTCCAAAGTACTTGTCCTTCCTCCACATCATGTACCTTCCTTTCACATCATTTCATTCTAGGCCATCTCACACTCGACACGTCAAAATGTGAGGGCTTCTGAGTCAACTCACCATAGCCCTCCATCTTGGCCTTGTTGGTTTAATCTCAACTGTTGAATTCTCTAGAGAATTCAAATTTCTCTATAAATACCCCATTTTTTCTCTCATTTGTGTACCTTATGCATTTGATACCAAACTCTTGCCATTTTGTTTGACAATACTTAGCCATTTGCACCCTTATGCTACCAAATTGCTCACTCACTTTGCAAGCATTATATTAGCCATTTAGCCAAGTCACTTAGCCATTAGCACTTGCATTTATCACATTTCTCATCTTACATACACCATTTCCATAGTCATCCAAGGAGTGCACAAGCTTTCAAACAACAAGGGCCAACCAAGGGATTTCTACAACAAAGAAGGTATAATCACTTATCTTTTTTGTTATCTTATTTCTTTGCATTATCATTCCTTAGGCTAATCTTGAGGTATATCTTTTGTGTTCTTCCATTAGTGCATAATAGTTAGATTTGCATCTTTAAAATAGGATAAACATTTAAGGAATTACATTTCTGGCACACTCAGTGGGACCCACAAATGGGTCCCTTTATTTCACGTTTTCTACTGTCAAGTTGTTTATAGATCCAGGTTGTAGAGGGGCGGATTTTCCCCGCAGTGGGTTGGACTTGCCCTCTAGTGTGTTGCAGAGGGGAGGATTTTCCCTCCCGTTCCCACTATTTTCTAACATTTTCATTGCAGAGGGGTGGATTATCCCTCTTGCTTCACTATTTTCTGATATTTTCACTGTAGAGTGGCGGATTTTCCCTCCTAGTTCACTGTTTTCTAACATTTTCAATACAGAGGGGGGATTTTCCCTCCTAGTTCACTATTTTCTAACATTTTATTGCAGAGGGGTAGATTTGCCCTCCTGGTTCACTATTTTTTGATATTTTTTTGCAGAGGGGCAGATTTGCCCTCCTAGTTCACTATTTTCTAACATTTTCACTGTAGAGGGGTAGATTTTCCCTCTTGGTTCACTGTTTTCAGACATTTTTGCTACAAAGGGACAGATTTGCTCTCTTGGTTCACTATTTTCAAACATTTTTTTTCTAGAGGGGTGGACTTTCCCTCTTGGTTCACTGTTTTCTAACATTTTTCTACAGAGGGGTAGATTTTCCCTCCTGGTTCACTATTTGTAACATTTTCACTACAGAGGGGTGGATTTGCCCTCCTGGTTCACTGTTTTCTGACATTTTACTGCAGAGGGGCGGATTTTCCCACCTAGTTCACTATTTTCTAAAATTTTCACTACAGAGGGGCGAATTTTCCCTCCTAGTTTGCTGTTCTCTAGCATTTTCACTGTAGAGGGGCGAATTTTCCCTCCTAGTTTGCTGTTCTCTAGCATTTTCACTGCAGAGTGGCGGATTTTCCCTAAACAACACATTTTGGAAGGTAAAAATGGACATTTTAGCTTCATTTTTGCCTCAGTTTTTTGTTATTTTGAAGTTCTAACACCCTAACCTTGTTTGTTGAGGGTATAGCTGGATTTCTTGCTAATATTTTCATTGTTCTTCACACTTCTTTCTAACATTTTATTGTAGAAGAGCAGATTTTCCCTATACAAAACATTTTGGAAGGTAAAAATGGGCATTTTAGCTTCGTTTTTGTCTCTGTTTTTTGCTATTTTGAGGTTCTAACCCCCTAACCTTGTTTTTTTGAGGGTATAAATAGATTTATTGCTAATATTTTCCTTTTTCTTCACACCTTTTTCTGACATTTAACTACTGAGGGGCAGATTTTCCCTAAACAACACGTTTTGGAAGGTAAAAATAGGCATTTTAGCTTCATTTTTGTCTCAATTTTTTGCTGTTTTGAGGTTCTAACCCCCTAACTTTTTTTTTTTGTGGGTATAGTTGGATTTATTGCTAATATTTAGCAACATAATTTCATAATTAACAAAGAATGAAGGATAAAAAAACTAACATTTGCTTGCAGGGCCATCCATTTGTTCAAATTTTAAAACTTTTTCTTGTTGTTTTCATCTAGGCACATAGCTTAATTAGGGGGAAGTAACATTTATTACCTGGTGTGTCTATTTTTGTGTCACCTAAGGGGGCACTAGTTTATTTTTGCTTTCTCCTTGCACTTCATGTGATCCTAGGGAGTAGTTGGAAATGGTTAGTGACTTCTTTTTAGAGGGACATGCTTGGGGATTTCATCACCCCAAAGGATGATCCCAACCACACATACCAGTGGGGTATAAAAAGGGGGGAGAGCCAAAGTTTTACCCCAATCTAGTCATGTCATTTCTGGCAAAGTGTCGAAGCTAGGGTGATACCTAGATAGATGTGAAGAGTTGGTCTGAACCCTTCAGTATCTTGCTGGTGTTCACAGTTTGGGCCTCACGTACCGAGAGTATATCGAGAACTCCCTAGAAACCTTGTGCATCCTAGATTAAGAACTTTGTTGGCCATACCCTTAACACTAATCATAGGATTGTGCTTGTTTAAAATGTCTTCTTGTGAGAAACCAATAAAATTTTGACAAGTCATCCTCATTGTTGTCATTTCAAGTCCTTGCCATAGTCATTCTCATCCAAACCAAGTCCCTATTTTCTGTAGAAGGGTGGATACACCCTGTTGGTTCTCAAAAAATCTGGTTTCAAAGAACCATGAGAGGTTACCAAACTCTCACTATGTTGTTGATCAACTGACAAGGCCAACCGGTATGGCTAGGCCCTCTACTCTTAAGGCTCTGCTAGACCTAGGCAAGTACACCTATATGAGTAACAGATTGTGAACTTATGCTTCCTACTTGATCTATCTATCCACAAATGGCAACTTAATAATGGAAAGATATGATCCTAATTTGGTATAACTTGTATATGCAATATCAAGGTGTGAATTAATATTTTTAATTAAAGAGATGTCAAATGAGATGACTAGAACTAATGTAATCTAAATAGGGGAGACCAGTGCCTTGTTGGGTAAAATGGAGTCAAATGATAGCTTTAAATGAATGGTTTCTATTTGGAAGGGATTCTAATTATTTGGCATATGATATTTAGTCTATAACTTGTATAAACATGTAGGAATGTAATTATCAAACTCTTCTTAATGATCCAAATGATAATTTCTAGATTACTGTGAATGACTTGAAGGAATTAATCTTTGCTTGAAAGAACCAACCAATCACACCACACAAATACAACAAATGTGTACTGATAAACTGAGAATATACTTGATATGTCAATTTAAATAACAAATAAACATCAATCTTGGAGACAACTTGACAATATTTTAATTAATTTCAATAAATAATTGATACCAGAATAGCGCCACAACATTAAATTCCATTCATTCGATCCTTCAAAATTTATACATGCATCATAGTCTCTTTGAATATCATTCAAAAAATACTTGCAGTGATTTTCCTATTTCTAAAATCTCTCTTCACTTAACCATCCAATAACGGATATTTATACATCAGTTTGTGAAAGGTCGCACCTTCTCAAAATTCTAAAGCATAAAAGTTCTAACAAATTATCTATCTAACTAATTCTTGTTAACCCATAAATGGATTGCAGACATATGTTCCATATAGTCTTGGTGCTCATGAGTATCAGCACCCCCAATTGCATCACGAATCACAATCTCCATCATTATCATTTTCTCATTTTGCTCACATGCCTCATCCAATGTTACATCCTCCATAGTGGCCGCTTTCAACATCTCTTGGAGTACTGCTTCGCATTCACTTTTCCATTTAGTTGCTTCTTTCATTTTTCCTTCATCATCATACAACTTGATTAGCCTATCTTCGATAGCCTCTATCAATACTTGCATATCTCCTTGCAACTCTTCATAGAAATCCATGTGTCTGTCTATGATACAGTTGGCATTCTCAATCTCTTCATTACTAGGAGTGTCCTTCTGCTCTAATTCCTCAATTTTCTCTTGAATTTTGTTGTCCACACTCCTGTGCTCCTTTATGGCATCCACAAACTGTGAATGCTTTCCCCAGAGCCTATTTAACCAAGTGATAAGGACAACTTGACTTCTTTTGATTATTGCAGCAAGTGCATATGTTTTACCTTAAGAATATGCAATCGATCCTTCCCAATGATCCCTTCTCTATGAACTCTCACCCTGGGTGAGCGTCCTTGCCGGTTCTGTTACAACACTTACCAAGTCTTTTAAGCATTCATTTTCTCTCAACATTCTTTCATTTCTAGTTTTATACATCTCTCTTTCCCGTATCAATGCTTGGATTTGAGCTTTGTTCAACTTGGCTATGTTTATTCTGGTATCAGCAGTTGCCATAGGGTCAACTTCCCTAGCCTTCAGAGTCATGACATGTCCAAATTCCTTTTCAGTATCAATAATAATTGACTTTTTGTGAGGAGGATATAAGGCCCAAATCATCAATGTCTCATCATCAGTGTTGTATTTTGATCTTGTGTATACCTTCGTCACCTTTTCTACACTTAGCTTGTGGGTGGCATTGCTATCTTTCAAGAAACTATCAAAAACTAGAGTAGAATTCATAGCCAAACCTAGAAAAATCATGACACCATCCCCTTTTAGCAGCTCCCTTCCCTTTTTAGGGGTCATGCTAATCATTTCCCTATCCACTTCTTCTTTTAGGCTTTTCAACAGTTGATCCTCATTTCCTGGTGTAATTTTCAACCTGCCCTCTTATCTCTTTTCCTTTTTTCTTATATAGAAATGTTTTAAACTCTGAGGTTTTTATAAATTCATCATCTGAAATGAAAGACCTATAGTCTTCATGTCTCGTATCTACATCCATGGTTTCATCAACATCACTATCCCTAGCAACATATATATAGTCTTGAGTCCTCATTCTTGAAACTTTCTCAGATGAAATTTGTGTCATGCCTATTTCCGATATCCCTTTAATGGAGGATAACAATTCAGCATCCATCAACTCTTGATTATGTTTTTCAATCACAATCTCTGGCTCCTCTACCTCCATGTTTATGATTATATCATCGGATTTGTAGGGCACATGATGGTAAACTCCGAAATTTATCTTTTGTTTGGCAGAGTGAATATGCCCCTCAGGATCAAAGTTCTTTCTAACTGGTGCTCTTCTCATGTTATAATGCAACAATTTATCCAAAATCAAATCATAACCTTCTTTGGCCAATATAGTGAAATCACAAAAACACAAAGTTCTAGGCATGAAAGCTTGTTTCCCATATGAACTTAGGTTCATAACACTGGAATAATCCATTTGCCTATCAATTTCTGGGTAAGCAATTCTATCTGGGACAGTTCTAGGCAAAATGAAAGGTGCATCTTCAAAGCGATAAACCCTGATCATTGTGGCATTCTCTAAATAGTACCAATCCCCACAATTATGGTTGATTGGTCCATTGTACTCTCTAGGCCTAAGAAACCTTTTCACTTCTTCGGATAAGGAAAAATCACAAGGATAGTTGAAAAATCTATGCAAGGGTTTCAGAAAAAACTCTTCAAAATGCAAGAAGTTTGAATTGGCAAACCTGCTGTCCCAAACAGCAGTCCATAATTGAATAGGAAATGGCCTACCTTCTTTGTCAATTTGTGAAATTATCAGCTCCTGGGGCCATAAACCCAACTCTTGTCCAAAGTATAGTACTAAATGCAACAGCAGTGAATAATTTTTGAGATGGAGAACTGAGGCACCGAATTTTATCGCCATCAAACCCGTATCCAACTCCTTAGAGATGTGTACAACATAGTCAAATGATCTTGAATTATGATACTGAATGTCTACAACAATCACCATGGGTATAACTGCCATATGCTCAGGTACCTCCATTCCCAACACCTGTCCCATCGAGCAATAAGTGTATTTGAGGTAAGGTTCGAAAAGATCGACATGATAGGGTGGCCCTTCATTGTCCTCCATTGGGATAGGCTTGTTGTGACACCTAATTGTGTGCAAAGGAAACCTCCATCCTTTATAGATTGTGTCCATCCTCCTGAACTCACTGTCAAGCTCTTTGCTCACTATTTTGTTATTGCATCTTCCTTCCATCTTGAAAACCTCAGCAATTGCGTTCTTAGATATATGTATCAATGGGTTCCCTGACAAATCACATTTAACTCTGCCTTTCGGGTCATAATGTCTAGCCAACATCTTTATCAGTTCCACATCAACAAAAACATTAGGGCACACCAATTTCCCTAAATTAAGCCTCCATGGATTGCATACCGGCTCAAAGCGAGTTCTCCTCTGATAGTGAAACATGAATAACTCATAGCCCCTAATTGGAGTCCAAACATCTCCTATAAATTTGCATCTTTCGCCTAAATTATTAATATCAACTTTGAGTTGTGTAGAACGCCTAGCTCTAGGTCTAGAACCAGGCAATTGATCTATGAGATCCTGATTAAGTTTCCTTTCAGTACCTTTCGTTGGTGATTTCGTCTTCTGCTTCTTTCCTTTTTGTTGGCTACCTTCCCCAGGTCTTTTTCCCTTTGGTTTTCCTGAAACAACACCTTCCATAGTTCAAAATTTTACAAGTTCTGAAGAAAACTTAAGCTAGGTAGATGCCTTAATTGCTCTGCTGGTTCCTTTGCTTTCTTTCGCTTTGAATACTGTGAGGCAATGATTTCAAATGATCATACCCTAATATGCAAAATCTCCTATGCTTTGTGGCGCCAATAATTATCTTTACTGAGATATGAATGTTGCAGGTTTTTTCAAAATTCTCGCTGTCACATCAGGGTTTATATTGGTGAGATATTTCAAACATTTGGCTGATCCACTTGTTTCAACGTTCATCCATCCACCAAGACGTCCTCCAGTTTCCCCGACTTTAAAAGTCTCCCCGATAATTTCTCCCTTTTTGCTTTTTATATCAACACTACTTTTACCAAAACAATTATTGCTCAGGCTCAATGAATTAGGCCAACAATTCTTATCTCATTCTGAAAATACTTGGTCTCACCAAGATGTTTACTTTATTTTACTTATGTCACTAAGACTAAGCAACTTGTTATGCCGACCCAATAATCTTCGCCATGATGATTTGTCTCTCCGAAATACTTTCTCTTCGGTGAGACCATTCACATTGTCTCCTTGATATTTCTTAATTTGGTAAGCTTCGGTCTTCGTCGGCATGACCTGAGGGATTGGTAAGACCTTCAAGACTTTCCTTGCATCATTTGTCTCACTGAGTGGTCCCTCCTTCGCTCTATCGGCAGAACCATTAGTGCTTCGGGTAGTATTTTGAAATCTCTCTCCGAGGACCAAAGTCTCCCCGATAGATTTCGCTTTTTGTCAATCGGCCCAAGGTAACTTAGCTCGATATGATTTTTCATCATTATACCAATTTCCTTTTTTTGCCAATAAATATTATAGACCCAAATTCTCCTTGTGTACAATTTTATCGATATGACATGTCTGATGTCTTGTCGATATATTGAAGATATGTACATTATCATCGATGAGACTTGTATCCACTTATGCCGATATTTCCATATGTCCATGTTTTAATGCCAAATGAATTTTATGGCATTTTATGACAAAATTTAAGCCGGATTTTGTAAAGGATGCTATGTGGGGATCTTACTATTTGTATTTTTGTGGGATGGTAATAATCATGAAAGGTGAATGAAATGGCCAAAGTTTCACAGTTCCAATACACCCTCCTATTTCACTGTAGAAGGGCAGATACGCCCCCCTGAATAGTCAATTTCACTTTTTTTTGACCATTTTAAGCCTCTGTTCAACCGTTGAACTGCTCCAAGCATTTGTTTAACCATTCCAAGCCTCCATTTAACCATCCCAAGCACCTTTTTGCTTGTTTACACATTTTGAGCAACTGTCCCCTTATTTCAAATGTCTTGTCATCATATTGAGTGATCATCCCCTCATTTTGAGCACCTATTTACTTAATCTAAACATCTGTTTCTCCCCATTTTTCACCAAAATAAAAACTTGCAATAATTCTATTTCAAGCCATCATTTCCCAATTGCAATTAAATTGTCATACATTTCAAAATAGTCTTTCATCCCCCTCAATTCTTCATTTACTCATTTTGAGTAATCTTTTATCCATTCCAAGCATTCATCTCCTCATTTCAAGAGTTGTTCATCTGTTTTGATCAATCGTTTACTCATTTTGAGCTTTCATCTCTGTAACCTAAGAGTCATTTATCCATTCTAATCAATAGTTTACTAGTTTTGAGTGCTTTTTCATCCACTCTACTAATCTATTTTCCCAATCCAATTATCTAACACCCCATTCCAATCACTTGTCTCTTCATTCTAAGATCTTGTTTACCCACTCAGAGAGTCCAAAAGCAGTGGAGTGGACCTACCCTTTAGTGGAGAAGACTTTCCCTACACTGGGGTGGACCTACCCTATAGAAGGGAAAATCCACCCCTCTGTGAGGGGAAAATCTGCCTTAGAAGGGGAAGTTCACTCCTCTGCAACAAAAATTTGGCAAATGGAAAATAAGAAGATCTAGCTTTTTTTTCTCATTTTGAGTGTTGTTCCCTTGTCTAGAGTACCTATTTACTCATCTCGGTGATCCATCCATTTGCTCATTTTGAGCAATCTTTCCCTCTTTATGACCAACTGTTCACTCATTCTGTGAAGTTGTTCACCCATTTTGGCAACCGGTTTTCCCATTTCGAGTGTTGTTCCCTTGTCCAGGGGACCCGTTTACTCATCCCAACCATCCATCCATCCATTTCCTCATTCTGAGCAATCATTCCCTCTTTTCGACCAGATGTTCACCTATTTTGGGAAATCGTTCACCCATTCTGACAACTTGTTTTCCCATTTCAATTGTCGTTCTCCTGCTTCAGGTATCCATTCACCCATTCTGAGTATCTATCTACCCATTTCAAGTGTCATTCCCTCATCCCATCATTTGAATCTGAGCTTTAATCCAATATCCCAACTTGACCTTTAGTCCACTTGCATCTTCCTCCAATCCATCCTATTTATCATTCCATCATCTAGTCCCCTCCATCTACTCAATCCATATCCATTTTGTATCCATCATGAATCTTTATCCCCCTCTCACATGACCAATAATAGTAGTCAAGGGAAATCCTAATTACGTTGGTGATGATAATGAAAGTCTTGTTGATCATAAAGAGTGTTATATAGATCCCCTTGACACTATCATTGCTAGCAAGCTCTCTCCAATCGCCTCCCAAAATCCAACTACTCCTTTGTACTATCCCACCATGCCTTCATCCGCATCTACTAACAGTCTTTATTCTACCCTTGACAAGGGATATCCAACATCCCCACCATTGAAATATTCATCATGTCCTCCCTCTCCACCTCTATCCTGTCCAACATCCACAACCCTCTATAGCAATCCACTATCTCCATACTCCTATCCTTCTCATCATCAACCATCACAATATCCCTATCTAAAAATTCCAACATCTGTATATTGCTATCCTAACCCTCCATCTATGTCCTCCTATGTAAATCTAGCCAAATCTTTTTATGCTAGTCCACCATCCCAATCTTCCCATCCTAAATCAACCTTCACATCCCCCTATCCTAATCCCACATCCATATCTTCCCATGTCAATCCAACGTCCACATCCTCCTTTCCTAATCCATCATCCCAATCGTCCCATCCTAATCAAACATCCACATTTTCCTACATTCCTTAATCATCCCAATCTTCCAATCCTAATACCTCATCCACATCTTCCTAATATTATCCACCATCCCAACATAATCTAGCATTTGCACCCTCCTATTTTAGTTCATCATCCACATCCTCCTGCATCACTCCCCCTTTCATCGTATTATATCTTAATCCTCCATCTAATCATAACCCACCTAGTCCTCCAACCACTCCTAGTCCTCCATCTAGTCCCATTCATTCCTCTACTCCTAATCCTAATCCACCTATCCACTCATCTAATCCTCCAATCCCTAACCCTAATCCTCCATCCATTCCCATCACCTCATCTAGCCCTAATCCACCAATTCCTAATCTTAATCCTCCATCTCCTCCTAGTCCTCCAACCATCCTTAAACCTCCATCCATTCCCATCACCCCACCTAATCCTACATCCCTTCCAATTGTCGTTCAATGACTCATGACAAAGAAGACATTCCCCACTCCACCTTTTGAAGTCGTGGAACCATGTCATCCTAGTCCGTCATCTATGGTCACTAGTGGTGGGACCCCTCTCCATCCCACACCTATCATTGATGCTACCACCCCTAGCACACTCAAACCATCAAAACCAACACATCCTCTAAATCCATTGAGCCCCCATCTCCTACTCTGAGATCTATCGAGCCCATCAATGATAAACAAATCTGATCCACTCCTCCTACACCTAGATCCTACCAATCCATCACAGATCTGAAAGTCCAATCCACTCTTCCTAATCCTAGTGATGACACACAAGTCCCATCCATTCCTTCCACTCCTATTATCACCAATATCCCTTCCCTTGAAATTCATGAATCCTCCATCCTCCCATATTCCCCACCTAAGGAGTCCCTCCATCATCGTGCCTCCCACAAATGCTGAGCCATGCCAAGGGCTTGATCCAAAGCACACAAAAATAGATCCCACCATCTCATCCACTCCATCCCAAGATCACAGTCCCCCATCCATCCCATCTCATGATTCCTTTCCTCACCCAAATCCTGATCCTACCATCCTATCTACTCCATCTCAAGATCAAGCTAGCTCTCCCACTCCATCCCATGATCCCCTTTGCACTCAAGATCCAATCACTCCCTCTCATGAGCCCTTATCACCCACTGCCATAAATTCAAATCCTTCCATACTATCTAATCCCTCTCCCAATCCCTTATCACTCATTCCTCCTCATCAAGATGTTGGTATCCCCTCATCTCAATCGCATGATCCTCCATCATTTCCTAGCCTTGTCACCACAATGCCAATTTTATATCACCTTGATAACATTACGCTCATCCATGATGGTCTCCTTATAGAGGAAAAAAAAGTATATGCACCACCCATCCTCCTTTACCTAATAATGGACTCACATCATGCTTCGAAAAGAATAAGAATCCTACCCTAGATCATATGCTCAAGAACATGAACTATAACGAAAAAGGTTTAGGCCTTCATGAGAAAGGTACTTTAGAGCCCATTCAAGTCAAAGAACATCCAGGAACACATGGTCTTGGATATATCTCCCAAAACTCACACTCCAAAGATGTTAGTACAACCTCTGTACATCCTAAACGATCCTCTTCTAAAGGCACAAGAGGTACTTCCCATCATTCTACCAAGTCATTTGCCACCATCCCCCCTCCTCTGTCATATTACCTCAAAACAACCGTCCATTTGCCTCCCTCATCCTCTAAATCCATTTGGGGTCCTTATGTCCCTCCATCCATCATTGCTCATCCTCCATCTATTATGGGTTCTTATATCCCTCCATCAAACCCCACACATCCTCCATATACATAGTCTATTTTGGGTCCTTATATCCCAAAATCACCCCCTCCATCTTATCCTATTCATCCTTTCATTCATCCACACCTATCCCTCATACACAGCATAAAAATCCTACCTTCATAACTCCTAATCAGGATCAACAAAGGCACCCCTCCATACATGCTATCCCGCATCCTCCATCCACACTTCCTCATCAAATGCCTACTTCTATATCTCCATCCATGTCCTCTCCACATCATCCATCTCCCCATACCAATCCCATTGCTACTAAAAGCACTTTGGATGCCAAAGAAAAAATATATAAATCCAAACATCCACATAAATCTACAGCTCCTCATGTCCCCTCCAAAAGACATGTTAACAAAAAGAAAAACCAAATCCAAAATCCAAATCAATCCAAATGGCCACAAAGGCCCACCAAAGAAAAAATCAACACCATGTGGATCCCAAAGAAAAAAGAGACAATACCTTCAAATGAAAAATCCATGATGACATCCAAAGTTGCTATTCCCAAAGATCATAGTTCACATCCTCCATCTCCTAAATCTGTTTTGGATCCTTATGTCCCAAAATTCACTATCACAATAACTCTAGTCTCACCACATTCTCCATCCATCAACCCTACTCTCATTTCATATCCACCACATGTGCCAATGTTGGTCATGAACACCTTCCCCTATCACACATCCACTCCATCATTCCATCCATACACTTTCAAACACCCCATCCACTGTCCCCTTATCTATACCTATCCTTGTCCATCTTCATTCGTCTTTAAGTTTGAAAAGTCAGAAAAGTTAGAAAAAATCAAAAAAATAGAAAAAGCAAAGAAAAAAGAAAATAGTAAAGAGAAAATCATTCATCCAATGGTGAAAACTTGGAAAACAAGTGCCTTGGATAAGTACCATGATGAAAACCTAGAAAACAAACATCATGCATAAATCCCACATCTAGTCTACTTCCAAGAGTGGGGGAAACATCCACCTACACATTCCTTTCTCCATCTCCTACATCTTCCTATATTCCCCATCCTATCATATCCCATTTATCCCAGTCCCTCCATCTTCCTTGTGATCTTGATAAAGATAGGGGAAAACCTATCTACATGCTTTAGACATCTCTTGGAATATATTCCCCTCATCCATACACTATCATATTCTTTTTCCACCTCTCTCTATCTCCCATTGTCCATGCATCCTATCCACCTCTATCTATCTTCTATTGTCCATTCATCCTATTCACCTCTATCTATCTTTCATTTCCCCTAATCATATCAACCTCTCTCTATCTTCCATTGTCCATACATCCTATCCACCTCTATCTATTTGCCATTGCCCATCTCACTCCCTTATCCACCCATCCTGATATCCCTCTTTTCTTGTCATGCATGAAACATCTAGAGTGGGGGAATCTCCTTATTTGCAATTGGGTCCTTGGAGACATCATCCAACTATTCCTCTAGGTAATCCTCTCCATCTCCCCATCCTACCCATCCTTACCTCCCCATCCATTTATCCATACAATCATCCCTTCCATCTACCGAATCCTTATCTTCCTATACTTTCATCCACTAGTCCTTTTTCATCCTGTCATCCTTATCTACCCATCCCTCTATCTAAACATCCTTCCCATCTCCCTATCCTTATAATCCATTCCATCCTTCCAAATAATTATCCCTCTATCCTCCTACCCTAGCATCTTTCTATTTCCCCATCTTTATCCCTCCATCCATTTACCGCTACCTTCCTCGTATCTCATAATCCCTTGTCATAGGTATTTAGCTATAGGCTACCCTCATGAAATATAATGCCATTCATCTCACTATCATCCATCCTATCTATTCCTCACATTTTTCCCATATCTTATCACTCTTCATCATTCATTTATCCATCGTTTTCTCCTCATAATTCATTTTTTGATGATTTGGATAACTATCCCATCGCTGAGCTTCACACATATCAACCATCCCATCTACACTGCCTATCTTGGCTCATCATATCAGTTTCATCATCATATCTCTTTATCATGATCACCTCATCCTCCCTTGTCCACTATCGCAAATTTGGTCTTGTGTCGAACTACGTTGCCCCTACGCTTTCACGTAGAAGGGTTGATCATTTGATCCGCCCTCGGGGCTCTATCTTTTCTATATCTTGTCATCCTCCATCATTTTTCTTTGTCCTTGTATTGACCTATGTTGCCCCTGTGCTCTCCCGTAGGCAAGGCAAAATCATTTTGTCTACCCCTAGGATATTTGTCTAGTCTGCGACCTCCATCGTGCTCTCCATTATCCTCTTTCTGATTTTATCCATGGTATTTTATCAAACTACAAGGACTCTGCACTTTCATGTAGGCAAGGCTGATCTTAGATCAACCCTCGAGCCCCTCGATCTTTAGGGTGTATCGGTCTTGTGTCCCTTAGATCTTTAGGGTTTTTTTGTCTTGTTTCTTGTCATCCTATTGTCTTGTCGTGTCATCTAGTATGTCCCTATCCTAGCTGGTGCTTACAAACAAAGATCATTCATATCATGAGATCCAATTGGTTTCTGGTATCCTATGTCATGTCGATCAACCCATCTATCCTCCATCTTCGGTCTCAACACGATGCATCCTTCTGAAAAGACCTCATTAACCCCATCCATCTTCTTGATCCTATGGAAAAGGATGTTTGAAATTGATTATGATCTTTCACTTCTTTTGGCTTTTTTTAATCATTTGAGCTCCCTATCGTCACTTGTCATGGTCACCTTGATCCATCATATCATGGTGTGCTTTCACTAGTAAACATAGGAGAATATCTTGATCTTTTCTTTGTTGTTGTCTTCTCAATTGTCCTGCGTAGTACCCACCAAGACTCCTATGGTCTTGTGTTATGTTGGGGCATCCTTTTGTGCTTGTGGTTATTCCAATACCTGGCTCGAACAAGGTCTTCATGACTTTGGGGTGTTCGAATAGCCTTCTTGTTTGTTGTGTTTGTTTTATGCATTGGACACTAATCCGTCTTGGTTTACATACCCTAATGCCCTGTGTCTTATGCTATAGAAAAAATTAGTGCTCTAAAAATGGAAAATTGCATTAGAATTACATTTCATTTTTCATTCCATCATTGTGCATGTATCCCCCATCCTCATCCTTTCAATATCGCACAAATAATCTAATCACATCCTTGGTCTTGTTCCTAGCCTTGCTACAAGCCTTGATCCAATCATCATCGCCATCATCAACATCGAGATGTATCCTTCCCTATCCTTTGATTTTTTTCATGATGTATCTGTTGTGCAGTTTTTGCACACACGCCCCACTGAAGGTGGGGACCGTCTTTTTTCTCTTTTTGTGTTTTGGCGCTTCTTTTCTGGGGTCTTTACTTGCTTGGGTTTGTGCTTTAACGTCCATTTTTCCAATTGAAGTGGCATTCTTTTGAACTATATTGAAAATCTAAAGTTTTGGCTTTATCTCGGGTTTTTCACTATTTTTGGGAAAATTTGCCTGGGCCAGATTCTCCCAGTTTCTTCCTAATGTCTGAAATTGCTACTTTTGTACTACTTTTGGGAAATTTCGCACATCCCAGATTTCCCTGAAATCCGTGGTGGTGTCGAATCCCCGAAATTCTTTTGTGGTCATGGCTGTCTTATCGAATGCATTAATGGCGTTTGTGGGGAGGTCTTTGGGCTTTGATATATTGATTCTTTGAGAAGTAATTGATCATTTGAGTTTGTGCATTTGCTATCATTTGGGCTTGTGTGTTGAGGTTCTTGGTGTTTGTTGGATATCTGGATTTTCGAGGCCATTTCGATTGTGCATTTGCATTTCTTGTGCGTGGGTTGTATTCAGTTTGCATTGAGCGGTTATATCTCAACTTCACCAATTTCAACCTTTCAGTTTCCATGGTATGTATATGTGCCCTTTTCTCTATTGATTTCAATCACTTTTCTTCATTTGCTTGGGGAGTCCTTGCTAGGTTTCTTGGTTTTTCTGGATGCACCTCATCGTTGGGCATTTTGGGGTTTTCATTTGGTGCACCAGTCTGTTTTTATTGATCAGGCGTGTGCATCTTTGTCTGGTGTTGCTTTCTATTTGGGTGTGGGTTTGTTGTGGTTTCACACTCTCCATTTAGGTATATGACCAAGTTGTTTATGCTTTCATGGTGGAAATTTAGGGTTTTGACCTAGGGCATGGCCCATCATCTTCAAATTTCTGTGAAGAGTGTCCTTAGTTCACGTCTTATTCTTGAGGGTCTTAGGTTGGGTTGGTTTTGGAGTTCTAGCATAGATCTAGAGTGATTTGAGTCATTTTGGTGAAATTATTGGAGATGTAGACAGGTTCGGGTTTTTGAGGTCTTCGCGGAATTTCGCTTCCCCCGAATTTCCCCAAATTTTCTCTCTCCTCTTCTTTTATCACTTTCTGTTGGATTTCATTTGGTTTCACCAAAATCCGTTCCATCCGGATTTTCTCAAGGTCCACGGTCGGGTCGTTTTACCGATTTCGAGCTTCGATACTGTTATATCTAGATTTCGCCAAAATCTGTTCCATCTGGATTTTTTTGAATAGTCCATGTCCCTTCATTTTCCCCGATTTAGTTATAACCATTGTTAATTTCACCAAAATCCACCTCTGGTGGGTTCTTCTGGGTGTTTTGGGGAAATGCTGAATTTGATGGTTATAGATGGTGGGTTTCTTGGTGATATATTTCATTGATTTAAGGAGCTTATGCTAAGTATTCTGAATTCTTTTTCCTTTATTAAGTAGATAATTTAAATGATGTTTTGGGGTTTTGTATGTTTGGTTCATTAGAATCCACCTGGTCCGGATTTTCGTGAAAATCCGTGAGGGGAGCTAAATCCTGAATTTTGAGATAATGATCTTTTTCACTTGTTTCTTCTTAGGGATCTAATTGTGGTTACTCTTATGTGTTTATAGGTAGGATCAGGACAAAATGTTGCTGGTCGAGGCAAGGGAAAGACAACCGACCCTGGTGTAGAGGCTTCTACCATCTCGGATGCAGAAAAGGTTAAGTTGGATATAAAAAGAAGAATTCTTGAGAGTAAGTTGACCTCAATTTGGTCAAGGATCACAGATACGAATGTGGGCATGCGAGATTAAAAAGAATTCAAGGCTGAGATGTCAGCACCAAACCTTCCTCTGTTGTCAAGGAGAATGGTGGAATCTGGGTTGGCTCATGCGGCAGGTTTCCCTTCTACAGTGCAGTGCTACGAGCTGGTATTGGAGTGGGCTAGAAATTATGATAGTGGAACATAGAGAATAATTGGTCCTTAGGGAAGGATTCTTGCTGGTTTTAGTCCTATGGCAATTGCTACAACCTTTAACATACCTAATAGATCTCATGTGGTAGGCTTCGACCTGGAGGTTGCCAGCAAATATTATGAGGAGAACATTATCAAATCTCAACAAGTGATCAACTCTTGGCTAGAGAATCCTAAATCTCATTTATCTAAGTTGCCCAAGCAACTATTCAGGTTGAAGTTCAAGAGGGAGTATTACAATGCCATCACCCTTCTCAGTAGGTTGATAGGATTGAAGAGTGCAGGTATTTTTGAAACATGGATGTTCAATGTGATTGTCAGAATGGAACAGGGGATAGACTATCATTGGGTAGGAGTTATTAGTAATATTATCCATCATTAGTTGTGTAATGTCTTGCAGACCAAGACTTTCACTATGACTCTTACCTAGTGTATTCATTGGCCAGACTTCATCCATACAAGTGATTGAGCACTAGAGGTAGTTTTGGGCAGGATGCTATCTATGAGGTGTATCCACAGTTGCATTTGGCTGGTGGAAGCTACTGGAGGTCGAATGATGCCTTCATAATGTACATTACCAGACTACTCCAGGGTGCAGAACATGTAAGAATCTCGGATAAGGAAAAAGAATTGATAAGGAGGTATGGATACTGGTTTATCCAGTTCCCAACTTTCTCATATATCAGACTTGATGGTTTTTAGAGGGCTCCCTAAAGACTTCCTAGATATCCCACCAATCATGTTGTATTCTTGGAAGTCACTAGACAAATCTGTGACTTTGACAATGTTGTGAAGGGAGAAATGCATAAGACAGGTTTTGGGAACAATTTCCTTTTGAAGATTGGAATGGGTGAAGTTTGTGCCTCCATTCAGTCTGCTCATGCTTCAGAGGAGGAGATGGGTACTCTTGGGCTCTCTTTTCATTCTAAGAGAGCAAGGGTTGATGCTACTAGCGAGGCTCAAAAGAAGGCGAGTAGGGATTATAGCCATAAGGCTCATATTGAAAATTAATGGATTAACCTTGTTGATGAGTTCGAGGTGAGAAAGAAGAGGTTTTCCAGATTGTCGATGGATTTGGTAAGATTATATAATGTAAAAGCAATACCAGACCAGGTGGAAGATGAAGGAAATGTGATCCAGGGTCATGTGTATGAGGCAGTGAAAGATAAAACAGTGGGATAAGTTGACTGGTTAGAGGAGGAAAAGACTGACTTAGATTAGGTCATGGCCCTAGTAATTAAATATACCAAAATGTGGTTGAAGCACAAAATGTTGGAGCTGGAGAGTGAAGGTGTTCCATGCACCTATGAGCTAATGGGAGACTTAGAGTCTCATTCTATTTTTGAGGCTTCGCTTGAGCCAGATCAAAAGGGCAAGGAGAAAGTAGACTCTCCTTTCAGAATTCAGGTAAGAGAGGTGCAGGCTAAAAAGGCTACAGATGTGGTCAAACAGAGGAGGCATGTTGCCAAGAAGAGGAGGCATGCCTCTAAGAAGGAAGTCGAGAAAAGCCAGGAGGAAGAAGAAGTTGAAAGTGTCCATGCACTAATGAAGAAGAGAAGAGTCACAATGACATCCTAGAAAGTGGAGGAGGTTCCTAAGGCTGACAAGGAAATTGAGCCACCATTGGTAAAGGTGGAGAGCTTAGGGGAGAAGACACAAGTCTATATGAGGAGATCAAGGACTCCCTCCCCAAGGGATACTGTAGCCAAGCAAGGTGTTTCATTAAGTATCCCTGTTGCTGAACAAGTTGGTCCTTCCATTCCTCAGCATGCTGGTAGTGTAAGGGAAGAACCAAAACAAGATGAAAGTCCTAAGGATTTGGGTGGGGAAGAGTTCCAACAAGGAAACCTCTTTAATGCAGAGGTAGAAATTGATAAAGTAGTTCAATCTCCCTTGGTGGCACATGCAGACTCTCCTGCAAGAGAACAAATGGACAAGTCTCCTCAAAAGGAGGAGGAAATACCAGCTAGGGCCCCTTCACTAGTGGAGGTTGTTGTGGAAGAGCAGGTATACCAGGAAGAGAACCCAATGGTGGACATCCCTAAAAGTCCAAGTGTTGAGGGGGATGTAACTACTGATCAGCAGGAGAAACAACAAGATAAACAAGACATAATGCTTGCTAGGTCTACCATTCCGAATTCGCTTGCGAGAGAATTGAGGAGCAAAATGGTAATAGTGGAGGATGCTCCTCCTAATTGGGATGCCCTCATGGATAATGTATAAAGGGAGAACACCAAAAAGAAGGCAAGGGTTGTATCTCGGATTGAAAGGGATGGATCAGGTAACCAGGTGGCCCATATTGCTGCCCCTGCTCCAAACAAAGATAGAGATAATGTGACTGCCCAAGACTATAATGTGCAGACTATTGATTTAGGGCATGGTACTATTGAGCAGGATATTGAAGAGTATGAGGGTTCCAATGCAGTTATTGTGGGGAGATTGAAGAAAGTAGTACAAACTAGGCATGAGCTAGAAAAGGAGAATGAAAAACTAAGGAAATACTTGTAGGATTTGATGAAACCTTTGCAAGCTATTGGCTCCTCCTCCTGTGCTGCAGGATTCCTATCCCAAGAGACAATTTCTGAGTTGGAAAAGATGAAAGGTACTTCAAATGCTACGGTTACCTAGTTGCAGGGTGTTCAAGCTAAGGGAGATGAGGCCATTAAGAGCATATTATCCACTGGAGGGGATGCACTGAGGTTGATTGATTGGTTGAAGGCTACATTGGCACAAGATAATGTGGATACCAACCTCCTACTGCAAAAGACCACAACAATCAAGGGGTTCACTGAGGACAAGTTAGTGCAGTGCAGGATTCTTCCTTTTCCAAGAGTTTTCGAACCTTGGGAATGGTTTAAAATCCTACAAATGAGGCACAAGGCCTTGAAAAAGATCCAAAAAGAAGCAAGGCAAATTGAGGATGCTCTAATTGGTGTTGATGAGAGCTGCATTTCATTTTTTGAGGTCATGACTGGAAGGAAGAAGTTTGCTCCAAAGCATCTCAATTTGGAGCAACTTAGAGAATGGTGGAGAGATGTGTATTCTCCAGGCAGCAATGGGCCAGTTACTGAACATCAGGTTGATGATGCTACAAATTGTATTGCAGTCATTGACAGATATTTGACCAACAAAACCGATTGGGATGGTATAGTTAGGCAAGCAAGAGAAGATATCAAGATTCTTGAGAGAAAGATTAGGGTTTTTCTTGTGCCACCTGTTGCTGAGCTGGATAGGGTCTTGTTGGCCATACATGGTGAAGAAGATAAAGCTAAGGACAAGGATGGGGAGTCATTATATAGAGTTACATTCATATTTGTGCTTCCCATTAATTTGCATGTATTGGGCCGACTTTTTGATGTCTTGGCGATTTTGGATGAAATTGGTGCCAATGGCACATTTCATATGGTTCGAATGTCTTTTGGGCCGATCTCTTGTAGGTCATGTTTTATTGTAAATTATAATTTTGGCCAACCTATCTTATGGATTCTCTATAAAAGCGGGCATGTTGCCTCATTTGGATATAGATAGAGAGATTAGAAAATGGAGATAGAAGGATAGGTAGATCAGGAGAGAGTAGCTAAGTGATATTAGAGCAAGTTAGGGTTTATTTTCAAGCAAATGTTGTAACAGAAAACTGGAATTGCTGCCATTTTTGGATGATTTAATATAAGAAGGATATTGTGTTTAGTATCTATCTTTTGGAATCTCATCTGGCATGGTTCTTGTTATTCTATCTTTCAAATTTCTTAATGTTTATGGTTAAATAATATGATAATGCTTAGGGTTTCATGTTTGGAATGTTTGTAGCGATCTCTAGTCCATACTTTTTGCAATTAGCTGATTGTTAGCTACTTTGAAAAGTTAGTCTGGACTTATATTTGTGCTGAGTTCAATTGTGAAGGTTTATTCATCTCAATTTCTGTAAGATTGACTGAATGAATATTTATGATTTGAAAATATTTCAATACCTTAGAAGATTGCACTATTTATGTGGAATTGCAGATTCATTTGGGTCAAGCAGAAAATAGTTTATGAGAGATCGGTCCATTTTAAGCATTTTATCCTTTTGCATTTTCAATCTTAAGGTTAGAAGTAGTTTTAAGATTATCTTTGAAACCTTTATATTTTGTTGTTTCTTTATTATCAAGGTTCCAATCAAGTTTCAAAGTAACATCTTAGTGTTTATATTTGATAGAATTTGAAATCTAGTGTTGCTCGTAGTAAGGTCCCATTGTGATTACCAGCATTTTCACATTTATCAGTGAGTTGTTTTACTGCATTGTCAAGACCTGACATTAGAGACCTTGGAATTATCTCTTTTCCATAGAGATTTACTTTTCAAGAGAGATAGAATATTATATTTTGTCTAAGTTGTTGCTGTGTAGAAATCACCATCAATAGATTGGCACTAGAAGAAGGGCCTTTGAACAAGCAAGCTGGAGCATTTCTTAAATGCCATCTCTTCTGAGTGACTTAGAAGAAGAACTAGATCCACTCTAGGAGAGGAAGAATTTCAAGAATTACAAGGCCCTACTAGGTCAAGAAGGACCAAAAGAGGGGAAGAATCATCATCAGCTCATCCACTTCTATCATCTCCATCATCTTCATCTGACTCTGAGGGGATTCCCATTCTACAACCACAACCAATCATAAATAAGCCATTACCACCCCCACCTCCACCTATGGATTTCCTTGCTACTAATCCATCCCCATTGATCTTCAATAATTACAATGTTATGCCCAAAAATCTTGAGCGTTTCTGCTCTAAGTTTCATACTCATGATCCTAATAGAACTGCAGAAGAGCATATTAGGATTTTCCAGACTTGTCTGAGAGATAGAGGAATTAACCATGAAGATGTTGCATGTCAACTATTCCCCTATTCTCTAGGCGAAGAATCCTTTTATTGGTACAATCACCTACCTACCACTTCCATTCATAATTGGATTGAGTTGGAAGTTGCATTCCTGCAAAAGTTCAAAATTCCCATCAGTGCTAATGAGCTATACTTAAATTTTACTGGGGTAAAAAGGGATATTAATGAGCCCATAGCATCATTCAATGATAGGTTCCATCGAGCATAGACTAGACTCCAGGAAGCTTATGCTGGAAATGAAAATACTGCTTTGGAGATATATCTTGAGGCTCTGGATATCCTTACAGCCACCTTCCTAAAACAAAGGAATAATCCTCTAAATACTTTGCTCACTCCATATGCGGAGGCAGTGAAAGTCAACATAGACTTAAGGGATCATTTATTAGGACCTTTACCATCCTTGGGACCTATTACTCACCCTAGACAAATCCAAGCCCTTAATCAGGCCTTGACTAGTCATGCTCCAATAATGAATCTTGTAGCATCACTACCTTTGGTTCCTAATCCAGGTCCACCTCTAAATCAAGCTCAACCTACAACTTGTTATCCTCAGTAGAGAGTTAATCAACCCTTACAGCAGTAGCAAGCTGGTTTCCCTACATATTTATAGAATTCAAAAGTCTTGAATCAGGCTGTTGGTTCTGGGAATATACCTGGATATCCTTTGGGAGGTAATCTGACACCACCCAACAATCTGGATAAGGAGAGGTTGGATGAATTGTCTGACTAGGTGAAGAGGTTGAATATAGAGGTAACTTATTTGAGAAATCAGAATAGCTAGCTTCAGGCTGCTCAGACGAATATATAATCCAGCTATGGTAGGGAAAATATAAATTTTGAAAGAGGTCAATACTTTGATAGGAATCAAAATTATGACAGAAGACAAGGTTCTGGTCAAAATTTTGACAAAAGACAAGGCTCTAGTCAAAATTTTGATAGAAACCAACAAGGTGGACAAGGATTTGACAGGGTGCAACAACCTAGGCAGAATAGATCTTGGAATACTGGGCCTAACAATGGAGGGATTCCTACTCCTCTGGATCAACTTGTTACTCAAGAGAGACCTCCAAATGGTGTATACCTAGCAGAAGTAGCTTTGTCTGGATAGTGCAGACTCTATAAAACAAGTCAACACTCTGAGTTAGACTGTGCAAAATTTTAGACTGCAACTTCTATCTTTCAATATGAAGTGGAAAATAATTCTACTGGGCTGGAAATTGTACCTTCAAACCCTTATGATTCTCCAGTACTGGTACTTAATCATGCTTCATTCCCAAAAAGTGACGAAAATGAACCAGAAGAAGTGTCTAGTATAGAGGAGGTGGAGCAGGTGTTGAATGAGGATGAAATCTCCTAGTTGTTTAACGAAGAGAATGAGAATGATAATGGCCCTTTAGATGAGGAAGAGGTTGGTGTTGAAGAAGTTCAAATGTTTCAACAGCCAGCGAAGAAGTATGATTTAATAAATAGGCCTAATAGGGGTCCACAAACTGGAGGTCCTTTCACCACTTCTATTCCCCCTAACAATTTCAGTACTCCACCTAATCCACAAGCTAGTAACAATCCATCTTATCCTTAGGTGCTAACACAATACCTGTCAAAGGGGAACAATGCTGAAGTTTCTAGGGATAAGTAGGTGAGTGGCTACAAGGAGTTCTAGGCTGACCTGAATGTGGAGCAATTGGGTGAATATGTGACTGAGGAATTCAAGAAAGTAAAGGTAAGTCTTTCTACTTTTGAATTGTTAAGAGTTCCTGCTATTAGAAATATAGTTTTGGGATCATTTAGTTCAAATACAACATCACAAGGGATAGCCACGAATGTGGCTACTACTAGGTCTTCTAATTCTCAAACACCCAGAAGTCAAGTCCCACCTGTGGACAAGAGGGGAGATAAAGATAAAGGTCAAGTTGCACAAGCTGGTACTCATCTAAACTTATTTCAAGGTAAGATGAAAACTCCTCCTTTCCTAATTTATGTTCGTATCTTCGGAAAGAATTTGCATAATTGTCTTCTAGATTCAGGAGCCTCTATAAATGTTATGCCTTTTGTTGTTTGCAAAGCATTGGGTATCACTCCTATAGCTTCTCAAAAGAAGGTTACTCAATTCGATAAAATAGAGATGAGTGTGGTTGGAGAATTGAACATGATCCCTACGTAGCTTCCATCAGATCCTAGGGTGCAGCAAGTGATCAATATCCAAGTTGCTGACATTCTTGATACTTATGGGTTGATCTTAGGTAGGGATTTCACTAAAGCTTTAAATGGTTACACATCCATAGATCATTCCCACATGTGGTTACCATGGAAAGGAGTTCCAAATCAGATCAGAATTGAAAGAGAACCTAGGATGAAATATGTGATCACAGAGTACCAAAATATCTCAAACAAGGTATTGGTGTCTGAAGTTAGCATGGGAAATTATGTCTTGGCCTCATCAATTACAGAGGATGAAGAAGTTTTTATGTTCTAGGATTCTTTAAATGAACACCTTCTAGAAAGCAGTGGTCCTAAAATTTTGATTGAACCAGAGAATGAAATAAGTGATGAAGAAGATAGACAGCTTGGTTTGTTGGATAACTTTTAGGAATTCATCCAGAAGTGTATGGAAGATCAAGTGAAATTAAAAGGAAGCATGATGTTTGAAGAATTGTTGCTTCCAAGTTGGTGTAGAGTACATGACGCCTCTCACTTTGAGCTGGAATGTGACTTGTGTCAAACTATTGTCAGACATATACAAAAATGCATTAATCTAGTTACACCTACTAGACTCAATGTGTAGGAGGAATCGAACAGTGATAAAGATAAAAGCTCAGTACTTCCTGAAAAACTCCTTATTCCTGGTAAAGAACAAGGTAAACTAAAGCCAAAACAACCTGATGGTTGTTGGACGCTAAGGTTTGATGGGTCTAAATCCAAGCAGGGTGCTAGAGCAGGACTTGAATTGATTAGTCCTAAAGGAAAGAATTACTTTGTTGTTCATAGACTCCAGTTTCAATGCACTAATAATGTTGCTGAATATAACGCTTTGATCCATGGCTTACTAATGGAATCAAGAAAGAAAGTTAAGATATTGCAAGTATTCGGAGATTCTGAATTGGTGGTCAAACAAGTAAGAAAACAATATTCATGTTGTGATAGAAGAATGACCAACTATAAGCATAGAGTGTGGGATCTCATTGAGGGGTTTGATGCCTTTAATATCCAATTGATTCCTCGGAACAAAAATCAGGTTGTTGATTCTTTAGCTCAAGCTGTCAACACCTTACAACCTTTGGCACTTTTAGGATTAAAGAAATTTACAGTTGAGCTCACTCTAGTCCCTTCAGTGTTTGACAATGTTACCAAATTTCAGGTATTTGAAGATAAAAAGCATATTCTAGACTTTATTACAAGTTGTGATGTGTTTGCCTCCCAAGTTATTGATGAGATAGAGCCTCAGGAAGTAGAAATTGACTTTGGAGGAATCATCAATCTAAAGACTAATACCATTCCAAGGGGTATGGTGCAACTTGAACGAATTTTTGACTTGGATAAAACAAGAGATCAAGAACAACAAACTAAAAGAGAGTCCATTAGCATCCAATGTGAAACATATAATATGGGGACACCAGATGATTTGAAGAACGTTCTTATTAGCAAGGTATGTACTCCAGAGGAAAGGAAAGGGATTATTGATACCTTACATATATATCATGATGTAATAGCTTGGAGTTATGAAGATTTAAAAACATATGATACTTTTATCATCACACACACCATTCCTCTAAGATCAGATATCAAACTTTTCTGGTAGAGACAAAGGCCAATCAATGCTCTGTTAGAACCCATTATTCAGAAGGAGGTGCAGAAATTGCTTTCAACACGCATTATATTTCTAGTAAGACACTCTACTTGGTTGGGGAATTTGGTTCCAGTAAGGAAAGAGAATGGAGAAATCAGACTATGTGTGGATTTTAGGAATCTGAATAGAGCATCAGAAAAGGATAATTATCCAGTTCCTTCACTGGATGAAGTGCTTCAGATTGTCAATGGATCCCAAATGATGTCCTTTTTGGATGGGTATTCTGGATACAACCAAGTCATGGTGCAATATGAGGATAGACATAAGACTATCTTTACTACCAAATGGGGAACTTTCACTTACAAAAGGATGTCATTTGGATTGATCAATGCTAGAGCTACATTCTAGAGAGCCATGGACATTGCTTTCAAAGATATAATTGGAAAGTGCATCATTATCTATGTGGATGGTTTGACTATTTTTTCTAAGAAACGAGGAGATCATATAACGGACTTACATAAGGTGTTTCAAAGATGTATAGAGTTTGGTTTTTCACTTAATCCGAGAAAGTGCATTTTTGGAGTCACAGAAGGCAAGTTATTAGGACACATTATCTCAAAACAAGGTATTGCTATAGACCCTGACAGAATTTAGGCTATCCTGAAGATTTAGCCTCTTACAAGTAAGAAAGAGATGAAGTCATTCTTTGGTAAGATTAACTTTGTTAGAAAATTTATCACAGGGTTTGCAGAGATAGTCAAACCATTGAATGCTATGTTAAAGCAAGAAGCAGAGATAGAATGGAGCACAAAAGCTAAGGAGGCATTTGCAAAAATAAAAAAGGCTATTGTTGAAGCTCCTGTATTGGTAAGTCTGGATTACACTAAGCCTTTTTATATATATTCATTTGCTTCTGATCATTCTTGTGCTGCAATGTTAACTCAAAAGTCCGATCAAGGGGATGAACACCCTATAGCTTTCATGAGTACTCCTTTAAAAGATGCAGAATTGAAATACTACAATGTGGAGAAACAAGCCTACGCTTTGGTTTGAGCAATGAAGAAGTTTAGGCATTAGATCTTGAGGAATAAAGTTTTTGCCATAGTGCTCGATCCTGCAGTAAAGTTGTTGTTGATGCAGAATGAGTTAGGTGAACGAAGGGCCAAGTGGGTAACCATGTTGTAGGAATATGATATGGAAATCCAACCCATGAAATTGGTAAGAGGACAAGGAATTACAAAGACAATGGCTAAAATAGGTCCTGATCTCACAACCCAACATTATTACCTTTAGGAGGTGTCTCCAGGAGACTGGTATGATGAAATTATTTTTTATCTATTGAATCAGCAGTGTCCTGATCATCTTAACACAGTTTAGAGGCAAGTCTTGCACTTGAAGAGTGGAAGTTTTATGATGAAAGGAGCTATACTATATAAAATAAATCATGAGGGTGTTTACTTAAGGTGTTTAGGGAAGGATGAAGCTGCTAGAATGATGATTGAATTTCATGAGAAATATGGCACAGGTCATGGTTCTTCATCATCCACTGCACATCAAATCTTGAGGGCAGGCTATTATTGGCCTACTTTGTTCAAGGATGTACACCAACATGTGAGAAATTGTCACATATGTCAGACTATAGCAAGTAAAGAAAAACATGTAGCTCTTTCACTTCAGCCGATCATAGAGGTAAAACCATTTGCTGAGTGGGGCATGGACTTCATAGGTCCAATTAATCCT
Source organism: Sequoiadendron giganteum (assembly GCA_007115665.2). Classification (NCBI taxonomy): domain Eukaryota; kingdom Viridiplantae; phylum Streptophyta; class Pinopsida; order Cupressales; family Cupressaceae; genus Sequoiadendron; species Sequoiadendron giganteum. Next base: position 30,497,783 of record CM021100.1, on the reverse strand, counting down.
TCATCTTCTATAGGCCATAGGTATATTCTTACCTTAACTGATTATTTTACTAGATGGACAGAGGCTCTTGCATGCAAACAATGTACTTCGGATGTGGTAATCAATTTTCTTGAATCACGAATTATTAATCGTTTTGGTTGCCTGCTATCTTTGGTCTCTGATAATGGTTCTACATTTGCATCACTGAATTTTTCTAATTGGGTGTATGATCATGGGATTGTTATTAAGTTTTCATCCAATTATTACCCCCAGGGTAATGGTCTAGCTGAGTCTTCCAACAAGATTCTACTGATAGTTATCCATAGGTTGTTAGAACAAAATCCTAAGGATTGGCACACCCAGCTCCGATTTGCTCTCTGGGCTAACCGTACTAGATAGAAGGAATCCATAGGAACCTCTCCTTATCACCTGGTGTATGGTTTGGAACCTGTGTTTCCTATTCAGTTGAAAATCCCTACCCTGCAATTCATTAATGAGTACTATAATGAAGAAGATAATTGTGAAGCTCGTTTGGTTGAACAATTGCATTTGGAAGAGAAAAAAGATGAAGCCCTAGAGAATTTTGCTAAACATCAGGGTGTAGTAAAAAAATGGTTTGATAGGAGAGCTAAGGTAAAGGACTTTAGAATTTATGACTTAGTTCTTTATTGGGTTAAAGCCCATGATCGTAAGGGAGAGCACGAAAAATTTGATAAACTTTGGTTTGGTCCTTACCAGATTTCAAAATTTTTGGGAGATAATGCTTTTCGTTTGAAAATCCTCACTGGTGAGGATATCCCGCTGTCTATTAATGGGTAGTATTTGAAGCATTATTTTCAACCTTGAACTGCTTGCAGTTCATCCTATACATAGCTAGAGTAGGTTTTCTTTTTGTTTGCTTTCTTTCTCCTCTGCTTTGGTAGATTAGGTTTCATTTGGTTTTGTTTTGCTTTTGGGTTCCTAATTTATTTGGGTTGTTGCATTTCTTGTGCACTGGGGCTATTTTGTTTGGGATTGTTCTGAAAATTTCTTTTATAAACTCTAATCAGTTTTTCAGAATCAGGTGGTGGAATTTTTTTATCTGGTCTTCTTTGTGCTTAGAATTAGAACTGTTTATTTTAGATACACTTTGGAATATATTTGGGTCTCACATTTCATATTATAATAAAGAAATTTATGGAGTTGCATAAGGTTCTTGAGTAGTTTGGCCTGGTGAAAAATCTTATATTCTGCTTCAGTGCCACTGTGTTCGTCATCCCTGAGTGTGAGTTTCATTACTTACAAAGGTGAACAAGAAAGATCTATAAATAGAAAAAGAGAAAAGAGGAAAATTTTGAAAATTTGAATGAGTTTCACCTTATCATGAGTATCCTAGTATCTCTACTGGGTCTATAGATGCTTGACCGGCAGTAGAGCTATGCTTGGGAGGGTCACATTGATAACCTCACCGGGGCTATGGATGCCTGACTGGTGGCGAGGCTCTATCCAGGTTGCTTTTGAAGTTTGAATCATATGTAGCTTGGTCAAATTTACTCTGGTTCTTCTTGCACTTACATGATAAGGATCAATGCATAATAAAAACACTTGGACCCTGGTATAGGAAAAGGTCTTCTTACTTGTGGTTTCTGAATCTTTGTTCTTAAGAGTCTTGATGAGAGGTTTGAAACCTGAGATTCTGGGTTCTTGGTTCTAGTTTATTTTTTTGAAATGCTCTGGAGCATTTCCCTAGCAGAGTCGTCATTTGTTGTGCAGTTTTTGCACACACGCCGCACTGAAGGTGGGGACCCTCTTTTTTCTCTTTTGGTGTTTTGGCCCTTCTTTTCTGGGGTCTTTGCTTGCTTGGGTTTGTGCTTTAACATCCATTTTTCCAATTGAAGTGGCATTCTTTTGAACTATATTGAAAATCTAAAGTTTTGGCGTTATTTCAGGTTTTTCACTATTTTTGGGAAAATCTGTCTGGGCCGGATTCTCCCGGTTTCTTCCTAATGTCCGAAATTGCTACTTTTGCATTGCTTTTGGGAAAGTTTGCATATCCCGGATTCCCTCGAAATCCATGGTGGTGTCAAATCCCCGAAAGTCTTTTGTGGCCATGGCTATCTTGTCGAATACATTAATGGCATTTGTGTGGAGGTCTTTGGGCTTTGATATATTGATTATTTGAGAAGTAATTGATCATTTGAGTTTGTGCATTTGCTATCATTTGGGCTTGTGTGTTGAGGTTCTTGGTGTTTGCTAAATATCTGGATTTTTGAGGCCATTTGGATTGTGCACTTTCATTTCCTATGTGTGTGCTGTATTCGGTTTGCATTGAGCGGTTAAATCTTGACTTCACCCGTTTCAACCTTTGCATTTCCATGGTATGTAGATGTGCCCTTTTCTTTGTTGATTTCAATCGCTTTTCTTTATTTGCTTGGGGATTCCTTGGTAGGTTTACTAGTTTTTCTGGATGCGCATCATCATTGGGCATTTTGGGGTTTTCATTTGGTGCACCAGTCCATCTTTATTGATCAGGCATGTGCGTCTTAGTCTGGTGTTGCTTTTTATTTAGGCGTGGGCTTGTTGTGGTTTCATACTCTCCATTTAGGTATATGAGCAAGACGTCTATGCTTTCATGGCAGACATTTAGGGTTTTCACCTAGGGCATGGCCCATCCTCTTCAAATTTCTGTGAAGAGTGTCATTAGTTCACATCTTATTCCTGAGGGTCTTAGGTTGGGTTGGTTTCGGAGTTCTGACATAGATTCAGACTAATTTGAGTCATTTTGGTGAAAGTATCGAAGACGTAGATAGGTTCAAATTTTTGAGGTCTTCGCGGAATTTTGCTTCCCCTAGATTTCCCTGAATTTTCTATCTCCTCCTCTTTTATCACTCTCTGCCGGATTTCATTTAGTTTTGCCAAAATCCATTCCATCTGGATTTTCCCGAGGTCCGCGGTCAGGTCATTTTACCAATTTCGAGCTTTGATACTATTATATCTAGATTTCGCCAAAATCCATTCCATCCAGATTTTTTCGAATAGTCTATGTCCCTTCATTTTCTCCGAGTTAGTTATAACCATTGTTAATTTCGCTAGAATCCGCCTTCGACAGATTCTTCTGGGTGTTTTGGGGAAATACTGAATTTCATGGTTATAGATGGTGGCTTTCTTGGTGATATATTTGATTGATTTTAGGAGCTTATGCTAAGTATTCTCAATGCTTTTTCCTTTATTAAGTTGATGATTTAAATGATGTTTTGGGGTTTTGTATGTTTAGTTCGATGGAATCTGCCTGGTCCAGATTTTCCCGAAAATCCTTCCCAGTGCAGAATCCGTGAGGGGAGCTAAATCCTTAATTTTGAGATAATGATCTTTTGCACTTGTTGCTTCTTATGGATCTAATTGTGGTTACTCTTATGTGTTTACAGGAAGGATCAAGGCAGAATGTTGCTGGTCAAGGCAAGGGAAAGGCAACCGACCCTGGTGTAGAGGCTTCTGCCATCTTGGATACAGAAAAGGTTAAGTTGGATATAAAGAGCAAAATTCCTTAGAGTAAGTTGACCTCAATTTGGTCAGGGATCACAGATACTAACATGGGCATGTGGGATTATGAAGAATTCAAGGCTGAGATGTCAACACCAAACCTTCCTCTGTTGTCAAGGAGAATGGTGGAATCTGAGTTGGCTCATGTGGCAGGTTTCCCTTCTACAGTGTAGTGCTATGAATTAGTACTGGAGTGTGCTAGAAAGTATGACAATGGAACACAGAGAATAATCAGTCCTCATGGAAGGATTCTTGTTGGTTTTAGTCATGTGGGCATTGCTGCAACCTTTGACATACTTGATAGATCTCATGTGGTAGGCTTCGACCTGGAGGTTTCCAGGAAATATTATGAGGAGAACAATGTCAAATATCAACAGGTGATCAACTCTTGGCTATAGAAGCCTAAATCTCATTTATCTAAGTTGCCCAAGCAACTATTCAGGCTGAAGTTCAAGAGGGAGTATTACAATGCCATCACCCTTCTCAGTAGGTTGATAGGATTGAAGAGTGCAAGTGTTTTTGAAACATGGATGTTCAATGTGATTGCCAGAATGGAAAAAGGGATAGACTATCATTGGGCAGGAGTTATTAGTAATATGATCCATCATCAGTTGTGTAATGTCTTGCAGACCAAGATTTTCACTATGACCTCTTACCTAGTGTATTCATTGGCCAGACTTCATCCATATAAGGGATTGAGCACTAGAGGTATTTTTGGGCAGGCTGTTATCTATGAGGTGTATCCACAGTTGCATTTGACTTGTGGAAGCTACCGGAGGTCGAATGATGCCTTCACAATGTACATTACCAAACTATTCCAAGCTGTAGAACATGTAAGAATCTCAGATAAGGAAAAATAATTGATAAGGAGGTATGGAGCCTAGTTTATCCAATTCCCAACCTTCTCATATATTAGACTTGATGGTTTTTAGAGGGCTCCCTATAGAATCCCTAGATATCTTACTAATCATGTTGTATTGTTGGAAGTCACTAGATAATTCTGTGACTTTGACAATGTTGTGAAGGGAGAAAAGCATAAGACAGGTTTTGGGAATGATTTCCCTTTGAAGATTGGAATGGGTGAAGTTTGTGCCTCCATTCAGTCTGCTCATGCTTCAGAGGAGGAGATGAGTACTCTTGGGCTCTCTTTTCATTCTAAGAGAGAAAGGTTTGATGCTATTGGTGAGGCTTAGAAGAAGGCCAGTAGGGATTATAGCCATAAGCCTCATATTGAAGATTATTGGATTAACCTTGCTGATGAGTTTGAGGTGAGAAAGAAGAGGTTTTCAAGATTGCTAGTGGATTTGGTAAGATTATATAATGTAAAAGCCATCCTAGACTAGGTGGAAGAGGATGGAAATGTGATCCAGGCTCATGTGTATGAGGCAGTGAAAGATAAACGAATGGGAGAAGTTGACTGGTTAGAGGAGGAAAAGACTAACTTAGATCAGGTCATGGCCCTAGTAATTAAATATACCAAAATGTGGTTGAAGCACAAAATGTTGGAGCTAGAGAGTGAAGGTGTTCCATGCACCTATGAGCTGATGGGAGACTTAGAGTCTCATTCTACTTCTGAGGCTTTGCTTGAGCCAGATCAAAAGGGCAAGGAGAAAGTAGACTCTCCTTTCAGAATTTAGGTAAGAGAGGATTAGGCTGAAAAGGCTGCAAAGGTGGTCAAATAGAGGAGGCCTATTGCCAAGAAGAGGAGGCATGCCTCTAAGAAGGAAGTCGAGAAAATTCAGGAGGAAAAAGAAGTTGAAAGTGTCCATGCACTAATGAAGAAGAGAAGAGTCACAAGGACATCCTAGAAAGTGGAGGATGTTCCTAAGGCTGATAGGGAAATTGAGCCACCAGTGCTAGAGGTGGAGAGCTCAGGGGAGAAGACATAAGTCTATATGAGGAGATGAAGGACTCCCTCCCCAAGGGATACTGTAGCCAAGGAACGTGTTTCAGTAAGTATCTCTATTGTTGAACAAGTTGGTCCTTCGATTCCTTAGGATGCTGGTAGCGTAAGGGGAGAACCAACACAAGATGAAAGTCCTAAGAATTTGGGTGAGGAAGAGTTCCAAGAAGGAGAACTCTTTAATGCAGAGGAAAAAATTGATAAAGTAGTTCAATCTCCCTTGGTGGCACATGCAGACTCTCGTGCAAGAGAACAAATGGACAAGTCTCCTCAAAAGGAGGAGGAAATACCAGCTAGGGCCCCTTCACTAGTGGAGGTTGTTGTGGAAGAGCAGGTATAGTAGGAAGAGAACCCAATGGTGGACATCCCTAAAAGTCCAAGTGTTGAGGGGGATGTAACTACTAATTAGCAGGAGAAAGAACAAGATAAACAAGACATAGTGCCTGCTGGGTCTACCATTCCGGATTGGCTTGAGAGAGAATTGAGGAGAAAAATGGTAATACTGGAGGATTCTCCTCCTAATTGGGATGCCCTCATGGCTAATGTAGAAAGGGAGAAGACCAAAAAGAAGGCAAGGGTTGTATCCTGGATTGAGAGGGATGGATCAGGTAACCGGGTGACCCATATTGCTACCCCTGCTCCAAACAAAGATAGAGATAATGTGAATGCCCAGGACTATAATGTGCAGACTGTTGATTTGGGACATGCTACTATTGAGCAGGATATTGAAGAGTATGAGGGTTCCAATGCAGTTATTGTGGGGAGATTAAAGAAGGTAGTACAAACTAGGCATGAGATGGAAAAGGAGAATGAAAAGCTAAGGAAATACTTGCAGGATTTGGTGAAACCTTTGCAAGCTATTGGCTCCTCCTCCTCTGCTGTAGGATTCCTATCCTAGGAGACAATTTCTAAGTTGGAAAAGATGAAAGGTACTTCACATGCTATGGTTACCTAGTTGGAGGGTGTTCAGGCTAAGGGAGATGAGGCCATTAAGAGCATATTATCCACTGAAGGGGATGCACTAAGGTCGATTGATTGGTTGAAGGCTACATTGGAAAAAGATAATGTGGATACCAACCTACTGCTGCAAAAGACCACAACAGTCATGGGGTTCACTGAGGACAAGTTAGTGCAGTTCAGGATTCTTCCTTTTCCAAGAGTTTCCAAACCTTGGGAATGGTTTGAAATCATGCAAATGAGGCAGAAGGCCTTGAAAAAGATCCACAAATAAGTGAGGAAAATTGAGGATGGTCTGACTGGTGTTCATGAGAGGTGCATTTCATTGTTTGAGGTCATGACTAGAAGGAAGAAGTTTGCTCCAAAGCATCTCAGTTTGGAGCAACTTAGAGAATGGTGGAGAGATGTGTATTCTTCAGTCAACAAAGGGCTAGTTACTGAACATCAGTTGGATGATTTTGCAACTTAGATTTCATTCATTGACAGATATTTGACCAACAAAACTTATTGGGATGGTATAGTTAGGCAAGCAAGAGAAGATATCAAGATTCTTGAGAGAAAGATTAGGGTTTTTCTTGTGCCACCTGTTGCTGAGCTGGATAGGGTCCTGTTGGCCATACATGGTGAAGAAGATAAAGCTAAGGAAAAGGATGGGGAGTTATTATATAGAGTTACACTGATATTTGTGCTTCCCATTAATTCGCATGTATTGGGCCGACCTTTTGATGTCTTGGCAGTTTTGGATGAAATTGGTGCCGATGGCACATTTCATATGGTTCAAATGTATTTTAGGCTAACCTCTTGTAGGTCATTTTTTATTGTAAATTATAATTTGGGTCGACCTATCTTATGGATTCTTTATAAAAACGGGCATGTTGCCTCATTTGGATATAGATAGAGAGATTATAAAATAGAGATAGAAGGATAGGTAGATCAGGAGAGAGTAGCTAAGTGATATTAGAGCAAGTTAGGGTTTATTTTCAAACAAATGTTGTAACAGAAAACTGGAATTGCTTCCATTTTTGGATGATTTAATATAAGACGGATATTGTGTTTGGTATCTATCTTCTGGAATCTCATATGGCATGGTTCTTATTATTCTATCCTTCAAATTGGTTAATGTTTATGGTTAGATAATTTGATAATGCTTAGGGTTTCATGTTTGGAATGTTTGCAGCGATCTCTAGTCCATACTTTTTGCAGTTAGTTGATTATTAGCTGCTTTGCAAAGTTAGCCTGGACTTATATTTGTGCTTAGTTCAATTGTGAAGGTTTATTCATCTCAATTGTTGTAAGATTGACTGAATGAATATTTATGATTTGAAAATCTTCCAATACCTTAGAAGATTGCACTATTTCTGTGGAATTGTAGATTCATCTGGGTCAAGCAGAAAATAGTTTATGAGAGATCAGTCCATTTTAAGCATTTTATCCTTTTGTATTTTCAATCTTAGGGTTAGAAGTAGTTTTAAGATTATCTCTGAAACCTTTATCTTTTGTTGTTTCTTTATTATCAAGGTTCCAATCAAGTTTCAAAGTATCATCTTAGTGTTTATATTTGATAAAATTTGAAATCCAGTGTTGCTCGTAGTAAGATCCCATTGTGATTACTAGCATTTTCACATTTATCACTGAGTTGTTTTACTGTATTGTCAAGACCCGGCATTAGAGACCTTGGAGTTATCTCTTTTCCATAGAGATTTACTTTTGAAGAGAGATAGGATATTACATTTGGTCTAAGTTGTTGCTGTGCAGAAAACACCATCAACAGTATCCTTCCCTCATCAACAACCCTTTCATCGGGATGTATTCTTCCCTGTCCTTGTGTTGTTTTGGGAACTATCCTTCCCTCGTCAACAACACTTTCATCATTATCATCATCAATATTTATCCTTCCCTCTTCTCATGTTGCTTTGGTATCTATCCTTCCCTCATCAACAACACTCCCTCCATTATCAACCCATTTTGACTTGTTGCTTGACTGGGGTAATATCACCTTTTTCATTACATCCATTTTTTCTTCCCCATCTCCCATTGCTTATCATCCTTTCTTATCCATCACTTTACATCATCATCCTCATATCCCCTTTCATCATCTCATCCATTTCAAGAGCACACCTATGTTCTCTTGAATATGCATGTCCTCTCGAGGGGGCATCCTCAATCCCTAATCTTCATCATTTTCTTCCTTCCTAAGTCACTCCTTTGAATGTCTAGGGCATCTTTTCCAATCTAACCATCTTCTTCCAGGTTCTATGTTTTAATATTCTTTTAAATGATTCTACTTTGTAACACCATCTCAAAGAGTGTCAAAATTTAGACACTTAAATTTGGACACTTCATTTGTCCAAATTTACCCCTTTTTCATGTAAATATCCCCTTAACCGCATTAATTAAGTAATATCACTATTATATAATTGATACCTCTGAATTTATTCTAATCCCTAAGGTATCTAGTTAAATAATTAAATACTTTACCCCTTTAATTCCCCTTTCATCAAATGAATTAAATAAATATTTAATTCTTCACATGTCACATCATTTTCCTTAATCTTAATCCATCTTTTAATCTCATCATTAGAGATGTGCACATGTCTAATCCTTGATTAAGACATGTCACATCCTCCAACTTTTTCAAGTTGGCTTATTAACCTTTGTTAGTCACTAATCTTCTTTTAATCATTGATTAGTTAAGCCTAATCAGTACCTTGGTCAACTCTCCCCATCCCAAAAGGAAATTTTAATTCCTTTTTATTCATCCAAGACTCCTCTCTTCCCCATGTGAATTTTTAATTCACAATTATCCTTCCAAGGCTTTCTTCTTTCCCATGCAAGTTCTATAACCTTTGACTTGTTACATCACCCATATGTGCCAAGGTCTTCTAGAACGTTTGTCTCATCACATCACTCACATGTGTGAAAATCCTACCTTTTTAAGGACCTTATTTTATCCAAGGTACTTTCCACCTCTCCTTTCGGAACCTTGTCTTATCCGCAAGATTTTCCAATCATGTAAATTTTTTAATTCACTTTTATTCACCCAAGATTCTCCTCTTCCCTATGTTATCATTGAGAGGTCACATCATCCCTTTTCCAAGGTGCTTGGCATTCCTCCACATCATGTAGCTTCCTTCCACATCACTTCCATAGCATCTCATTCTACGCCATCTCACACTCCACATATCAAAATGTGAGGGCTTGTGAGTCCTCAACTCACCATAGCCCTCCATCTTGGCCTTGTTGGTTTAATCTCAACCATTGAATTATCTAGAGAATTCAAATTTCTCTATAAATACCCCCTCTTTTCTCTCATTTGAGGACCTTATGTATTTGATACCAAACTCATGCCATTTTATTTGACAACACTTAGCCATTTGCACCCTTATGCTACCAAATTGCTCACTTAATTTGCAAGCATTATATTAGCCATTTAGCCAAGTCATTTAGCCATTAGCACTTATATTTATCACATTTCCCATCTTGCATACACTATTTCCATAGCCATCCAAGGAGCACACAAGCTTTCAAACATCAAGGGCCAACCAAGGGATTCAATGACATAGAAGGTATAATCATTTGTAATCTTTTTTATCTTATTTATTTATGTTATCATTCCTTAGGCTAATCTTGAGATGTACCTTAGTGTTCTTCCATTATTGCATATAAGTTAGATTTGTAGCTTTAGAATAGGATAAACATTTGAGGCTTCTCTTACCCTCTTTCCAATGGGTGTCTCTTAGAGTCTCCATAAATATGAAAATAAGACTCAGTACATGCATTATATCTAGCCTAGTTGCAGTAAAGTACATCAAACTTCCAACCAAACTTTTATACATGGTCGGATTCACATTGTTGCTGCAATCTTACATGCTCAACTTTAGACCTATGATTGTTGGTGTTGGGGCAGACTTTCTTTCAAGCATCCTAGATATCTTATGCATTTGTTTTACTTCTATACCTAGAAAATATCTTAAGAGACCTAAATCTATCATTTCAAACTCTCTTTTTATGGCCTCTTTAAAATCAGCAATGAGAAATCATCATCCCCATTAAAAATTAGATCATCTACATACAAGACAACAATCAAAATATTACCATTTGTTGCCTTGATGTAAGGAGTGGGCTCACCAGTGCTTTTGCTAAAGTCATTGCTCATCAAATATGATTCAATCCTATTGTACCATGCTAGTGGAGCTTGCTTCAGCCAATAAAGAGCTTTTTTTAGCCTATTCACCTTATGTTCTTCACCTAGAACTTCATATCCAAATAGCTGCTCCACATAAACTTCCTCTTTCAACATTTTATTAAGAAAAGAGGACTTCACGTCCATTTGAAGCACTTTCCATTTATGTTGGGTTGCAATTGTTATGACTTCCCACACCATCTCCATCCTTATTATAGGGGCATACTTCTCATCATAATCTCTCTCAAACTATTGATTATACCCCTTTACAACCAAACGTACCTTATGTCAATCTATGCTTCCTTCGAAATTGCACTTGGTCTTGTAGACCCATTTTACCCCAATAACTTTCTTGTTGAGAGGAAAATCAATTAACTCCCATGTGTCATTTCTCTCTATTGCATCTATGTCCTCATCCATGGCCTCACACCATTTATCCTCTTTCACAGCTTCTTCAAAATAAATCGGATTACTATGAAAAAAAATGCAAGATTCATGTTCTCATCAAACTCTTCATCATACCTTTCACTGTTGTTGCTGTTTTCTTGAATAGGCTGGTTTTGGTGCGATCAAGAGTGATCGAGAGTGATTGGGAGCTATCAGGAGCTCTCTGTGACCCATTCTTTGGTTGTCTGTGGCTACTTTCCTTTCTATCTATTTTGATTAGGAGCAATCAAGAGCAATCAAGAGCGATCAAGAGCTCATTTAGAATTATCAAGAGCTACTTCAGGCTCCACTAAATCATCACACTACACTTCATGTTTCTTTCCTTCAATATCGAGAGAAATCAGGAGCTTTCAGATGCAATCGTGCCATCCCATAATTGATCTTCTAAAAACTCCACATCTCTACTAATAACAATTTTATTGTTGAATGGGTTATATGGCTTGTAGGATTTGGACTTTGACCAATAACCCATGAAAATTCACTTCTCTCTCTTATCATCCAATTTCTACCTCTTTTCTTTAGGCATGTGTGCATAAGCTACACATCTAAACACTCTCAAGTGCTCAACTGTCCACTTGTGCTTTATCCATGCCTCTTATGGGACTTTGTCACAGATAACCTTTTTTGGAATTCTATTTATCAAATATATAATTGTTGCTACAATCTCTCCCCAATATTCAGTCAGAAATCCATTTGCTTTCATCATGCTCCTTTCCATCTCCATGATGGTCCTATTCTTTCTCTCAGCCACTCCATTTTGCTGCGAAGTATAGCTGGTTGTAAGCTCCTTCTTGATGCCATTTTTCCTACAAAAATTCACAAATAATTGGAGTTATACTCTCCTCCTCGATCTGACCTTAGGACATAAATGAATTTTCCACTCTCTTTTTCAACCTGGGCCTTAAACAACAAAAACTTATTAAAAGCTTCAAAATTATACTGCAAAAAATAGACCCATGTATTATGGCTAAAATCATCAATAAAGGTCATAAAAAAATGGATTTTACCAATAGATATGATTTGCACAGGACCTACCGAATCTGTGTGCACCAACTCTAATGGTGGTCTTGCCATTTAAGATTTGCTTGATTGAAAGGGATACCAATGTTTCTTACCCAAAATACAAGCCTCACACCTAACATTAGGCTCTACTATCCTTGGAAAACCATCAGCCATCTTGTTCTTGGATAAAATACTCAAACTAGCAAAGCCTAAGTTTCCATACTTGAGATGCCATAGCTCGAAGGGGTCTTGAATGGTTCTCTTGAGGGTTTCCTTGTTGTACTATTGTACATTTTCTATTCATGAGAGGTGCAACAATGGATTGAGATGAGAAACACGTCTCACTCTTCAACAAAAACATCTGGTTCTTTGTCATTGCAACTGCAACAAATACCTTCATCCTCTCATTCTTGTCATAAATGAAACATTGGCCCTTCTCCATCAACACTTTGTATCTATTTTGGATCAGTTGTCCAACACTCATGAGTTTATGTTTAACCCAAGTGCAAAAAACATATTTTGAACCTCCTTCTTCTCACCTTGCTTGTTGTAGATCATGATAGATCATTTTCCCTTGACTAGAACTACTCCATTGTTCCTCATTCTAATCTCATATTTTATATTTTTATCAATGAAAGAAAATAAAATTTCATTACAACTCATGTGGTTGTTGCAACCACTATCCAAATACTAGACTTATGGGATACCTTCTTCACCAATGTTGCACATGATGAAGGTTGTGGACTGATTGCCTTCAGCCACATTTGAATTAGCCACATTTTGCATTTTGTTTTTGCTAATTACTATGTTTTTTTCAGCACTCATTAGCATAATGCCCAAACTTATGAAAATAGTAGCACTCAATATTTCTCTTATCATTTCTCTGATTCGAACTATTGTTCTTCATGCCTCTTCAGGAGCTATTTTGAGAGCTATTTTCTCCCTCTTGGCTGCTTGCTCATCTTGATCTTTCTCCTCCACCATTTCCTTGTCTAGATCTGATCTACCTCTTTGAGAGTCATTTCTACATCTCCCCCTGCCTCTTACATTTAACTAATCTTTAAAATATTGCTCTTGGGAAGAGGTAGCAGACCTATTTAGGCATTGTTCATGGGTTTAAAGATAACCCATTAGCTCATCCATAATAAAAGTAGAGAGTTCCTTTGCCTCTTCAATAGTAATGACAAGTGCATCATACCTCATGGATAGACCCCTGAGAATTTTTTCAACAATCTTCTACTCTCCATCATTTCTCCATTAGTTCTTAGTTGGTTTATCAAACTCACGAACCTTGTGTGAAACTCTGAGATGGTCTCACTTTATTTCATCTCAATAATCTCGAACTCTCTTCAAAGAATCTGGAGCTTCACAGATCTGACCTTTTCAATCCCTTTATAACTGGTTTGGAGGATCTCCCAAGCTTCCTTTGCATACTCTGCTACTACTATCATGATAAAAATAGCCTCTGCCAAGGCTTCTTCTATCAAACTTAATGCCTTATCATATTTCTTTCTTTTTTCCTTCAACTAGTTCTTCTGGTTATTTGTGAGAGCTAAAAATGCAGCTGGGTCAATGATATTGACAAACCCATTTATCGAAAAATCCTACAAATCATTAGCGACCATTATGGTCTTCATCTTTTTGTCCCAAACATCATAGTTCTATCCATTAAATGATGGTGGTTGTTGCCAACTCTTTCCTTCATCTCTAGCCATATCTTCTACAAAAAAAACTTGATACCTAGAAAAAATAAATGCCCTAACTCATGAAGATGGGGCCTATAGCTCTGATACCATGTCTGTATTTTTAAATACACAAAATAAACACACACAGAGTAGCTTCTCTATTTTTATGTCAAGCTGGAAATACCCAAAACTCAAAATGTGGAAGCAAGAGGAGACATGCAATATTTTATTCTTCTATTCAACAAGTTGGAAATGACAATACATAAAGGAAAGACATAAAACTCCTAAAACAAACTACAAACTACCTATTACAATTTTCTAGAAGTGATCAACTGCTCACCCAGGTCATAAACAAACATAAACTACTTAAAAAATTATGTTACAATTTGATTGGAACTATCTATTGTTCCTCGAAAACATAGAGTGATTAGGAGCAATCTTGTTCACTATAAACACTCTACAAAATTTTCTAAGAACATTCCTTGTTGCTGCTAATCGCTTATTGCTGCAAAAAACTATCTAACATTCAACCTATAGACTAGGAAAAACATTCCCTCTATTTGTCCTATTCAAAAAATCCCTCTCAAATTCAAAATTACCTACCAACATTAATTAGAAATTCAAAAATTCCTACTACATTCAATTTTGAGTAGTCAGATGTCGCAGAGA
>CM021100.1:30469164-30481733 GCA_007115665.2 Sequoiadendron giganteum | reverse complement strand
CTCCCTTAGAATCTTGGTCTTATTTTGCATTAGGGAGGTGAGAGTGGGATTTGAATTTTTACTACTGCTACTACTCTAATGAATAGGCTGGTTTCAATGTGATCAGGAGCGATTGAGAGCTCTCTGCAACCCATTTTCTAGTTGTCTATGGCTGGTTGTCTTTTAACTATTCTAATTAGGAGTGATTAGGATCAATTAGGAGTGATCGAGAGCTCATCCAAAATTATCAGGAGCTATTGTAGGCTCCACTGAATTATCATGTTTCACTTCTTGTTCCTTTCCTTCAACATCAAGAGAAATCGGGAGCGATCGAGAGTGATCGGGAGCAATCGTTTCATCGCATGGCTGATCTTCTAAAAACTCCACATCTCTGTTGATAACAATTTTCTTGGTGAATGGTTGATACAACCTATAGGCTTTGGAATCTGAACAATAACCCATGAAGATGCACTTCTCACCCTTATCATCTAATTTCTTCTTCTTTTCTTTAGGCACATGTGTATAAGCCACACATTCGAACACTCTCAAGTGCTCAACTGTCCACTTATGTTTTGTCCATACCTCTTGTGGAGCTTTTTCATAGACCACCTTTGTTGGACTTCTATTATCAAATATATAGTTTTTGCTACAACCTCTCCCCAATATTTAGTTGGGAGTCCCTTTTCTTTCATCATGCTCTTTGCCATCTCTATGATGGTCATATTCTTTCTCTCAGCCACTCCATTTTTCTACGAAGTATAGCTGGATGTAAGATCCTTCTTGATGCCATTTTTTTTACAAATATTCAAAAGACAATTGGAAGTATACTCTCCTCCTCAATTTGACCTTAGGACCTTAATGAAGTGTCCACTCTATTTTTCAACCTGGGCCTTAAACAACAAAAAAATATTAAAAACTTTAGACTTATGTTGCAAAAAATAGACCCGTGTCTTACGGATAAAATCATCAATAAAGGTCATAAAAAAATGGCTTTTACCAATAGATGTAATTTTCATAGGGCCTACCAAATCCATGTGCACCAACTCTAATGGTGATCTTGCCCTTGTAGAGTTGCCTGATTGAAAGGGTTTCCTATGTTGCTTGCCCAAAATGAAAACCTCACACCTAACATTAGGCTCTACTATCCTTGGAAAACCATCAACCATCTTATTATTTGAAAAAAGCCTCAAACCAGCAAAGCCTAAGTGTCTATAGTTGAGATGCCATAGCTCAGAGGGGTCTTGAATGGTGCTCTCGAGGGCTACTTCTTGTACTGCTATATATTTTGCATTCATGAGAGGAGCATCAATGGACTAAGATGAGAAGCACATCTCAATGTTTAATCAAAACATCCAATTGTTTATCATTACAACTATTGCAAACACCTTCGTCCTCTCATTCTTGTCATAAATGACACATTGGCCCTTCTCCATCAACACTTTGTATCCATTTTGGATTAGCTATCCAACACTCATGAGGTTAACCTTTAACCCAGGTGCAAAAAACACATTTTAAACCTCTTTCTTCTCACCTTGCTTGGTGTGGATCATGATAGATCATTTTCCCTTGACTAGAACTACTCCATTTTTCCCCATTCTAATCTCAGATTTTATATTTTAATCAATGAAAAAAAATAAACTTTCATTACCACTCATGTGGTTGTTGCAACCGCTATCCAAATACTAGACTTCAAGGTTGCCTTCTTCACCAATGTTGCACATGATGAAGGCTTTGGACTGATTGCCTTCAGCCACATTTGAATCAACCACATTTTTATTTTATTTTTGTTGATTACCATGCTTTTTCTAGCACTCACTATCATAATGCCCAAACTTATGATAATAGTAGCATTCAATGTTGCTCTTGTCATTTCTCTAATTCAAACTGTTGTTCCTCATGCCTCTTTAGGAGCTATTCTGAGACCTTCTTGATCCCTCTTGGCTACTTGCTCTCCTGAGCTCTCTCCTCCAACATTTCATTATATGTATCTGCCTCTACCTCTTCGGGAGCCATTTCTACTTCTCCCCCTATCTCTTACATTCAACTGAGCTTTACAAGATTTATCTTGGGAAGAAGTATCAGACCTATTTAGGCACTACTCATGGGTTTGAATACAACCTATTAACTCATCCATTATGAAATTAGAGAGGTTTTTTTCCTCTTCAATAGCAATGATGAGTGCACCATACCTCATGGGTAGACACCTGAAGAATTTTTCAGCAATCTTCTTCTCCTCCATCATTTCTCCATCAGTTCTCAGCTAGTTTATCACACTCAAGAACCTTGTGTGAAAATCTGAGATGGTCCCACTTTATTTCATCTCAATAATCTCGAACTCTCTTCGAAGAATTTGGAGCTTCACGGATTTGACCTTTTCAGTCCCTTTATAAGTGATTTGGAGGATTTTTCAAGCTTCATTTGCATATTCAGCTGTTGCTATTCTAAGAAAAATGGCCTTTGTCAAGGCTGCTTCTATCAAACTTAATGCCTTAGCATATTTCTTCCTTTTCTCCTTCAACTGGTTCTTCTAGTTATTTGTGAGAGCTACAAATGTAGCTGGGTCAGTGATATCCACAAACCCATTTATCAAAAATCTCAAAAATCATTCATGACCATTATGGTCTTCATATTCTTGGCCCAGACATCATAGTTCTATCCATTAAAGGATGGTGGCTACTACCAACTCTTTCTTTCATCTCCAACCATGTATCCTACAGAATAAACTTGATACTCAGAAAAAATAAATGCCCTAACTCACGAAGAAATGGGGCCTATAGCTCTAATACCATATATGTATTTTCAAATGCACAAAATAAACACACATAGAGCTACTACTTTGTTTTATAGTCAAGCTGAAAATACCCAAAACTCAAAATGTGGAAGCAATAGGAGACATGCAATATTTTCTTCTTCTACTCAATAAGCTGGAAATGACAGTGCATGAAGGAAAGACAGAAAACTCTGAAAACAAACTACAAACTACCTATTACAACTTTTTGGGAGAGATCAGCTACTCAACCTAGTCATAAATAAACAGGAACTAATTAAATCTTTCTATTACAATTCAACTAGAACTATATGTTGTTCTTAGGAAACACAAAGAGATCAGGAGCAATCCTGCTCACTGCAAACACTCTACAAAATGTTCTAAGAACATTCACTATTGCTACTGCAACTTTTCTTGTTGCTGCTAATAACTTGTTGTAAAAAACTATCTAACTTCAATCTGCAGACTAGGAAAAACATTCACTCTATTTGTATCATTCAAAAAATCACTCTCAAATTCAAAATTACCTACCAACATTAATTGAGAATTCAAAAATTTCTACTACATTCAATTTTGAGCAGTCAGGAGCAACAAAGATGAAGATCCCAAAAAACTACCATTGAAAAATGGCTCCTAATAGGTAGGTAAGGCAACGACAGACTCAAGGGCAATAAATTCTCCAACACTCCCCCTTTGTCTTGAGCCAACAAAACAAGATCAAATTTGATCCAAATCAAGAATGCCCAATCTACTCCTTAGGCACTTGAAACTATCCTTGCTCAAAGGCATGGTGAAATGTTTGCTAGATACTGCTTAGACCTACACAAATTCTATTTTGATTTCACCATTTTCAACTAACTCTCTAATGAAATGATACTTTAGCTTGCTTCTACCATGAAACACAAGATTTTTTTTGTCAAAGCTATCAATGAAACATTGTCACAAAATATTGTTGTTCCATCTTCTTAGTCTTCCCTTAAATCTGCCAAGATTCTTCTCAGCCAAATAGTCTAACATGTTGCATTTTTTTCTATATATTCAGCCTCTACTATTGATAGGGAAACTATAGGTTGCTTCTTGGAAGCCCATGAGATAGTACCCAAACCCAAATGAAACACATAGCCTGATGTGTTCTTCCTATCATTCAAACTTCCTGCCCACTCACTATCAGTGTATCCAAGTAGCCCATACTCTTTTGTTGTTGTGTACAACATGACATATCCTTTGGTTTCATTCACATACCTTAGGAATTTCTTACTTGCTTTTCAATGGGTGTCTCTTGGAGTCTCCATAAATATAGAAATAAGACTCACTCCATGCATTATATTTGGCATAGTTGCAGTCAAGTAGATCAAACTTCTAAGCAAAATTTTATACATGGCCAGATCCACATTGCTGCTATAATCTTCCTTGCTCAACTTTAGATCTATGGCTATTGGTGTTGGGGTAGGCTTGCTTTCAAGTATCCTAAGTCTCTTCAAGATCTCATTTGCATATTTTTCTTGAGAGATGAATATACCATCATGCATTTGTTTTACTTCTATACCTAGAAAATATCTTAAGAGACCTAAATCTATTATTTCAAACTCTCTTTTCATGGCCTCTTTAAAATCAACAATGAGAAAATCATCATCCCCACTAAAAACTAGGTCATCTACATACAAGATAAAAATTAAAATATTACCATTTATTGCCTTGATGTAAAGAGTGGGCTCACCAGTGCTTTTTCTAAAGCCATTCCTCATCAAATATGTGTCAATACTATTGTACCATGCCTTTGGAGCTTGCTTCAACCCATAAGGATCTTTTTTGATCTTATACACCTTGTTTTCTTCACCTGAAACTTCATATCCAAATGGCTACTCCACATAAACTTCCTTCTTCAACACTCCATTAAAGAATGCGGACTTCATGTCCATTTGAAACACCTTCCATTTGTGTTGGGCTGTAATTTCTATGACTTCCTGCACAGTCTCCATCCTTGCTACAGGGGCATGCGTCTCATCATAATCTCTCCCAAACTATTGTTTGTACCTCTTGATAACCAAACATGCCTTATGTCGATCTATGCTTCCTTTGACATTGCACTTGGTCTTGTAGACCCATTTTACCCCAATAACTTGCTTGTTGGGAGGAAAATCAGTTAACTCCCATGTGTCATTTCTCTCTATTGCATCTATCTCCTCATCCATGGCCTCAAATCATTTATCCTCTTTTATAGCTTCTTCAAAATAAATCAGATCACTACGAGAAAATAATGCAAAATTCATGTTCTCATCAAACTCTTCATCATACCTTTCATCTTGGTAAATCTCCCTTAGACTCTTGGTCTTCTTTCACATTAGGGAGGTGAGAGTGGGGTCTGAACTTTCACTACTATTTTTGCTCTACTAAACAGGCTTGTTTGGGTGCAATCGAGAGCGATCGGGAGCTGTCGGGAGCTCTGTGCGACCCATTCTCTGATTGTCTCTAGCTACTTGTCTTTTTATCTATTCTGATAAGGAGCGATTAGAAGTGATCAGGAGAAATTAGGAGCTCGTCCAGAATTATCAGGAGCTACTACAAGCTCTACTAAATCATCATGTTGTACTTTTTGTTCCTTTTGTTCAACATCAGGAGCAATTGGAAGAGATCAGGAGTGATCGGGAGCAATCATGTCATCCCATGACTGATCTTCTAAAAACTCCACATCTCTGTTGATAACAATTTTCTTGGTGACTAGGTTATACAACTTGTAGGCTTTGGACTCTGAACAATAACTCGTGAAGATGCACTTCTCACCCTTATCATCCAATTTTTGCCTTTTTTCTTTAGGCATGTGTGCATAAGCCACACTTCCGAACACTCTCAAGTGCTCAACTGTCCACTTGCATTTTTTCCATGCCTCTTGTATGACTTTATCATGGACCATCTTTCTTGGTCTTCTATTTATCAAATATACAACTGTTGCTACAACCTCTCCCCAATATTCATTCAGGAGTCCCTTTGCTTTCATCATGCTTCTTGCCATCTCCATGATAGTTAATAGAGTTAGTATTAGATTTTAATAGGAAGATAATTAATTATAGAATTTTATTGGAAATAGCTTTTTAATGAATGCCAAAGGCTATATCAAGAAATTAATCCATTAACATAATATTATCTATTATGGATGTGTCCTCATGACCCTATCTACCATACTCTTGAAATTATGGAGAATCCTTTGTTGTGCATGTATCCTTAGCATCTTTGGACCCATAATCATAGATAGATCCATAGTTGCAGCAAAGGTGAGGTGAGAATTGATTCCTAGAAGCATCACCCTCATCACTCTATGAAAATGGCCTACTATACTATAATAAGCTTTTTGTGAGTGAATTTACTGACTATAAATTCTACACATCAACACTCTTCTCCATAGTAGAAGAGATTGTCGCATATTGAATGTTTGGATTTATTAGGAGTCTTATTATGTGGTCCCAAGCATAATGTGACCTCTCCCTATCTTAGGCAAAGTATTTTATTTTACCCTAGAAATTTTACATGTCAAAATAATTTAGAATCTCATTGAGGAAAAATTCACAATAGAGTTTTCTCAAGAAATATTATTGGACTTTGTAATTGTTAATGAGAGATGGTAAAAAACTATCCACCACCTATCTCAAAACAAAATATTATTCCTTGGTGTTGGCATAATGAATAGGGAATCTCTACATTTTTTGTGCAAGGATGCACTAGTTTTCAAATCAACAAATAGTGCACACAAATTGAATTTATTTTTTTGTTTCTCTTTTACTTATTTATACATTTTTTTTGTAAAATAAAATTTCATGTCTTCTCTCATATATTATTGGACCATATGTTTATTTGGGCACTAATGGAATTGGATAATCCCACAATAGTGTGTTCCATTTTTGGTCAAAGCGGGACATTGAAATAAACATATTTAACTAAATTTTCACTTTTTGACACTTATAGGAACAAAACTATTAAGAATTTGAAGATGATGTGAACTAGTGATTTTTCAGATTTTGTTTGTAGATTTTAAATATATTTATTATATCTTTTAAAAATTAAAAAATAATTTATGAATTTTTTAATGCAACTTTAAACTTTTTGAAATGAATAAAATTGTTTTCCACCTTTTGGGAGATGGAACTAAAGGGGGATTATGATTCCTCCACCAATTTCACTTCTATTTCATTAAAGGAAACCAAGATCCCTTAACCAATTGGCTTGATTGAGGGAAGGTTTGAATGGTTAAGATGGTTTCATTGGGTGTGAATAAATATAAAAGGGGGCTCACTAGAAAGCAAGGTCTTGGAAAGAATAAGATGCAAATTATAGGTAAATCTAACTATGCAACCTAAGAAATGAAACTAAAAATTAGAATAATGAACTGAGAAAGGATAGAGGGGCACATAGAAAACTGAAGATTCTTGAAACAAGGTCTACACTCCTGAAAATTTGACTTTTAATAAATACTGGGACGCATACGCTAGTAGGGGCAATTTAGTCCTAGTTTAGGGTTTCAGGCTAAATCCAAAATTTGGAACTTGTAAACTAGGATCTACATAAAATGCTTAAAATCTGGTATACTAAGACTTATACACCACAAGTGGCGATTAGTTCCAGTATCAAGGTTGATCTGAAACTTTGATATCCTCTAGTTTTCTCTTGTAGCTTCTCTCCCTTTTGATCTCTGAGTTTGAAATATTTAATTTTTCTCTGTATATGGCTTTCCATGATCTGCAATGTAGATGACAACTTTGACAACTTTCTCCAATCTTTCTCTTTAATGGATATTCAACCTGAATCTGCAAATCACAAATCAAAGAGAGGGGAAAATTTTGTTGTATTAGTGGATAGGGGTTTTCCTTGGTCAAACCTTGAAATGAATATAAATAGAATGGAGGAATGATGAATGAACAAATATGCTATGTTGCAACTCACCAAACCCTTGGAACAAAGGCTGCAATCTTGTATAAAATGGCTAGCATGAATGTAGATCTTGACTCTTGATTGTATGATATGGATCTTAATTTGAATTCTTGATTGAATCATGAGAACCTACATCACAAATGTTAGCTTAAAAACAAACATGATGTGTGATGACTTTGACATAATTCTTGAATCTTGAATGTAGCTCAAAATGCTTGATAATAAGCTCCTAAATTCTCTTGAATTACTAGAATACTTGAATTCTTAGATCACACTTGGTCATGAAAATTGCTAGATGACTTGTAAACTTGCTAGGAGAAAATATGTGAAATAACCCTCTATTTATACTTGTTTATACCAAATTTTCTGAAATTACAACACTATAAGTTGACATTAGATCCAGGAGAATAAAATCCTACCAAGAATTTGAATTAAAAATAGGTCCAAGCTAAGTAGGACTCATACGCCAATTGGGGCATATGAGTCCCAGTAGGCTAAGCTTGGGACATAAATTTCAAGAATTGCTAAGTTAAACGCTAAATTCAAGACCAAGCCTTGAAACTTAGATGGGACCCATATTCCCAAGGTGGTGTATGGGTCCCAAATCACTAAGTATGGGCCATACAATCTAAGAACATTAATTTATGATTGTATATCTGTCGTGATTATCCTTAGAAAAATGAATTAAATAGGACTTATGGATGCAAAATAGGACCAAATAAGATATAAAGAAGCCCAATTTTAGTAGGGAGGACCCAAACAAGTGTGAAAATGTAGAGGGATACATTTTTCTACAGCAAAATTTTTATTTATAATTAAAAATATTTTTTAAAATGACATTTATACCATACAACATAACTTTTTTATAAGAAAGGATAAAATCATAAATTTATAACACCAATATCTAGTGTGCATATATTTTTCATATTTTTTAAAATAATTTTTAAGTGAGATTAATTATAATTTATATATAGGTGTATACCATATATTATTTTTTTGTATGTAATCATTTTCTTTTGTTGAAATAAAGAAATTAATACCTAGTCTATAGATATTTTTCATAATATTTTTTATTGTCTATTTTACTAATTTTCCATGTATATTGAATAGAGACCAAGTGATGATTGGTAGAAAACCTATATTTAGTAGAAAATAGAAAAGAAATATAATGATAAAATTAAATATATTCAAAATTATACTTGTTGGAAATATTATTTCAAGTGGTACAATCCTAGAAATTATCTTGTTAAGTTGATTCCATTTGAAGGTTCACTTGAAGGTTTGAAGCTAAAATAAGAAAAATTCAAGCATACAATGCGATAGGCCATCCAAAGAATTTTGTTTGAATTTTCTTTGAAAAAAGGTGGGACCTTCATCCAAAGATGCCTTCATTCAAAAACATTTTTGGCCACCCAAAATATTTTAAAAATTCATGTCATTTCATTGTGATATACACTTTTTACATTAAAATAATACCTCCTTTTTAATATTGGCTTTGTCAAAAGGTATTATTTTATTGTTTCCAAATTGATAAAATAATACCTTCAAATGAAGATGATATTTGTAGGAGTAAAACCTTCATTTGAACATGCTTTTTGCAAACTCTTCCAACAAAAGTGCCTTTGTTCAAATAAATATCTTTGAATGAACGTGTTTCCTACTTTTCACTCCCATCTAAATTGAAAAAATCTGATTTCCTAAGTTTGGGACTCACTATTGTGGGTTTACTCAATATATATGAGAAATAATAGATTCCAACAATTTGATGAGGGCTCTCTAACGTGAATTAGTAGCATTAGAATTTTTTAATATATCAACCAATATTTGTAGTTTATTTTTGTTGGTCTCGATTTGACCTTAATAAATTTTCTTATGCCTCATGATGACAAGTAATAGATGAAGAATTTTGAATAGGGATAGATTGTGCCTACTCTTTAGTAGAAATTACCTACACTTGGTTTGATGAGTTAGTGTTTGGGGACATTAAAGGATTTTTTAGTTTCTAAAATTTTAAAAATTGAATGAAAACAAATGCAAATGAATTTTATTTTAATTTAAACCACTATTAACTTAAACACCTTACCTCCTTGACCATATGCATGTCTTGGTAATATTCTGCTAGCTTATGTCCACTAAATTTTTTGCAAACATGATCACACTATTTTTCAATTGTGTTAGGGTGTTGTGAGAAATGGGGTCAGGCTCAAATGAGCTCAACCTTTGATTTTTTTATTTTTATCATACAAAAAATGAAAGCATGTTATAATGGACTTGTATTTAGCCTTTGATTGACCAAAAAGTGGTTGTGGATAATTTTTGGTCCCCCATGTATGTGAAAATTCCCACCACCAAGTGGATTTAACACATTGTTTTATAAAATGGTTGATGATTTCTAGGTTATTTATTACTTATAAATTTGGTGTTGAAGTTGTCGTATGTATGTGTAGTGTCAAAAAATGTTGTCGGTAACATTTTCACACTTGTTTGGGCCCTCCTTGTAAAACTAAGCTTAATGATGCCTTGACTTAGTGTTGTAATAAGTCTAACACACTCACATTAAGTCTTGGGCCCTTATAAACTAAATAAAGTTAATTTCACTTTATTTGGAGTGTTGTAAAGTGTTGTAACACACTTTCACAATTTTCTAAGGTTGTCATTAATAATTGGGCTTCTTTATGCTTTAATTAGCCTTATTTTTCATCCACAAGCCTCATTTGATGCATATTTTAAAGGATAATCCAAACACAAATCAACATCCAATCATAATTCAATTTTTTTTTAGGTTTTTTGGCCCATATTTGGTGGTCTAGGACTCATTCACCACCTTGGGTGTATGGGTCCCACCTGGGGTTTTTGGTCTCGATCCTGGTTTCACACCTTTCTAAGCATTTTTGAATTTAGTCCCATAAATTATTCCTAATAGTACTCATACACCACCTTGGGCATATGAGTCTCATGTGGCCCAAAATTAAAATTAATTCAAATTCTTGGTGGAATTTTATCCTCCTAGATCTAATGTCAACTTATAGTGTTGTAATTTTGAAAATTCTTGCATAATCTAGTATAAATGCAAGATTTTTTCACTCATTTTAACCTTAGAATTTTGTGAGAATTCATGGGAAAGTAGGAAAAAGATGGTTCCCAAAAAAGGGGCTTAAGTGGCCACTTTTTTTTCTAAAATCAATAAATACTGACCTTGGACATGAAATTGAGGATAGTTACAATCAAAATTTTGAGATGGAACAAAAACAAGGATCAAAGTGCTCCGAGTCTACTTTATAAACTACTAATTTATTTTGAAAATCGTTGAGATTAAGGGGTTCAAAAGAGGGACGTACACAATTTGGTGTTGTTTTTGTCAAAAAAACATAACATAGCAACTCCTTTATGACCCTAGCATAGTGAACTTTTTTCTTAGTATTTTTAAAATCGCTACGATGAGAAGTTAGCTAACAATATGTTGTTGGTGCACATTTTCCTAATAATTTTTTAATGAATATTTGAATTTTTACTAATTTTCTAAGTGGACGCTTCTTGAAAAATATAATTTTGGCCGTGATACCCCTATAAATTTTAAAAACTAATTGAATTTTTTTCTTTTATTTTAAAATTTGTAGAATGGAGTCTAGTTTAAAAAAATCTAATTTATCTAAAATTCTGATGAACAGTTAATTTATAACGAAAAAAACACCAAACACTACTTCTTGCCAAAAAAGAGACACACAAACAAAGGAAATTATGGATGAAAGGCTTAACATTGTCAGAAAGTGAAAAAAATTACATCGTTGGATAGCTAATAGAGAACCTAACATTACCTAGGTATTCTATTTGTTCGATATTGAACCATGTGCAATCCTAATGGTGAGCACAAACTTGATTATGTGAAATATTGTAGAATTTAGAAAAACATGTCTTTGGTTGTTGGGAATTCCCTCCAAGCCTTTGGGTTGGTATTCCAAGGAAAATACCAATCCCAAAGCTTGGGGATTCCTAAAGGAAGATATAATGCACTCGCATTATATCTTAATTTTGACATGGCTTTTTGTGTTTGTGGGAAACATGTCTAGCAAGACATAGCACGAGCATCGTATAACACTCTCACATTATGTATTGCTTTATGTTAAATGCTACTCTATTGAATGCATGTTTATATGTCCATGTATGCTTGTATGTCATGTATGTATGTATGTATCAATTCATGTATATTATATGTATTCCTATATGTATGTGAGATTGTATCTATACATGTACATGTATGCTTGTATGTATGTAGGATTGTATGTACATATGAATTATGCTTGTATGTATGTAAGTATGTATGTATTTATGTATGTCTTTAGAGGGAGGGAGAATTTTAAGAGAGGGGGAGAGTTTTCTAGGTAGGGTGGGAGGGGGAAAGGGAGAGAGACACAGAGAGAGAGTTTGAAGAGAGGGAGAGGGGGTGGAAGTGAGAGTTTAAGAGAGAGGGAGTGGGAGAGAATGGGTTGGAGTGAGAGGGACTTAGCTAGGTAGGGTAGGATGGATAGAAGGAGGGTGGGAGAGAGATAATTGAGAGAGAGGGAGAGAGAGGGAAGGGGGAGAGAGATACAGAGAGAAAGGGAGAGTTATGTAGGTAGTGTGCCAAAGGGAGAGACTTGAGAGTGTGGGGGGGTGAGAGGGAGCCTGAGGGAGTGTGAGAGGGAGTGTGAGTGAGAGACTTGAGAGATGGAGACGGTGTGGGAGGGAATGACCTGAGAGGGAAAGAAACAGGGGGTGGAGTAAGAGGGACTTATCTAGGTAGGGTGGGATAGATAAATAGAGAGAGGGGAGAGAGAGAGAGAGAGTTACCTAGGTAGGTTGCTAGAGGGAGATACTTGAGAGAGAGGGGGTAGGAGGGAGATACCTAAGAGAGAGGAAGAGAGAG
>CM021100.1:30452856-30469064 GCA_007115665.2 Sequoiadendron giganteum | reverse complement strand
TTTGCATTAGGGAGGTGAGAGTGGGATTTGAATTTTTACTACTGCTACTACTCTAATGAATAGGCTGGTTTCAATGTGATCAGGAGCGATTGAGAGCTCTCTGCAACCCATTTTCTAGTTGTCTATGGCTGGTTGTCTTTTAACTATTCTAATTAGGAGTGATTAGGATCAATTAGGAGTGATCGAGAGCTCATCCAAAATTATCAGGAGCTATTGTAGGCTCCACTGAATTATCATGTTTCACTTCTTGTTCCTTTCCTTCAACATCAAGAGAAATCGGGAGCGATCGAGAGTGATCGGGAGCAATCGTTTCATCGCATGGCTGATCTTCTAAAAACTCCACATCTCTGTTGATAACAATTTTCTTGGTGAATGGTTGATACAACCTATAGGCTTTGGAATCTGAACAATAACCCATGAAGATGCACTTCTCACCCTTATCATCTAATTTCTTCTTCTTTTCTTTAGGCACATGTGTATAAGCCACACATTCGAACACTCTCAAGTGCTCAACTGTCCACTTATGTTTTGTCCATACCTCTTGTGGAGCTTTTTCATAGACCACCTTTGTTGGACTTCTATTATCAAATATATAGTTTTTGCTACAACCTCTCCCCAATATTTAGTTGGGAGTCCCTTTTCTTTCATCATGCTCTTTGCCATCTCTATGATGGTCATATTCTTTCTCTCAGCCACTCCATTTTTCTACGAAGTATAGCTGGATGTAAGATCCTTCTTGATGCCATTTTTTTTACAAATATTCAAAAGACAATTGGAAGTATACTCTCCTCCTCAATTTGACCTTAGGACCTTAATGAAGTGTCCACTCTATTTTTCAACCTGGGCCTTAAACAACAAAAAAATATTAAAAACTTTAGACTTATGTTGCAAAAAATAGACCCGTGTCTTACGGATAAAATCATCAATAAAGGTCATAAAAAAATGGCTTTTACCAATAGATGTAATTTTCATAGGGCCTACCAAATCCATGTGCACCAACTCTAATGGTGATCTTGCCCTTGTAGAGTTGCCTGATTGAAAGGGTTTCCTATGTTGCTTGCCCAAAATGAAAACCTCACACCTAACATTAGGCTCTACTATCCTTGGAAAACCATCAACCATCTTATTATTTGAAAAAAGCCTCAAACCAGCAAAGCCTAAGTGTCTATAGTTGAGATGCCATAGCTCAGAGGGGTCTTGAATGGTGCTCTCGAGGGCTACTTCTTGTACTGCTATATATTTTGCATTCATGAGAGGAGCATCAATGGACTAAGATGAGAAGCACATCTCAATGTTTAATCAAAACATCCAATTGTTTATCATTACAACTATTGCAAACACCTTCGTCCTCTCATTCTTGTCATAAATGACACATTGGCCCTTCTCCATCAACACTTTGTATCCATTTTGGATTAGCTATCCAACACTCATGAGGTTAACCTTTAACCCAGGTGCAAAAAACACATTTTAAACCTCTTTCTTCTCACCTTGCTTGGTGTGGATCATGATAGATCATTTTCCCTTGACTAGAACTACTCCATTTTTCCCCATTCTAATCTCAGATTTTATATTTTAATCAATGAAAAAAAATAAACTTTCATTACCACTCATGTGGTTGTTGCAACCGCTATCCAAATACTAGACTTCAAGGTTGCCTTCTTCACCAATGTTGCACATGATGAAGGCTTTGGACTGATTGCCTTCAGCCACATTTGAATCAACCACATTTTTATTTTATTTTTGTTGATTACCATGCTTTTTCTAGCACTCACTATCATAATGCCCAAACTTATGATAATAGTAGCATTCAATGTTGCTCTTGTCATTTCTCTAATTCAAACTGTTGTTCCTCATGCCTCTTTAGGAGCTATTCTGAGACCTTCTTGATCCCTCTTGGCTACTTGCTCTCCTGAGCTCTCTCCTCCAACATTTCATTATATGTATCTGCCTCTACCTCTTCGGGAGCCATTTCTACTTCTCCCCCTATCTCTTACATTCAACTGAGCTTTACAAGATTTATCTTGGGAAGAAGTATCAGACCTATTTAGGCACTACTCATGGGTTTGAATACAACCTATTAACTCATCCATTATGAAATTAGAGAGGTTTTTTTCCTCTTCAATAGCAATGATGAGTGCACCATACCTCATGGGTAGACACCTGAAGAATTTTTCAGCAATCTTCTTCTCCTCCATCATTTCTCCATCAGTTCTCAGCTAGTTTATCACACTCAAGAACCTTGTGTGAAAATCTGAGATGGTCCCACTTTATTTCATCTCAATAATCTCGAACTCTCTTCGAAGAATTTGGAGCTTCACGGATTTGACCTTTTCAGTCCCTTTATAAGTGATTTGGAGGATTTTTCAAGCTTCATTTGCATATTCAGCTGTTGCTATTCTAAGAAAAATGGCCTTTGTCAAGGCTGCTTCTATCAAACTTAATGCCTTAGCATATTTCTTCCTTTTCTCCTTCAACTGGTTCTTCTAGTTATTTGTGAGAGCTACAAATGTAGCTGGGTCAGTGATATCCACAAACCCATTTATCAAAAATCTCAAAAATCATTCATGACCATTATGGTCTTCATATTCTTGGCCCAGACATCATAGTTCTATCCATTAAAGGATGGTGGCTACTACCAACTCTTTCTTTCATCTCCAACCATGTATCCTACAGAATAAACTTGATACTCAGAAAAAATAAATGCCCTAACTCACGAAGAAATGGGGCCTATAGCTCTAATACCATATATGTATTTTCAAATGCACAAAATAAACACACATAGAGCTACTACTTTGTTTTATAGTCAAGCTGAAAATACCCAAAACTCAAAATGTGGAAGCAATAGGAGACATGCAATATTTTCTTCTTCTACTCAATAAGCTGGAAATGACAGTGCATGAAGGAAAGACAGAAAACTCTGAAAACAAACTACAAACTACCTATTACAACTTTTTGGGAGAGATCAGCTACTCAACCTAGTCATAAATAAACAGGAACTAATTAAATCTTTCTATTACAATTCAACTAGAACTATATGTTGTTCTTAGGAAACACAAAGAGATCAGGAGCAATCCTGCTCACTGCAAACACTCTACAAAATGTTCTAAGAACATTCACTATTGCTACTGCAACTTTTCTTGTTGCTGCTAATAACTTGTTGTAAAAAACTATCTAACTTCAATCTGCAGACTAGGAAAAACATTCACTCTATTTGTATCATTCAAAAAATCACTCTCAAATTCAAAATTACCTACCAACATTAATTGAGAATTCAAAAATTTCTACTACATTCAATTTTGAGCAGTCAGGAGCAACAAAGATGAAGATCCCAAAAAACTACCATTGAAAAATGGCTCCTAATAGGTAGGTAAGGCAACGACAGACTCAAGGGCAATAAATTCTCCAACACTCCCCCTTTGTCTTGAGCCAACAAAACAAGATCAAATTTGATCCAAATCAAGAATGCCCAATCTACTCCTTAGGCACTTGAAACTATCCTTGCTCAAAGGCATGGTGAAATGTTTGCTAGATACTGCTTAGACCTACACAAATTCTATTTTGATTTCACCATTTTCAACTAACTCTCTAATGAAATGATACTTTAGCTTGCTTCTACCATGAAACACAAGATTTTTTTTGTCAAAGCTATCAATGAAACATTGTCACAAAATATTGTTGTTCCATCTTCTTAGTCTTCCCTTAAATCTGCCAAGATTCTTCTCAGCCAAATAGTCTAACATGTTGCATTTTTTTCTATATATTCAGCCTCTACTATTGATAGGGAAACTATAGGTTGCTTCTTGGAAGCCCATGAGATAGTACCCAAACCCAAATGAAACACATAGCCTGATGTGTTCTTCCTATCATTCAAACTTCCTGCCCACTCACTATCAGTGTATCCAAGTAGCCCATACTCTTTTGTTGTTGTGTACAACATGACATATCCTTTGGTTTCATTCACATACCTTAGGAATTTCTTACTTGCTTTTCAATGGGTGTCTCTTGGAGTCTCCATAAATATAGAAATAAGACTCACTCCATGCATTATATTTGGCATAGTTGCAGTCAAGTAGATCAAACTTCTAAGCAAAATTTTATACATGGCCAGATCCACATTGCTGCTATAATCTTCCTTGCTCAACTTTAGATCTATGGCTATTGGTGTTGGGGTAGGCTTGCTTTCAAGTATCCTAAGTCTCTTCAAGATCTCATTTGCATATTTTTCTTGAGAGATGAATATACCATCATGCATTTGTTTTACTTCTATACCTAGAAAATATCTTAAGAGACCTAAATCTATTATTTCAAACTCTCTTTTCATGGCCTCTTTAAAATCAACAATGAGAAAATCATCATCCCCACTAAAAACTAGGTCATCTACATACAAGATAAAAATTAAAATATTACCATTTATTGCCTTGATGTAAAGAGTGGGCTCACCAGTGCTTTTTCTAAAGCCATTCCTCATCAAATATGTGTCAATACTATTGTACCATGCCTTTGGAGCTTGCTTCAACCCATAAGGATCTTTTTTGATCTTATACACCTTGTTTTCTTCACCTGAAACTTCATATCCAAATGGCTACTCCACATAAACTTCCTTCTTCAACACTCCATTAAAGAATGCGGACTTCATGTCCATTTGAAACACCTTCCATTTGTGTTGGGCTGTAATTTCTATGACTTCCTGCACAGTCTCCATCCTTGCTACAGGGGCATGCGTCTCATCATAATCTCTCCCAAACTATTGTTTGTACCTCTTGATAACCAAACATGCCTTATGTCGATCTATGCTTCCTTTGACATTGCACTTGGTCTTGTAGACCCATTTTACCCCAATAACTTGCTTGTTGGGAGGAAAATCAGTTAACTCCCATGTGTCATTTCTCTCTATTGCATCTATCTCCTCATCCATGGCCTCAAATCATTTATCCTCTTTTATAGCTTCTTCAAAATAAATCAGATCACTACGAGAAAATAATGCAAAATTCATGTTCTCATCAAACTCTTCATCATACCTTTCATCTTGGTAAATCTCCCTTAGACTCTTGGTCTTCTTTCACATTAGGGAGGTGAGAGTGGGGTCTGAACTTTCACTACTATTTTTGCTCTACTAAACAGGCTTGTTTGGGTGCAATCGAGAGCGATCGGGAGCTGTCGGGAGCTCTGTGCGACCCATTCTCTGATTGTCTCTAGCTACTTGTCTTTTTATCTATTCTGATAAGGAGCGATTAGAAGTGATCAGGAGAAATTAGGAGCTCGTCCAGAATTATCAGGAGCTACTACAAGCTCTACTAAATCATCATGTTGTACTTTTTGTTCCTTTTGTTCAACATCAGGAGCAATTGGAAGAGATCAGGAGTGATCGGGAGCAATCATGTCATCCCATGACTGATCTTCTAAAAACTCCACATCTCTGTTGATAACAATTTTCTTGGTGACTAGGTTATACAACTTGTAGGCTTTGGACTCTGAACAATAACTCGTGAAGATGCACTTCTCACCCTTATCATCCAATTTTTGCCTTTTTTCTTTAGGCATGTGTGCATAAGCCACACTTCCGAACACTCTCAAGTGCTCAACTGTCCACTTGCATTTTTTCCATGCCTCTTGTATGACTTTATCATGGACCATCTTTCTTGGTCTTCTATTTATCAAATATACAACTGTTGCTACAACCTCTCCCCAATATTCATTCAGGAGTCCCTTTGCTTTCATCATGCTTCTTGCCATCTCCATGATAGTTAATAGAGTTAGTATTAGATTTTAATAGGAAGATAATTAATTATAGAATTTTATTGGAAATAGCTTTTTAATGAATGCCAAAGGCTATATCAAGAAATTAATCCATTAACATAATATTATCTATTATGGATGTGTCCTCATGACCCTATCTACCATACTCTTGAAATTATGGAGAATCCTTTGTTGTGCATGTATCCTTAGCATCTTTGGACCCATAATCATAGATAGATCCATAGTTGCAGCAAAGGTGAGGTGAGAATTGATTCCTAGAAGCATCACCCTCATCACTCTATGAAAATGGCCTACTATACTATAATAAGCTTTTTGTGAGTGAATTTACTGACTATAAATTCTACACATCAACACTCTTCTCCATAGTAGAAGAGATTGTCGCATATTGAATGTTTGGATTTATTAGGAGTCTTATTATGTGGTCCCAAGCATAATGTGACCTCTCCCTATCTTAGGCAAAGTATTTTATTTTACCCTAGAAATTTTACATGTCAAAATAATTTAGAATCTCATTGAGGAAAAATTCACAATAGAGTTTTCTCAAGAAATATTATTGGACTTTGTAATTGTTAATGAGAGATGGTAAAAAACTATCCACCACCTATCTCAAAACAAAATATTATTCCTTGGTGTTGGCATAATGAATAGGGAATCTCTACATTTTTTGTGCAAGGATGCACTAGTTTTCAAATCAACAAATAGTGCACACAAATTGAATTTATTTTTTTGTTTCTCTTTTACTTATTTATACATTTTTTTTGTAAAATAAAATTTCATGTCTTCTCTCATATATTATTGGACCATATGTTTATTTGGGCACTAATGGAATTGGATAATCCCACAATAGTGTGTTCCATTTTTGGTCAAAGCGGGACATTGAAATAAACATATTTAACTAAATTTTCACTTTTTGACACTTATAGGAACAAAACTATTAAGAATTTGAAGATGATGTGAACTAGTGATTTTTCAGATTTTGTTTGTAGATTTTAAATATATTTATTATATCTTTTAAAAATTAAAAAATAATTTATGAATTTTTTAATGCAACTTTAAACTTTTTGAAATGAATAAAATTGTTTTCCACCTTTTGGGAGATGGAACTAAAGGGGGATTATGATTCCTCCACCAATTTCACTTCTATTTCATTAAAGGAAACCAAGATCCCTTAACCAATTGGCTTGATTGAGGGAAGGTTTGAATGGTTAAGATGGTTTCATTGGGTGTGAATAAATATAAAAGGGGGCTCACTAGAAAGCAAGGTCTTGGAAAGAATAAGATGCAAATTATAGGTAAATCTAACTATGCAACCTAAGAAATGAAACTAAAAATTAGAATAATGAACTGAGAAAGGATAGAGGGGCACATAGAAAACTGAAGATTCTTGAAACAAGGTCTACACTCCTGAAAATTTGACTTTTAATAAATACTGGGACGCATACGCTAGTAGGGGCAATTTAGTCCTAGTTTAGGGTTTCAGGCTAAATCCAAAATTTGGAACTTGTAAACTAGGATCTACATAAAATGCTTAAAATCTGGTATACTAAGACTTATACACCACAAGTGGCGATTAGTTCCAGTATCAAGGTTGATCTGAAACTTTGATATCCTCTAGTTTTCTCTTGTAGCTTCTCTCCCTTTTGATCTCTGAGTTTGAAATATTTAATTTTTCTCTGTATATGGCTTTCCATGATCTGCAATGTAGATGACAACTTTGACAACTTTCTCCAATCTTTCTCTTTAATGGATATTCAACCTGAATCTGCAAATCACAAATCAAAGAGAGGGGAAAATTTTGTTGTATTAGTGGATAGGGGTTTTCCTTGGTCAAACCTTGAAATGAATATAAATAGAATGGAGGAATGATGAATGAACAAATATGCTATGTTGCAACTCACCAAACCCTTGGAACAAAGGCTGCAATCTTGTATAAAATGGCTAGCATGAATGTAGATCTTGACTCTTGATTGTATGATATGGATCTTAATTTGAATTCTTGATTGAATCATGAGAACCTACATCACAAATGTTAGCTTAAAAACAAACATGATGTGTGATGACTTTGACATAATTCTTGAATCTTGAATGTAGCTCAAAATGCTTGATAATAAGCTCCTAAATTCTCTTGAATTACTAGAATACTTGAATTCTTAGATCACACTTGGTCATGAAAATTGCTAGATGACTTGTAAACTTGCTAGGAGAAAATATGTGAAATAACCCTCTATTTATACTTGTTTATACCAAATTTTCTGAAATTACAACACTATAAGTTGACATTAGATCCAGGAGAATAAAATCCTACCAAGAATTTGAATTAAAAATAGGTCCAAGCTAAGTAGGACTCATACGCCAATTGGGGCATATGAGTCCCAGTAGGCTAAGCTTGGGACATAAATTTCAAGAATTGCTAAGTTAAACGCTAAATTCAAGACCAAGCCTTGAAACTTAGATGGGACCCATATTCCCAAGGTGGTGTATGGGTCCCAAATCACTAAGTATGGGCCATACAATCTAAGAACATTAATTTATGATTGTATATCTGTCGTGATTATCCTTAGAAAAATGAATTAAATAGGACTTATGGATGCAAAATAGGACCAAATAAGATATAAAGAAGCCCAATTTTAGTAGGGAGGACCCAAACAAGTGTGAAAATGTAGAGGGATACATTTTTCTACAGCAAAATTTTTATTTATAATTAAAAATATTTTTTAAAATGACATTTATACCATACAACATAACTTTTTTATAAGAAAGGATAAAATCATAAATTTATAACACCAATATCTAGTGTGCATATATTTTTCATATTTTTTAAAATAATTTTTAAGTGAGATTAATTATAATTTATATATAGGTGTATACCATATATTATTTTTTTGTATGTAATCATTTTCTTTTGTTGAAATAAAGAAATTAATACCTAGTCTATAGATATTTTTCATAATATTTTTTATTGTCTATTTTACTAATTTTCCATGTATATTGAATAGAGACCAAGTGATGATTGGTAGAAAACCTATATTTAGTAGAAAATAGAAAAGAAATATAATGATAAAATTAAATATATTCAAAATTATACTTGTTGGAAATATTATTTCAAGTGGTACAATCCTAGAAATTATCTTGTTAAGTTGATTCCATTTGAAGGTTCACTTGAAGGTTTGAAGCTAAAATAAGAAAAATTCAAGCATACAATGCGATAGGCCATCCAAAGAATTTTGTTTGAATTTTCTTTGAAAAAAGGTGGGACCTTCATCCAAAGATGCCTTCATTCAAAAACATTTTTGGCCACCCAAAATATTTTAAAAATTCATGTCATTTCATTGTGATATACACTTTTTACATTAAAATAATACCTCCTTTTTAATATTGGCTTTGTCAAAAGGTATTATTTTATTGTTTCCAAATTGATAAAATAATACCTTCAAATGAAGATGATATTTGTAGGAGTAAAACCTTCATTTGAACATGCTTTTTGCAAACTCTTCCAACAAAAGTGCCTTTGTTCAAATAAATATCTTTGAATGAACGTGTTTCCTACTTTTCACTCCCATCTAAATTGAAAAAATCTGATTTCCTAAGTTTGGGACTCACTATTGTGGGTTTACTCAATATATATGAGAAATAATAGATTCCAACAATTTGATGAGGGCTCTCTAACGTGAATTAGTAGCATTAGAATTTTTTAATATATCAACCAATATTTGTAGTTTATTTTTGTTGGTCTCGATTTGACCTTAATAAATTTTCTTATGCCTCATGATGACAAGTAATAGATGAAGAATTTTGAATAGGGATAGATTGTGCCTACTCTTTAGTAGAAATTACCTACACTTGGTTTGATGAGTTAGTGTTTGGGGACATTAAAGGATTTTTTAGTTTCTAAAATTTTAAAAATTGAATGAAAACAAATGCAAATGAATTTTATTTTAATTTAAACCACTATTAACTTAAACACCTTACCTCCTTGACCATATGCATGTCTTGGTAATATTCTGCTAGCTTATGTCCACTAAATTTTTTGCAAACATGATCACACTATTTTTCAATTGTGTTAGGGTGTTGTGAGAAATGGGGTCAGGCTCAAATGAGCTCAACCTTTGATTTTTTTATTTTTATCATACAAAAAATGAAAGCATGTTATAATGGACTTGTATTTAGCCTTTGATTGACCAAAAAGTGGTTGTGGATAATTTTTGGTCCCCCATGTATGTGAAAATTCCCACCACCAAGTGGATTTAACACATTGTTTTATAAAATGGTTGATGATTTCTAGGTTATTTATTACTTATAAATTTGGTGTTGAAGTTGTCGTATGTATGTGTAGTGTCAAAAAATGTTGTCGGTAACATTTTCACACTTGTTTGGGCCCTCCTTGTAAAACTAAGCTTAATGATGCCTTGACTTAGTGTTGTAATAAGTCTAACACACTCACATTAAGTCTTGGGCCCTTATAAACTAAATAAAGTTAATTTCACTTTATTTGGAGTGTTGTAAAGTGTTGTAACACACTTTCACAATTTTCTAAGGTTGTCATTAATAATTGGGCTTCTTTATGCTTTAATTAGCCTTATTTTTCATCCACAAGCCTCATTTGATGCATATTTTAAAGGATAATCCAAACACAAATCAACATCCAATCATAATTCAATTTTTTTTTAGGTTTTTTGGCCCATATTTGGTGGTCTAGGACTCATTCACCACCTTGGGTGTATGGGTCCCACCTGGGGTTTTTGGTCTCGATCCTGGTTTCACACCTTTCTAAGCATTTTTGAATTTAGTCCCATAAATTATTCCTAATAGTACTCATACACCACCTTGGGCATATGAGTCTCATGTGGCCCAAAATTAAAATTAATTCAAATTCTTGGTGGAATTTTATCCTCCTAGATCTAATGTCAACTTATAGTGTTGTAATTTTGAAAATTCTTGCATAATCTAGTATAAATGCAAGATTTTTTCACTCATTTTAACCTTAGAATTTTGTGAGAATTCATGGGAAAGTAGGAAAAAGATGGTTCCCAAAAAAGGGGCTTAAGTGGCCACTTTTTTTTCTAAAATCAATAAATACTGACCTTGGACATGAAATTGAGGATAGTTACAATCAAAATTTTGAGATGGAACAAAAACAAGGATCAAAGTGCTCCGAGTCTACTTTATAAACTACTAATTTATTTTGAAAATCGTTGAGATTAAGGGGTTCAAAAGAGGGACGTACACAATTTGGTGTTGTTTTTGTCAAAAAAACATAACATAGCAACTCCTTTATGACCCTAGCATAGTGAACTTTTTTCTTAGTATTTTTAAAATCGCTACGATGAGAAGTTAGCTAACAATATGTTGTTGGTGCACATTTTCCTAATAATTTTTTAATGAATATTTGAATTTTTACTAATTTTCTAAGTGGACGCTTCTTGAAAAATATAATTTTGGCCGTGATACCCCTATAAATTTTAAAAACTAATTGAATTTTTTTCTTTTATTTTAAAATTTGTAGAATGGAGTCTAGTTTAAAAAAATCTAATTTATCTAAAATTCTGATGAACAGTTAATTTATAACGAAAAAAACACCAAACACTACTTCTTGCCAAAAAAGAGACACACAAACAAAGGAAATTATGGATGAAAGGCTTAACATTGTCAGAAAGTGAAAAAAATTACATCGTTGGATAGCTAATAGAGAACCTAACATTACCTAGGTATTCTATTTGTTCGATATTGAACCATGTGCAATCCTAATGGTGAGCACAAACTTGATTATGTGAAATATTGTAGAATTTAGAAAAACATGTCTTTGGTTGTTGGGAATTCCCTCCAAGCCTTTGGGTTGGTATTCCAAGGAAAATACCAATCCCAAAGCTTGGGGATTCCTAAAGGAAGATATAATGCACTCGCATTATATCTTAATTTTGACATGGCTTTTTGTGTTTGTGGGAAACATGTCTAGCAAGACATAGCACGAGCATCGTATAACACTCTCACATTATGTATTGCTTTATGTTAAATGCTACTCTATTGAATGCATGTTTATATGTCCATGTATGCTTGTATGTCATGTATGTATGTATGTATCAATTCATGTATATTATATGTATTCCTATATGTATGTGAGATTGTATCTATACATGTACATGTATGCTTGTATGTATGTAGGATTGTATGTACATATGAATTATGCTTGTATGTATGTAAGTATGTATGTATTTATGTATGTCTTTAGAGGGAGGGAGAATTTTAAGAGAGGGGGAGAGTTTTCTAGGTAGGGTGGGAGGGGGAAAGGGAGAGAGACACAGAGAGAGAGTTTGAAGAGAGGGAGAGGGGGTGGAAGTGAGAGTTTAAGAGAGAGGGAGTGGGAGAGAATGGGTTGGAGTGAGAGGGACTTAGCTAGGTAGGGTAGGATGGATAGAAGGAGGGAGAGAGAGAGAGGGGGGGTGGGAGAGAGATAATTGAGAGAGAGGGAGAGAGAGGGAAGGGGGAGAGAGATACAGAGAGAAAGGGAGAGTTATGTAGGTAGTGTGCCAAAGGGAGAGACTTGAGAGTGTGGGGGGGTGAGAGGGAGCCTGAGGGAGTGTGAGAGGGAGTGTGAGTGAGAGACTTGAGAGATGGAGACGGTGTGGGAGGGAATGACCTGAGAGGGAAAGAAACAGGGGGTGGAGTAAGAGGGACTTATCTAGGTAGGGTGGGATAGATAAATAGAGAGAGGGGAGAGAGAGAGAGAGAGTTACCTAGGTAGGTTGCTAGAGGGAGATACTTGAGAGAGAGGGGGTAGGAGGGAGATACCTAAGAGAGAGGAAGAGAGAGGGAGTGGGAGAGAGTGGGAGGGAGATAGAGATAGATAGATAAAGGGAGAGAGAGAGGGTGGTAGGGATTGATTGAACGAAAGGTAAGTAGAAAGAGGTAGAGGACCTAGATAGAGACAACTAGAGAGGGAGGGAGGGAGGGAGAGGTGATAAATATAGATAGAGATAAATTGATAGGGGTTGAGGGTATAGGGTTGAGGGATTAGGGTGGAGGATCTATAGGGTTGATGGTTTCTAGGGTATTAGGGTTTAAGGGTTGAGGGTTGATGGATTAGGGTCAATGGTAGAGGGTATTGGGTTGAGGGTATACAATAGAAGGTTTAAGGGTTTAGGATTAAATGGTTTAGAGTTAAGTGTTTAGGGTTGAGGGTAGAGGTTTTAGGGTATAGGTTTGAGGGTATATGTTTGAAGGATTAGGTTGAGGGTCAAATGTAAATGGTAGAGGGTATAGGGGTTCAGGGTTCAGGGTATAAGGATTGAGGGTTCAGGGATTAAGGGTTGGGGGTTGAGAATAGAGGGTTGAGGGTTTAATTTATAGGGTAGAGGGTAGAGGGTTTAAGGGTTTAGGTTTTAAGGGTTGAGGGTTGAGGGTTGAGGGTATAGGGTTAAGGGATTAGGGTTGAGGGTCCAATGTATAGGGTAGATGGTATAGGGGTTGAGGGATTAGGGTTTAAGGGTTGAGAGATTAAGGGTCAAGAGGGTTGAGTGATTAGGGTAGATATTTTACTAAGTGGGTTTAAGGGTTTAATGGTTGAGGGATTAGGGTTGAGGGTAGAGGGTTTAAGGGTTTAGGGTTTATGGGTTGATGGTTGAGGGTTTAAGGTTGAAGGTAGAGGATTGAGGGTATAGTGTTGGGGGATTAGGGTTGAGGGTCCAATGTATAGGGTAGAGGGTATAAGGGTTGAGGGATTAAGATTTAAGGGTTGAGGGTTGAGGGTTGAGGGATTAAGGGTCAAGAGGGTTGAGGGATTAGGGTAGAGAGTTTACTAAGTGGGATTAAGGGTTTAAGGGTTGAGGGTTGGGGTTTAAAGGTTGAGGGTAGAGGGTTGAGAGTATAGGGTTGGGGGATTAGGCTCGAGGGTCCAATTTATAAGGTAGAGGGTATAGGGGTTGAGGGATTAGGGTTTTAGGGTTGAAGGATTAAGGTTAGAAAGGGTTGATGGATTAGGGGAGAGAGTTTACTAAGGGGATTCAAGGGTTTAAGATTTGTGGGATTAGGATTGAGGGTAGAGGATAGAGGTTTTAAGGGTTTAGGGTTGAAGGGTTGAGGTTTTAGGGTTTAGTGTTTCGGGTTGAGTGTTTAAGGATTTATAGGGTAGAGGGTAGTGGGTAGAGTATTTAAGGGTTGATGGTTTAAAGTTGAGGGTAGAGGATTGAGGGTATAGGCTTGGGGATTAGGGTTGAGGGTCCAATGTATAGGGTAGAGGGTATATGGGTTGAGGGATTAGGGTTTAAGGGTTTAAGGTTTTAAGGGTTGAGGGATTAAGGGTCGATGGTAGAGGGTATTGGGTTGAGGGTATAGGGTAGAAGGCTTAAGGGTTTAGGGTCAAAGGGTTTAGAGTTAAGGGTTAAGAGTTGAGGGTAGAGGGTTTAGGGTATAGGTTTGAGGGTATATGGTTGAAGGTTTAGGTTAAGGGTCCAATGTAAAGGGTAGAGGGTATAGGTGTAGAGGGTATAGGGGTTGAGGGTTTAGGGTTTAAAGATTGAGGGTTGAGGAATTAAGGGTTAAGGGTTGAGAATTGAGGGTCAAGGGTTTAATGTAGAGGGTAGATAGTAGAGGGTAGAGGGTTTAAAGGTTTAAGGGTTGAGGGTTGAGGGTTTAAGGTTGAGGGTAGAGGATTGATGGAATGGGGTATAGGGTTGAGGGAGGGTCCAATGTATAGGGTAGAGGGTATAAGGGTTGAGAGATTAGGGTTTAAGGTTGAGGTATTAGGGTAGAGAGTTTACAAATAAGCCACTACATTGCCAATCCATCAAATTAACATGCCAATTACACCCACTAGCTTGTCAATTCAGTGAAATTGGAAATTTAGTAGCCTATTTGAAAAAATGGGTCCAAGAAATGGGGTCTTCTAGTGATTTACATCACCGAGAGACCCCATTACATCACTGGGAGACCCCATTTCTTGGACCCATTTTTTCAAACAAGCCAAGGATGCCAATTTCACCCACTAGATTGTCAATGTAGTGGCTTGTTTGAAAAAATGGGTCCAAGAAATGGGATCTCCTAGTGATTTACATAATTGTGAGACCCCATTTCTTAGACCCATTTTTGGGTATGTGCAGGATCATCATGGAAAAAATAGGCCCTTAAGTGGTGATGAAAATTCAGACATTCAGAGTTAGACAACTTGACGTAAAAATTTGAATAAGTTATCTATATTATTTCAAAAATATGTAAGAATAGGATCTGTAGCAAATTGAATGTAGTTTCTAAACTACTAGGTTTATTTAAAAGAAAATCTATTTGGTGAAAATTTGAAATTTCAATGCAATAGTACTTAAATTTCAAGGACAAAATAAGAAGTAGGTGTTTGGCTAACTACCCTAACCACAAAAAAAATTGATAATATTTTTTATATAATTTTAGATATAAGTAGAGGACTCATGTTTAGATGTGATTCATATTCTTTTGTAATTTTTTCCAAGTAAATAATTAATTATGAATTTTTTATTACAACTTTTAAAAAATATAAAAAATCGTATGTCTGACCACCTTAACTTGGTCAAAACTTCATGAAATTCAATTTTTTTTAATCCTATAGCATGCAAAGCATAGAATGTGATGCATGTTTTGGATTCAAAAAATGTGATATCATTTGAAAGCTATAGATTTTTTTCAATCAGCTTATCAATCAAGACTTTAGTCATAATTCAAATAGAAAATGAATAATAATAATTTATTAAATTTAAAGTAAATCATAATTATATTGGTGGAAAGCTGAAAATATCCTTTCAAACCCCTTTTCGTTCCATCAATTTTGGGTAAAAAAATTCATCAACCACATGGGACATCATATCACTTACATATTACCACTTTTTGGCCCATCATGATCCTACACATACCCTTTTTCAAACAGGTCAAGTTAGGATTCCAATTTCACCCACTAGCTTGCCAATTCGGTGAAATTGGCAATGTAGTGGCTTGCTTGAAAAATGGGCCCAAGAATTGAGAGACCCCATTTCTTTGACCCATTTTTTCAAATAGGCCAAGTTAGGATGCCAATTTCACCCACTAGTTTGCCAATTCGGTGAAATTGGAAATGTAGTGGCCTATTTGTAAAAATGGGTCCAGGAAATGGGGTATCCTAGTGATGAACCCATTTATTAGACTTTTTTTTTCAAACATGCCACTGTATTTCCAATTTCACTAAATTGCAAGGCTAGTGGGTGAAATTGGCAACCTAGTGAGCCCACTAGCTTTCCAATTCAGTCAAATTGGAAACCTTACTTGAGAGGGATAGAAGTGAGTGAATTAGAGAGACTTGAGAGAGGGAGAGAGGGTAAGGGTAGAGGGTAGAGGGTAGACTATAGAGGGGAGAGAGAGAGAGAGAGATAAGGAGTGATTGAGAGAGAGAGAGTTTAGAGAGGGAGAGGGGGTATGAGGTAGAGACTTGAGAGAGAGAGTTTAGAGAGGGAGAGGGG
>CM021100.1:30355354-30452756 GCA_007115665.2 Sequoiadendron giganteum | reverse complement strand
CTGAGAGAGGGAGAGGGGGTAGGAGGGAGAGTCTTGAGAGAGAGAGGGAGGGAGGGAGTGGGAGAGAGATAGAGGGTAGAGGGATATAGAGATTATAAGGGTTAAGGGTTGAGGGGTAGAGGGGAGAGAGATAGAATTAAGGGATAAGGTTTAGTGCAGAGGGGAGAGGGAGAGATAGGAGTGAGTGAGAGAGAGAGATAAATTAAGAGATGAGGGTAAAAAGGGTTAAGGGTAGAGGGTATAAGGGTTGAGGTATAAGGGTTAAGGGTTAAAGGGTAGAGGAGGGAGAGAGATAGGAGTGATTGAGAGAGAGAGAGAGAGAGAGAGAGAGAGAGAGAGAGAGAGAGAGAGACTTGAGAGAAAGAGAGAGAGAGGGGGGGAGTGAGAGAGAGAGATAGAGGGTAGAGGATAGAGGGTATAAGGGTTAAGGGTATAGGGTAGAGGGTATAAGGGTTAAGGGTAGAGGGTAGAGGGGAGAGAGATAGAATTAGGGTATAAGGGTTGAGGGTATAAGGATTAAGGGTAGAGGGTAGAGGGTAGAGAGATAGAATTAGGGTGTAAGGGTAGAGGGAAGCAAGATAGAATTAGGGTAGAGGGTATAGACAAAGAGAGAAAATAAATCTCTAAAAAAACCAACTTTCTCATAACGCGAGTGTATTTTGAAGAAGTAGAGATATGACTATTTTTAGCAAGAAATAACGTGCTCGCATTATAACGTGAGCGCATTATAACGCAAGTGTGTTATAACATGAGCACATTTTGGATTTCTCTAAAAATGTTAAAACACTCAATATACCCATGATCTCAAGGCCCACATTTTGCATATTCTCCTTGTTCTGCACATGCTCCAACAAAAAGTAACTTTTTTGATGATGTTGTGAAGTTTGCATGCATGTTTTTCACATTCCAACACCTTTTTCATCATCATTCCACCACCTTTGCATGAAATAGCATATTTTTCATGTTGAAAGGCATATAATATCAATTCAAGTCTGAATTTCATTCAAAAGTGAGATATAATTGAAGTTTGGAGGGGAACAACCTTTTGAAAAAGTCAAATTGTTAAGGAGTTTGAAGAAAGAAGAAGCAAAGGGCACATAATTGGGTAGAACTCCTCCATTTGAAACTATGGCTTTTTAGGTATGTGAAGTATTTACACATTTTCTTTCACTCTATTATGGATTGCTTTCATTTTTTTATTTTTCATATTCCATATTCCATATTAATCATTGTTTGTTTGTCATTATAACCTTAGGTTGTCAATGCACATTCAAAATTACACAATTCTATACACTTGCCAATACATTTTTAAACCATATC
The DNA here is from genome assembly GCA_007115665.2 of Sequoiadendron giganteum. Classification (NCBI taxonomy): domain Eukaryota; kingdom Viridiplantae; phylum Streptophyta; class Pinopsida; order Cupressales; family Cupressaceae; genus Sequoiadendron; species Sequoiadendron giganteum. Next base: position 30,451,436 of record CM021100.1, on the reverse strand, counting down.
TCTTTGAGGCATTTTTTATTTAACAATTGACTTACCTTATGTATGCTTCCACATTTTGTATACACATATATATGGCATAAGTTTTAAGGAAGTAAAATAAAACATCATTTATCAATCATTTATTATGGATGTGCATACTAGTCTCCAAAGATTTCATTGAGGTTTTTTGTCAAATAATTATACCAAGTAGCTGATTGCCTTGTCTATGCTACCAAATTTTCCATACATATCTCAAAAAAATTGGAATATACTCCTCCCACATTGATAGATATTTGAAACTATTTTTTTTTCATCTCTATTTCTAAATTTACCTCATCACTTATGCTTTGATATATTTGAAATGTTTGCATGATTAGTCTACCTACAAGGGATTCTAACCCTTCTCTCCACTATTTCAAGACTCTTTATTCAAGGCTAAGTTAGCAACATGGGGAAAGGTGCAGCTTATCTTGCAATCATGGCTCAAAATGGAAGCATGGACAAAGCATTTGAATTTTTTGACAATAATATTTTTGTATAAAAGTATGAAAAATGTGGTAACATTGACAAGCTAGTGAACTTGGCAAGATAGTGAGCTCACTCACTAGCTTGCTAATGCGGTAGGGTTAAGAAGGTAGGGGAAGCATATTGCTCATAGAAATGGGGTCTCATAGTGATCACCGTGAGACCCCATTTCTATGAGGCATACATTGCCCCTACCTTCTCAACCCTATAACATTGGCAAGCTAGTGAGTGAGCTAGCTTGCCAATGTGGTAGGGCTGAGAAGGTAGGGTCATTATATGCTTCATAGAAATGGGGTCTCACGGTGATAATTATATCACTGTGAGACCCCATTTCTATGAGGCATATGCTGCCCCTACCTTCTCAACCCTACTGCATTAGCAGGATACCGAGTTCACTCACTAGCCTACCAATGTGGTAGGGTTGAGAAGGTAGGGGTAGCATATGTCTCATATAAATAATCATTGTGAGACACCATTAATATGATGAACTTACTAGCCTACCAATGCGGTAGGGTTGAGAAGGTAGGGGTAGCGTATGCCTCATAGAAATGGGGTCTCACAGTCACAATGAGACCCCATTTCTATGAGGCATACGCTGCCCCTACCCCCTAAACCATACTGCATTGGCAAGCTAGTGATTGAGACCCCAATGCAGTAAGGTTGAGAAGATAGGGGCAGCATATGCCTCATAGAAATGGGGTCTCACAACGATGTATATCACAGTGAGACCCCATTTCTATGAGGCATACGCTACCCCTACCTTCTCAACCCTACCACATTGGCAAGCTAGTGAGTGAGCTAGCTTTCCAATGCTCCACTTGCTTGCCAATTCAGTAGGGTTGAAAAGGTAGGGGAAGTGTATGCCTCATAGAAATGGGGTCTCATGGTGATGAGTATATCACTATGAGACCCCATTTATATGAGGCATACACTACCCCTACCTTCTCAACCCTACCACATGAGTGATCGCACCAACTTGTTGATGTGGTAGAGTTGAGAAGGTAGGGGCAGCGTATGCCTCATACAAATGGGGTCTCACAGTCATCATGAGACCCTATTTCTATGAGGCATATGCTGCCCCTACCCCCTAAACCATACCGCATTGGGAGGGTAGTGAGTGATACCCCAATGCAGTAGGGTTGAGAAGGTAGGGGCAGTGTATGCCTCATATAAATGGGTCTCACAGTGATATACATCACCATGAGACCCCATTTCAATGAGGCATATGTTGCCTATACCTTCTCAACCCTACTGCATTGGTAGGCTAGTGAGTGAGCTTGCTTACCAAGAGTACACTAGCTTGCTGAAATGCAGTAGGGTTTGATGTAGATTACAGAGGTAAACCTAAAAAGAACATAATTCAAACCAAATCCAACAATTCTTCAATTCATAAAACCCCAAGTTGACCTTATTTCATCATACCTTCAAGTTTCTCTTGTAGCATTGCAAACAAAGAATTTTCTTCACAACTTCCAAAAGAAATTCCAAACCCATAAAAGAATGGGCATTTCAAATACCCATTAATGCATATTTTATCATATCTTAAAATCTCCTAGGGTCACTTTGGACCATCAACCCCAAATCACTACTGCTACGCTGCCCCAAGGCCAAATTAGGCCACTTTTGAAAAAAAACTACTATGTAAGCTCCACACCAATCATAAAAATTCATTCCTAGACCTCAACCAGACCCCAAATACACTAAATCAACAAATTTTCACCGAATAAATTCCCACCAAGTCCACAAACCACTAAACCCTTGTTTTAGGCCTATTTAGGCTTGCACAATGAGGTTTTATATAAACTCTAATCTCCAAACCTCCAACCACTTTGCAAACAATTAAAACACATATTTTAAGGTCTTCCTATGCTGTTGCAACCATCTCCCATCCTTTAACATTGTAGTTTCATCAAAATTCTATTTTTAGCCACCATTTTGGCTCAAAAGTTGACTGTAAACACCTAGGGCATCATTCCAAATTCTACAAAACTACCCTCTCTACTCTTAAAAACCACTTAAAAACAACATCCTACATCTAACCATGCCATTCCACCAAGTTATTTCAAATTTCATTGGGTGGAATGGTCTAAAAACCCATTTTGTTACACCAAACCCTCTAAAAAAGGTTTACAGATGCATTCCCAAAAAGATTGCATTAAAAATCTTCTAACTTGATCAATTCAACCCAAAAAAAAACCATAAATCTCTTAAGTCATTCCCCCACAAGATTCAAAAAAAATTATAGCAAAAACACTCAGTACATACCCATACAGAGGTCTGCAACAAAAAATTACCAATAAAAGGAAAGGAAAAACAGTGTTTTGTTATTATTTCAACTTCAAATACAATCATTCCAACCTTGCTTCAAGCCTTTCAAGGAATTTTCAAACTTGAGCCTATCTTGCAATCATCGCATGCCATATTACCACATTTCTTTAAGGAATTCCATCGAAAAAATTCATGTGACCTTTGTCTATGCTAGAAATACTCTTCTACAGGATGATTGTAAGTATTTTTTATGAAGCCTTGAATGACATATATTTCATATATTTGAATGGATACATTTTTTAGGAACTAATGTTTGTCTCATTACCATGCTATAGATAAAAAAAATTGGCAGAAGAAGAAGATACAGATGAGAGGGGGGGGTGAATTAGTTGTCATAGAAATTATAACTTAACCAAACTTATTAACCTTTAATTTCAGATCTGATGATTAACAATAAAAGCAAGAAATAAGCATCACATCTGAAACACATAGCACCAATATTTTTATGTGGAAACCCTGTTAAGGGAGAAAACCACAGTGGAGGCTAATCCACAATTATACCCTATTAAAAGTATAATGAAGAATGAATAGGGAATGCACTTGTATTCAAGAACATTGCCTAGAGCTCACTGCTCAAAGGAAGGCTCACTACCTTACATAAGACAATCAGATTAAAACCATCTGAATTGGATGAACTAAAACAGTAGCTTCTACAAAAGCTTGATGACAGTTCTGGTTAGGCACATAAAAGCTTTGCTCAAAATCCTTCACACGCTTCTTTGCACTCAAATGATTTGACATTTACTTGCACTTACACTTCACATACATTCATTGAGCTTTCTCATCCATACATAAAAAATAGAAAACCAATCGCTCTTATATATCTTCTACAAGGATTTACATCAACAACTCCATTGGCCACAAATAATAACTAGATCACAACTATCGACCTCAATAAATGAATAAATATTAATGCACACCAACACAAGTCAGTCACAACATAGAGAGGAGCCAAATCAACATCCTTGAATACACAAAATAACAAAAAACTAATCCATAAGGATCTGCAACATGCTACCACCATCATGTCAGTCAAGAACATGAAAACCCAAACATACATCAGAAAAATATCCGATCACGATCACACCAAATAGTGTGGACATGCAACAAAGAAAGAACATGATCTAGAATCATCCATGAACATTATAGGAACATACACAACAACTGGAATTTCCAAAATTCCAACTTCTTCTTCCAAGAACAACTGCTATAGTACCAGAATGACTGTAGAAACACCAAAACACTTAACTTGCACAAAACTTGATGTGTATCACTGAGACTTCGAGACAACATACTAGATAGGTTCAACAATAAACCCATTAGAGCACAACACCTAAAAATCAACGTACAAAACTTTCCACCATTCTGACCTTCTCAGCTTCACTAGTTGCCTGTAAACATATTTATTACAATTTTCTCAATATCCTCAACATATATAGCCTTAAGCATCACCAATGCTAATAGTGTTGACATCAATTACAACCAAAATATCCAACAATCTCCCCCTTTGGCATTGATGGCAACACATGATTGAAAAAAATAATACCATCAATCCAAGTAGCTTTCTTTTCATCAAACTCCCCTTTTGTTCTCCAAAGGTTTTTCACATTATACTTCTCCCCCTTTGACATCAATGGAAAAGGTACACAAGCTCTGAACCATGTAACTTAAAACATCTGATTACTCCCCCTGAGTAGGAGCCACCATAACATCAATTCAAAATAAGATATAGCTATGAATTCACAGACCGATGCAAAGACCTACATCACTTAGTTCTTATCAGGAGGGGATATCACCCCTAACTTGCTTCAAAGATACTCAAAAGTATCCTTAGGCAACAACTTAGTGAAAATATCTGCAAATTTCTCTTTGGTAGGTACATATTCAAGTCTAACTTCTTTCTCACTGACTTTATCTCTTTAGAAGTGATACTTGATGGATATGTGCTTTGTCTTTGAGTGAATTACTAGATTCTTAGAAATGTTTATGGTGCTTGAATTGTCACATAATATGGTAATAGGCTCTTCATACTCAATCTTGACATCACTTAACATCTACTTCATCCACATTACTTGAGTGCAATTATTAGCAGTAGCAATGTATTATGCTTCTGTAGTAGATAAGGAAATTGAGTTCTATATTTTGCTTAGCCAAGACACCAACTTCTTCCCTAAGAAGAAGGCACCACCACTTGTACTTTTCCTGTCATTAGTATCACCTACCCAATCAACATCTATATAGGAACTTAGAGTAATATCATCATCCTTTAGATACCATAAACCAAAATCAGTTGTTCCTTTCAAGTATCTAAAAATTCTTTTTATAGTAGTTACATGTGATTCCTTTGGATCTGCTTGAATTATAGAAACCATGCACACAACGTTCATTATATCTAGCCTTGTCTAAGTCAAATATAGTAATCCACCAATGATTGACCTATATATTGTTTGTTTTTCTTTAGGATATTCATCCTTTTGTATAATTTTGTATCTGGTCACCATAGGTGTACCAAATGGCTTTGATTATTCCATCCCAAACTTTTTTAGTAACTCCTTTACATACTTGGACTGGGATATAAAAATTCCATATTTTAACTGAGTGATTTACAATCCCAAAAAGAATTTTAGCTCACCTATCATTGGAATTTCAAATTCACTTTTCATTTCATCAGCAAAATTCATACATAGATCATCATCACCTTCAAAAATAATATCATCAACAAAAACTTCAATTATCAGCTCTTTATCATGATCCAACTTGAAATATAGATTGTTGTCTACAGTACCCTTACTAAATCTAAGCTTCAACAAGTATTTTTCCAATCTAGTATACCAAGCCCTAGGAGCTTGCTTAAGTCCATATAGAGATTTCTTCAATCGACATACCATGTCCTTTTCATTAGTCAATCAAAATCCATCTAGTTGTTCAACATAAAATTCTTCTTCTAATTCACCATTATGGAATGTTGACTTCACATCCATCTGATAGACTTTGTACTTCTTGAAAGTAGCATAAGCAAGAAATATTCTTAGAACTTCTATTCTAGCAACAGGGGTAAAAGTTTCATCAAAGTCAATGCCTTCCATTTGTGAGTACCCTTTGCATACCAGTCTTGCCTTGTCTCTGACCACTTCACCTTGCTCATTCAGCTTATTCTGAAACACCCATTTGGTTCCAATCACATTCTTTTCTTTAGGTCTAGGAACAAGTTCCCATGTCTCATTTTTTTGTATTTGCATTAGTTCTTCTTTCATGGCTTCCATCGAATATTCATCTTTGCATGCTTCATTTATATTGTTAGGCTCAGCTTTAGAAATCAAAAAATATTCTTCTAAGATTCTCCTTCTAGTTTGCACACCTTTATTCTTATCACCAATGATCAGACTGTTATAATGATTTCACCTTACATACCTTGGAATTGTAGAAGTTGCTCTAACTTCTGTTCATTCTGCACTTTTTCTACACTTTCACTGGTTTTTTCTTATTGACTTCCTTGGTTTACTGAAATAATTTGCAGTTGATTCTGTGTCTAAACACTTTGTCCATTGTTATCATGATTATCATCTAAGTCATATCCGCTATACCTTGATGGTCTATCAATATCTTCATCAACTTTGCCATTAGCACTTTCAACCATTTTCTTCAATCTTTTATTAAAACACCGGTAAGCTTTGCTCTTAGTAGAGTAACCTAGAAAGATCCCTTCATCACTTCTAGCCTCAAAATTACCTATATCATCATCTCTATTAATGTATAATTTACTTCTAAATATTTTGAAGTACTTCAAAGTAGGCTTATAACCAAACCATAGCTCAAAACGAGTCATACCAGAATTACTATTGACATTTACTTGGTTGATAGTGTACACAACAGTGCTTACAACTTCTCTCTAGTAGAAATGAGGAACATTTTCTTCTAGCATCATGGTTCTAGTAGTGTCTAGAGCGACTCTATTCTTCCTTTCAACAACTCCATTCTATTGAGGGGTCCGGGGAGTAGATAGTTGTCTTTGAATTCCATGCTCTTCACAGAAAGTATTGAATTCCTGAGAAGTCAATTCACCACCTCTGTCTGACCTTAGGCATTTAATCTTCTGACCTGTCTCATTTTATGCCATAGCCTTAAAGCTTTTGAATTTCTCTAACGCTTCATTCTTTTCTCTTAAGAAATCAACCCATATCATTCTAGAATAATCATCAATGAGCAACATAAAGTACCTTTCACCTTGAAGGCTTCTAATTCTTAAGGGGCCACATAGATCCATATGTACCAAATCCAATACACCATTAGAGTTATGTTGTTTTCTTTGGAAAGAGTTTCTAGTTTGCTTTTCCATCTGACATTCCTTGCATACAATGTTGGTAGGATTCACTATCTTAGGAAGATCTCTAACCGCTTGAGAAAAAATTATCTTGATAATGTTATCAAAGTTCACATGACATAACCTCCTATGCAATAACCAACTTACATCTATTTGACCAATCAAACAACTTTCACCAACAATGCTCAATTGAAAGATATTACCTCTTGTCTTTGTTCCTAAAGCAATTATGTTTCCTGAATTTCTCAGTATCCTGTACTTTCCATCCTTGAACTACAGATTGTAACCTTTTTCTACCATCTATCCAACACTCAACAAGCTATGTTTTAAACCTTCTACATAAAGAACATCATCATTATTGTCTTTACCACCAAAAGAAATAATTCCTCTACCACGAATCGCACCAGAAGTGTTGTCTCCAAATCTTACAATTCCACCATTGTAATCTTCTAGGCTTACAAACTTACTTTTGTCAGCAATCATGTGATGTGAACATCTACTATCAATCACCCATTCATCCTTTTCTTCAACTTTGGCTACAAGGGATTTTTCAACATTCACATTACTAGAAAATTTAGTGGACACTTGGTTATTTTTCTTGATAGCAATGAATACCCATTCATCTTCATTTCCATTGTCTTTATCAGATTCATCATCAGTAACACCTTCTTCAACATAATAGCATTTCTTTTGAAATCTAGTGTTCTCAAGCTTGTATTTAGAAATTCTTTTAGGACACCTTGATGCAAAATGACCTATTTTATTACAAGAAAAACATTTAATAGGTAGCTTTCCTTTGTACTTACCATGACCTCTAGCTTCTGTTTTCATGATCAATAATTCTAGTTCTTCTAACTCTCTTTCTTCATCTTCGATCTGTTTCATCTCATCTTCATACCTGAATATCTTCTTGGAGCTTTCTCCTATATCATATTTCTTTTTTCTTGATATAGTGGCTTTGAATGCAAACTCAGTATTAGAAGTAGAGTCACAAAATTCATTCAATTCAAATGCAACAAGTTTTCCAATCAGCATGTCTTTTGTAATATGTGTCATTTTCCTAAGGTCGTCAATAGCATGAGCTCTTGTCTTGTAGGAAGGAGGCACATATTTAAGTATCTTAGCCACAATTTCATCATCATCCAAGGTTCCACTAGCACATCTAATGTCCATCACTAATTCATTTATCTTATGTGAGAAGGAAGAGATATTCTCATCTTCACTCATATTCAAGCTCTCCCATTTTCCTTTTAAACTTTGCAAGTTAGCACTTTTCACTAGTGCATCTCCTTCATATAGTGTTTTTAGCTTTTTCCAAATCTGGTAAGTAGTCTTCAGACCTATCACATTTGTAGTCTCCAAATCTATCAAAGCACTCACCAATGTTTCTACTGCTTTGGTATTAATTTATGCTTGCTTGATCTCATCTTTCGAGGAAGGACCATTCTCAGGAATAGGTTATGCAATTTGTGTCATCTGCTAGAAGGTTTCACTAATGCACCTTAAATGACATTCCATTCTGGCTTTCCATAGAGAGTAGTTGGTGCCTGTTATGCCTTGCATAACCACCCCATCTTTTGCCTTGGTCAAAATGGGTCCCCCTTTGTTATTTTTGTACTTAGTTATTTTTGAAACAAAGTTTGGAGTCTAGTTTTGCCAATACTTTGTTTCTCTTTGGTTTCTCTGTCGAAATTGGAACCAAAACTAGATCGGGTTCTGAAAGTTCTTTTGAGGCTTGTTTTTGGTTCTATCTCGACAGTCTTTTCTTTGCCTTTGTTTTTGGTCTTTAGCGGAAGCGGAGCCAGAGTGGGAATTGGGATGGTTGTTATCAAAATTTGCAAAATCATGATCGATTTTGATCCCACCTCCGCTACTTCGCCTTTGCTATTTTTATTTTTGCTTTGTCTCGGTTTTTGTGTTTGTCTTTTTAAGTCGGTCTTTTTGGTTTACTTTTTGTTTTTATGTTTGTTTTGTTTTTAGTTGGTGGAATCGGAACTGGAATGGGAATTGAGTTTGGGAATTTTATGAATTTAAGATCCCGATTCCATTTTAGTTCCACCCCCGGCATTTTCTTTTTGTCATTGAATTTTTGACTGAAGCACACTTCAGACTAGTATTCATTCTCTTACAGTTCTGACTCCACCTTTATTGCATTTTAATGCATTAATGGTGGTTGCCGGTGTAGGTAGAAATTCACATATATACCTTTATTAAGGGTTAAAGCTGATCATTATTGTTATTATTACAAGTCTAAGAGTGCGAAGAGCAATAGCAAAGTTCGTTTAAGCAAATTGATCGAGATAGAGAAGGGATATTGTGTGTGAATCGATTAAAAAAGTTAGCTTGGGTTTGTTTGCATTTGAGGTAGGTCTTTTATCTTTGTTGTTCGTTGTTTATTTGCAGTTGTGTTTGTTGTGTTTTGCTTTATATCTACTCGTGTGTTCAATCATTGTGTTTTAAAGCAATTCTATGATCATCGATGTGATTGAATTAGCAGGTTCTTGTTTTGTCTTGTTTGTTTTACTTTAAATCTTTATTTTCTTGTTTTATCGTGTCATTTCTTTCTATTTCTAGGGCATTGTCGCTTTCACATCTTAATCGTGGTTGCGTTGTGTCATTTTTGGTTTGCAGTAGATTAGATTAGATTAAGGTTTTTTAATGGTGTTTGTTAAATTAGGAATCTACAGTGAGGTAGATTAGAGATTTTACAGTGAGCTAGGGTAGATCAGATTTATTGTTTGATTAGGGTTTTGTCATCTGGTAAAATGGAAAGGTTTAAACCTGTGCCCTAGTTTTTATCGGGTTTGTTAGATTAGGGTTTCATTGGTCTCTATAAATGTTTTAAAAAAAAAAAATGATATCTTAGAATGCAATTGTTCCCCACGGTCATATGGGTGTAGAGTTTTAAGCTCCTTTGCCATTTTATAGCGACCTAGGTCTTAATCATGAAATTGTGTTGCAAATGAATAAAGTATTTGATGATGTCATGATTAGCATAGGTGGAGGCGGGATTGGAATAGATTATGGACCTAAGATTTTTGTTTTACAAAAGTCATCAATTCTGTTCTCATCCCATTTTCGATTCCGAGTTTTAAAAGGTTTCCTTGAAGTATATGATAACTGGCGAAGGCGGGATCGGAACTGATCTTGAACTTAAGAATTTTGTTTGTGAAGGTTATCAATTCCATTTTCATCCCGTTTTCGGCTCCGCGTATAATGGGAAAGTCTTTCTGCAAAGTAACAATGACCTAATCGGAGGCGGAGGTGGAATGGAAATAGAATATGGAAAAAATGAAAATTCGAAGAAAACCAAATCCATTTTTTTGTTCTGATCCCGATTCCAATAACTTCTCCGACTCCGAATCTGAGCCCGTTTGTTGTTAGGTGAAGTTTCCATATTGGTTTTTGCTTTGAGTCCACCAGTTTTGTAAAAGAGATTGTTTTGAGCTTTTATCTGGTTCTGACTCCGATGTATGTGTAACAGGTATGTTTTAAAAGCATGTTTTATGATGATACCTAAAGATCTAATTAGAGGTTTGCTTGCAGGAAAAATGAAAGATTCCAAGGACTCATGCAAGAGAAAGATGATGGAGGAGACTTGGTGATAGATCAGCTTGTAGAAGTCAAAGGAGAAATAAAAGATGCAGGGAGAGAATTGATCAAGGTTAAAAGTATGAAAGAGTTTGCTGTAGTTGAGTTGGATCGGATCAAATTTGAAGATGACTGGATTGATGGGCCAGATATGGATATGTTACAACAAGTCTTCACTAGTTATGATGAGTTCATGGTGGATTCGGCTTCACATGCATGAATCCTTGCATGCATGATGTTCTCTTTTCTTGCATGTTTCATGCATATAGCACTGACAGTCTTGAGGGGTGCATGACTTCTATTCTTTCTTCTATCTTCTATTTTTAGTTAAGACTGAATGTTCAAATGTAAGAACTCAAGACCAAAGTTGATCTTAGTTTCCAAGAAAGTTGATTGTTCCTAAAAAGGTGGAAAGCCTAAAATAGAAGTAAAGTTCAAACTTCTTTTGTATATCTATAAATACCTAATGGGTATCACATTGTAAGGGTCGGCTAATTGAGAACTGGATTGGCTTGCCTAATGCTAAGAGATAGAATTTTGTAGAGTTTTTGCAGAGATACATTGTACTTAAATCTTTTACAGTTAATAGAATTACAGGTTTACTCGAAAGATGGTGTTTGGAATTAAATTGTTTGTTTGATAAGGCTGATAAGTTATGATCTATCTATATGCAGTGATTGTGCTGAACATAAGAGTTTCTTGAATGATGAAAGTCATTTGAAGGAATCAGATTTAAGGATCATCTTATTAGATTGTCATTGAGTTGAAGTTATTAAAAAGTATTTTGATGTATAATTTTGATGATGAATGAATGTGTGTTGTTTTGAAAATCCTTGAAATATTTGTGAAGAGTAATTGCGAAGTTAATTAAGCACCTAAAATGTATGCAATGGTATAGGTTATGCTATAGACTGTATAATCTTATGGTTTTTATGATCTGTTAGGAAACATTCATCGTTGAAGGTATATGTCTAGATACTAGATAAATTCGGTTCATACTTGTTGGTTTACCCCTTTGTTCTATCTTTTTCTTTTATTTAAAACCCATTGATTTATAGGAACTATTTCAATAAAAAGAGTCATAGCTTGAATCCTTTATTACCAGCATAGGCCCCTTGAATATTATAGTTGCATGAACCAATTGAGTGACATCAGACAGTTGAGAACCAACTACCAGGACCTTGGGAGTTAGGCTACTACATATTGTCTTTCTCTTTTAGGAGAAATAGAGCAGCAATATTTTGTTTTAATGTTGTTTGTGTCATTTTAACCATCAACAGTACCATTGAATCTGGGACTATCCTTCTTGTAAGATTCCATCCCAGATCTATTAGAGTAAAGGTATTAACTTAATTATGTTGATTAAGTTACCTTTATTCCCTTCTTAAGATTTCACGTTAGTTTGCATAATGTGACATTTAATAATTATATTAATTATTAAATGTTATCCTATTAGGGCTTCTATTAGGGTTTTTCCTATTAGGGTTTGCATGATCTCATTTTTATAAGGATTGATCCCATTGTATTTCATATCAATTCATTCTCTCATTCTCTTTGATATATACATTTTCAGTTTTCAGAGAACCCTTGCTCGTTTGTCTCCATCTCTTCTTTTGTGACAGGTTATTTGCATGTAGGTGATCTTTAGGGTTTGTGGTGTTGTATTTTCTCAACCCCTACATGGTATCATAGCTCTACACCTGCTGCTTCCTGTTCTTGTTTTGAAGATTCTTGGAGCTTCAAGGGTTTAGAGCTTGTTTTCTTGATCTAAGACATACCTACAATTTTGAAGCATTTTCAGCTCAAACGGACTTTGCCATTGCATCCGCAGGAGTCCAAAACCCCTAAATCGACTATCCATTCATCCATTTTGGACAAAATCAAAATCTGAGGCAAAAAAAATTTACAATTTGGTCGTACAGCTGTCCATTTGCTGGTAAAAATTTTTTTTTTCATTTTTTCCCATCATTTTATTTTCGGCAATTTACTGTATATTTTTTAGATTTAAAAAAAAATAAAAAATCATTAGAAAAAAACTTTATGTTTGGCCGAATTTTTTTTTAAGCCTTTTAAAGGCCTGCTCAGGCTTGCGGGTCCTTGCACGCAGGCAGGGACGGTACCCAAGGGTACCGCCGCCTATCCTTACGGCAGGTAGTGGCCCCCTGGGCACTGCCCCCACCTGCAGCGGATGGTACCGCATGGGTACCACCCTGCCACATTGGAACGCGATGGCCCATGCGGGACCCGCCCAGTTTTTTTTTAAATGTGTGTATTTTTTTAAATGATTTTTTTAAAAACAAAAAATCAAAATCCTTTTTTTTATATAAAAAACATTTTTTTTAAAACATAGCCCAATCGCACTTTTATGGTGACAGCCGTTTGGCCATCAAATTTAACACAGTGTTTTTGCTGCGACGGCCGTATGACCGTCAAATTTAACCCAACGCTGGTTTTTTCCCTCTTTGGAGCTGATTTATTCCGGAGGCCGTAACTTGGGCATACGATATTGTTTTTTGGCAAATGAGATATTGTCAAAAAGCTAGTTTTCTCATCTTTCCAATGGTGTGGGTCTCATCACTTCTTTTTTCTGTTGGTGCATTTTACAGCCAGTTGAAGACAAAGGGGCTACTTTCAGTCTCAAGCTCATATCTTTTCATTAGTTTCTCCATTTTTTGCTATCTCAGCGGCATTGGAACCGTATTTCAGAGCTCTTCAGTTTCAATCCATGCTATTTTTCTAGATTTCACTCTAGGTATATTTTATTTAGTTATTTTTGTTTTCACATTCTGGTGGATTACCTGGACATATTTTCTCTTGGAAACTTTTTGTTCACATGTGATGCTTTGTTCTTGGTTGTTCTTCATGTATTTCTAGCATTTTGTCATTTGAAGACATTTTGAGCATCATTTGTAAGCTATCTTTTCTCTAAACGCACTGAGATAAAGTGTCACACTATTGTACATGCATCTTTGGGGATTTTACACATAAGGTTGTGCCATATTTTGTACTCGCACTAATATTATAAAGTGCCATGAGGGGTTGTGTAGTTTTCCTTTTTTTTGCCATCACATATTTGTCCGTTGAGTATCCCTCCATGACGACATTGAATCCATACCATGGGGGGTTGTGTAGTTTGCCTTTGTTTGCCATCACACCTTTGTCCAATGAGTGTCCCTCCACGATGACCATGGATCCATATGATTCCAGCCTCATGCATATGTGCTTTGTTTTGCACACCACTTTTTCAGTTGCAGGTGTTATCTTGCGCACTTTCAGATGTTTCTTCTCCTTCATGCACTACAGGGTGTTTCACATAATTTTAGTGGATCTATCATGCTCTCCCAGTTCAGCATTATGGGGGGGTTATTATATTGTTCATGTTAATTCTTCCTTGGTTTTGCCTTGGAAGGAATATTCCATTCTCAGTTGATCAGTGTTTCAGACTATTGATTCTTGTGCCATCTGTATCTTCGTTCTAGGTGTTTTCCTTTGTTTTCCATCTAATTCGAGTAGTGTTGTATGGGCACTTATGCAAATTATTGTCTTCTTGTTCGTAATCATCTTATCTTCAGCGGAGGTTCTTCAACACCATAGCAGTCATCTTTCGACAGTTGTTTGCAGCTCCTTCTACTTCAGTGATGTTCTTCTTCTTGGCCTTCTGCATCTCTTTTTGGAGCAGAGCTTTTTCCTATGAGGTTTTCTCTATTTCTCCATTTTACAGAGATTTGGTTATATTTGGGTACTTGATCTGGCCTAGTTGTTAGGACCCATGTTTGTCTTCCTGCATTGTAGTTACCTTTGCTTTTTTTGCATTTGTTTGTAGCTGCACTTTTGCTTATCTTAAGGGGGGGGTGTTAGAGTAAAGGTATTAACTTAATTATGTTGATTAAGTTACCTTTATTCCCTTCTTAATATTTCACGTTAGTTTTCATAAAGTGACATTTAATAATTATATTAATTATTAAATGTTATCCTATTAGGGCTTCTATTAGGGTTTTTCCTATTAGGGTTTTATTAGGGTTTGCATGATCTCCTTTTCATAAGGATTGATCCCATTGTATTTCATATCAATTCATTCTCTCATTCTCTCTGATATATACATTTTTAGTTTTCAGAGAACCCTTGCTTGTTTGTCTCCATCTCTTCTTTTGTGACAGGTTATTTGCATGCAGGTGATCTTCGGGGTTTGTGGTGTTGTATTTTCTCAACTCCTACTATTAGGATTCACCCTTAGAGGAACAATATTTGATACCAAAAGTTGGAAAAACAAGAAGATACAACTGAGAGGGATGTGGTGAATCAGCTGCCATAGAAATTATAACTTAACCAAACTTATTAACCTTTAATTTCAGATCTGATGATTAATAGTAAAAGAAAGAAGTAAGCATCACATCATAAACACATAACACCAATATTTTTGCGTGGAAAACCTATTAAGGGAGAAAAACAAAGTGGAGGCTAATCCACAATTATACCCTATTAAGTGAGAAAACCAAAGTGGAGGCTAATTCACAATTATACCCTATTAAAAGTATAATGAAGAATGAATAGGGAATGCACTTGCATTTAGGCACATTTCCTAGAGCTCACTGCTCAAAGGAAGGCTTGCTACCTTACATAAGACAATCAGATTAAAACCATGTGAATTGGATGAACTAAAAAAGTAGCTTCTACAAAAGCTTGATGATAGTTTTGGTTAGGCATAGAAAAGCTTTGCTCAAAATCCTTCACACTTTGTTCTGCACTCAAATGATTTGAAATTTTCTTGCACATACACTTCACATACATTCATTTAGCTTTCTCATCCGTACATCAAAAAGAGAAAACTGATCGCTTTTATATATCCGCTACAAGGATTTATATCAACAACTTTGTTGGCCACAAATAATAACTGGATCACAACTATCGGCCTCAATACATGAATAAATATTAATGTGCACCAACACAAGTTAGTCACAACATAGAGAGGACCCAAATCAACATCCGCGAATATGAAAAATAATAAAAAAATTAATCCATAAAGATCTGCAACACACTACCACCATCATGTCACCCAAGAACATGAAAAGCTAGACATACATCAGAAAAATCTATGATCATGATCACACCAAATAGCATGGACATGCAAAAAAGATAGAACATGATCTAGAATCATCCATGAATGTCACATGAACATACACAAAAACTAGAATTGCCAGAATTCCAACTTCTTCTTCCAAGAACAACTGCTACAGTACTAGAATGACTGTAGGAGCACCAGAATACTTAACTTGCACAAATCTACTGCATATCACTGAGACTTCTGAAAAACATACTAGATAGGCTCAACAATAAACCCATTAGAGCACAACACCTAAAAATCAATATATAAAACTTTCCACCATTCTAACCTTCTCAGCTTCACTGGTTTCCTGTAAACATATTTATTACAATTTTCTCAATATCCTCAACATATACAACCTTAAGCATCACCAATGCTAATAGTGTTGACATCAATGACATCACATATCAGTAGCACAACCACAACATCCAATAAAATTATCCACCATGCTAAAGAAACAAAGAAGGAATAAACTAACAAACAAAGAGTATGAAACCAAAAAAGCAAAGGAGAGAGAATGGCAGGATATCATGAAAATAAGAAATTGGATGTGATTAAAAAATCCAATCCAACTGAAGAGGAACCTCAACCATCAAAAAGAGAACAAGCATTGGTAGCACAAAGGGCATGAATGTGAAAGCATCATGGTAAGATAGATTCGGATACCATAGTTGGACACACCCTCTATCGCAAGTGAATACAAAGGGACACCATTAAGCACAAGCGAATATGAAGGGGAACCATCTACCACAAGTGAATATGGAGGGACACCATCTATCACAAGTGAATATGGTTGGACACCATCCATTTCATCTCTGTTGATGGTGTTTTTATGCACTTCATAACACAGGTAATGCATAGGTGCATTACCTCTCTTGAAAGACAATCTTCCACAATCAAATTGCAGAACACTATCCCAGGGTCTCTCGGATGTCAGGTCTTGACAGTGCTTGGAATATTTCAGTTGTTTATGTGATTTGCTAGAATCACAAGGTGTACTTACGGATGAGTTACAAAGTGAGGAAGTTGGATCTGCAAATGGAGTTCTTAAGATGGGAAAGTTGTTGAGTGTTTGCTGCAGGTTCAAATAGCAGTCTAGAACTCCATTTCAACATCAGATTTAGCTTTACAATGTGCAATGAACCTTGCCTAAGGTTACTTGTTAAAAAAAAAGGAAAAAGGGCAAGGAAGAGAAAAGGTTCTTGGATCTGAAACTACGAATGAACAGTGATCATTGAGGCTGCTACAGTAGACAAACTCCCTAAACTGGGTTTTGCTTGGCCAAGAGGATCCTACAGTTACACAAAACCAGTGCAATCTTCTAAGGACTGCAGATTTTCAGTTTGCATACACACATCATGAACATGCAAGTGAACTAGGTTGTAGAAATCAAATAAATAAGCCCAGGCTAACTTTACACAGTAGCTTGCCATCAACAAGTGCCAAAAGTATGGGCTGGAAAATCATCAAATACTGTAACAACAATCACCATTACCACTTCCATTCAAGAAAATACACCTAAAACTAACTTGGAAGGTAGAACCATGCACACATAATGAGCAAAATCAAAATGTAACACCCATAGATCATGCAATGCTACTTTCTATTGCTACATAATGTTTTTACAATAGCTCTCCAACACTTACAAATGAGGGGGAGACCCCTATTTATAGTTTTCCAAAGCCCAAATGAATGGCAAGGATTGATTTACATTATGTGGCTCAGATTCAATTACATTAGGGCTTCACCAACCCCATAATATTCAACAATTTAAAATAAACCTGTTGTCTTTTCCCTATTCTGTTCTGTAGTGGTCAGTCACTGTAGCAGTTTTGTCTTCTAGCTGATTTCCCTTTTACTGTAGCTGAAACTAATTGAAAGCTACCTTCTTCCCAATGGAATTGCAACATTCTTCATTGGATCAAATGGTTTTGTCGACAGACCCATGGTAGGCTTCTTGAAACCGGAAATGAGAGGCTGAAATGCTGTTTTGAAACGACCGCGAGAGCATGGAACTCCGGATGGTACTTCCCAGATGAAAATTTGGAATTTGAAAAGCTAGGGGAGGATAAGACCCCATTTTAGCATCTGGGTCGAAGTCCGTTTTTTATTTTGAGGTGCGCTAGTTCATTCCAGAAATGTGAGTCCAAAATGCCGTTTTGGAAATGTTGTTTTGAAAACGGCCGCCAGAGCATGAAACTCCGGATTGCACTTCCCAGCTGCAAAATTGAAATTTGAAAGGTCAAGGCAATAAAAGACCCAATTTTACCATCTGGATCAAAGTCCATTTTCAATTTTGAGGAGTTCTACTATGATCCGGAAACATGAGTCCGGAATACCGTTTTGCATTTGCTATTTTGAAAACGGCCACAAGAACATGGAACTCCGGATTGCACTTCTTGGCTGCAAAATTGAAATTTGAAAGGTCAAGGAAATAAATAACCCAATTTTACCATCTGGGTCGAAGTCCATTTTCAATTTTGAGGAGTTCTACTATGATCCGGAAATATGAGTTCGGAATGCTGTTTTGAATTTGCTGTTTTGAAAACGGCCGCGAGAGCACGGAACTCCGGATTGCACTTCCTGGCTGCAAAATTGAATTTTGAAAGGTCAAGGCAAGAAACGACCCAATTTTACCATCTGGGTCAAAGTCCATTTTCAATTTTGAGGAGCTTTAGTATGTTCCGGAAACATGAGTCCAGAATGCCGTTTTGCATTTGCTGTTTTGAAAACGGCCACGAGAGCACGGAACTCCGGATTGCACTTCCCAGTTGCAAAATTGAATTTTGAAAGGTCAAGGCAAGAAATGACCCAATTTTACCATCTGGGTCGAAGTCCATTTTCAATTTTGAGGAGCTTTAGTATGTTCTAGAAACATGAGTCCGGAATGCCGTTTTGGAGAAGCTGTTGCAGGGAAGCCGTCGCAGGGAAGTTGCCGCAGGAATGTTGTTTCAGGGAAGCTGTTGCAGGGAAGCCGTCGCAGGGAAGCTGCTACAGGAATGCTATTTCAGGGAAGCTACTGCAGGGAAGCTGTTGCAGGGAATCTGTTGCAGGGAAGCTGCTTCAGGAAAGCTGTTTCAGGGAAGCTATTGCAGGGAAGCTGCTGCAGGGAAGCTGTTTCAGGGAAGCTGTTGCAGGGAAGCTGCTGCAGGGAAGCTGTTGCAGGGAAGCCGCTGCAGGGAAGTTGTTGCAGGGAAGCTGCTGCAGGAATGTTGTTGCAGGGAAGCTGTTGCAGGGAAGCTATTTTGGAGTTTTCAAAACTTCCTAAAACTTAATAAAACCTTGTCAGTTCACTTAGGCACCACAAAAACATCCAAAATCCATAGGAAATCTTTCCCCAAAGTCAAAGAATGAAGGAAAAAGTGAATCGAGCGAGCAAGTGGGGGCGAAGCCCGAAAAAAACCCAAGACTTAGCCATTTTTTATTTATGGGGAAAAATATGGTCAACCAAAAAATAAGACTTTGAAGGGCACGTTGACCAACTAGGACAGCAAAATGAGGGGTATGCAAAAAGAGATAAGAGCAAAGAAGTTCATCAGGAGCGAAAAAAGAGGGTCCCTGCCTATGGTGGGGCATGTGTGCAAAATATGCACAACAATCTCAAGTTGAGAGTACATAATCACTCGGATTTGACAAAGAAGGTATGCCATCATCCCCACGTGAACCTTGAGGTATGTCTTCTACTCCACCCTTGATTGAAGGTACGAAATCTATCCCACCTCAATTAAATATTGATGAAATTCCTAATGTTGAGATGTATGTACCTAGGAGAAAACCGCCTAGAATTTTGCGTAGAAAGCCAAAGTATTTGACTAATATTGATGAGGATATGTTATAGCACATGAAATGTAAAATTCCAACACACACTTGTAGAATATATGCTAATAACATTTGGAAATCATTCTTTGAAAGGCTAAATGAGACCACAAGATGTCAACTATTTATTGAACTGATGCAGGGTATAAAGTATAGAAACATCATAAAAACTCTTGGGTTGAGAACATCAAATGCATCAAATAAAAACACTATTGTGAAGAATCTAATGGATTCTTATGAGAGTGTGGGTAAGACCTCATGCTCAAAGAATAGTAATGTCACCCAACATGTCATTACATCAACTTTGGTAAGTATTCAAACAAAGAGAGCTCATCTCATTAGAAAGACGAGTGAAAAAATGAGAATTAGTAGAACAACATTATCAAGAGCCTTTCAAAGGTGGCAAAGAATTGAGGGCACTGATTCAAATGAATTATAGGCATTCACAGGGAGACTACCATGAAAAAGATAAAAAAGTTGTTGAAGCATTGATAATACTAATTGAATAGTATTGGAAGAATAACACAAGGCCATCTCTGAATCAAAGGGATGTAGTAAGAAGGAGAATCAGTAGTCAAAACCGCGAGCCACATCCAAAGCATTTTTTGGATATGACTCAAACCCAATTCTTTTATAAATATCAATAGGATTATCCTCAAATTAGTGTTTGTCAGAGATATTTTGAAATGCTTAAACCTTTTTATTTCAAGATAAATCACACATGTACGAATTGTTGTTGTAGACTACATATTGAATTCTCTAACCATTCTGATGTTTATCGTTCTATATGTTTAGATTTGCATACTAATGATGTTTTGCAGGATTGTGGCATAGAATCCCCACCAACATCATCAAGAGAGTTCTTATCAAAAAAATTATGTGAAATAGAGGATGGCCGAATATTCTACAGGACAACATGTTTGGATGGTTCATGCAAGTGTTGCAGTGGCTTGCAACATATGCCAGTATGTCAACATATGGAAAGCACAAATGAGGTGGGATAGAAACTAGTAGAGTTTGGGAAGTATAAAATAGTGGCATACATTACAAAAGATGGGTCTCAAGCAAAAAGGTGTCATTTGGTTATTCAAATGATTCTAGTTTATCAATTTATGTCCATGTTTCATGATACTATAGTGTATGAGTATGCAAGGAATACCCATAGAGCCCGATGGTTGGACACACAATTCGAGCTATGCAAGGACACCTTACTAGTTGGAAGCATAGTATCAGTGGTTGAATTTGTAGAGAAATACACTCTAGAGCCACAACATGAGGTACAGTCACAGTATTACAAATCCACATAGGTTTCAATGTTTGTGCACATAGCATTTATTCATATAGCTAATAGTACAGAGGACCAAAAGAAGGTATTGAGGGAGTATCACTTTTATATTAGTGATTATTGCACACATTCTCTAGAGTTTTTACAAGGTTTCTTCCAAATTTTCTACAATGATTTGGCTCAAAGGGGCACAACATACGGTCGGCATATAATATGGTCAGATAACTATGCAACACATTTCAAGAACTCATCCATGTTCTACTGGTTGAGCAGGATGTATGTCATTATAGGTGTTTAACATATGCAGATCTTTTGTGAGGTCGTTCATGGAAAGGGGGAGCATGATGGTGCAAGATTATGTGTAAAAAGAGCATTACCACAAGAAGAGTTAAATGATAAAGACAATGCAAAGTTGACAAATGAAAAATCAATTGTCAAGTGGTGTAATGCTTTGATGGGTCCTAGTAATGAAGGTACATCTTCAATTCATAGATTTTTTTGGTTGGTGGATGATACTAACATTGCACCATATGAGGATTGTTGTACACTAGCAGGATCGAGTGAGCTACACTCTTCCTTATCTTAGATGCAGGTTCATGGAGTATCAATACATGAAAGATGGCATGCTTTTTTTCTTCATGTACAATGCAAGCTTGGAATGATTGTGAGTTAGGGGAGTGGGTTGAAAAATGGTTGACAAGTTATCTTAGCCCACTTCACACATATTGACCTCTGATGGCATTGGAACTAACACAAATGGAATCATTGGTTGAATTTGACCATGTATCAGATCTAGTCCAACCAAGTAATATATCTACCTGCTAAGTTTTTTAAATTCCTATTCTTATCTTACTTTGTAGTGTATTCATAATGTTGACTAATTTTAAGATATTTGTTGCACATATCAATATAGGGAATGTTTATGCAGTTATTACAGATGAAGACAATAAAGAGGGAGTAGACTATTACTTGTGTCATTGTGTTGAGGCCAAAAATAAATTGGAGGCCCCAATTATAGATGGAGAAAACATTGAATATCCTATAGGCTCCATTGTTGTTACTGGAACATGGCTTAGAAGGTACCCACATAAGAGTGTTAAACATTGGTTGTTTCAAGATTTTGACATGCATCATAAGATTCTTCATTACTCGAACCCTGTCACAACATCCAATGTTCATTTGACCAAATATGTGGGTAGACCTTTGAATAAGACCTTGTGGAAGGTCTATGAGTTTGACCATGAGGCAATACTCTACACAATAAAGAGTAGAGCAAATCCGGATGGTTCGTTGGATTAATTTGTAAGTATGAAAATTGGTTCTTATTAATTTATAATTGTGTGCACATTAATTTTTTTGATATCAATGATATCTTCTTTTAATTTTCCTATTTGTAAGTAACCTGCTAAAAATCGATTGGTGTCCCCTTGCACAAAATGCAGATTTATGAGCCATCCAAGAGAACCTCAGCCAAAAATGAAATGCAACATCCTTATTTTGATGATCTTCACAAATCTAAATTATTATTTTAAGCCATTATAAAAGTGTGTGTGAAGTGTGGTGAGGGAATTTCAAGTTATTCATTTTAACTTAACCTTATCATGAGCACCTATGATGTAGGAATTATAAGAGCATCTCGAATTTCCAGTTATTCTATTCATAAGAGGTGTTGTGTGCAATAGGTATCTTGGAACTCCCAATGAAGATGTATGACCAAGAGTGACTAAGTTGAGAGATTGGAATGCCTATCCTCAATGGAAGCATCAAGATTAATGCCTTGTTGTTCCCGAGTTGGAACCAAATGGTGTGGATTTTTTGTATGTAAGTGCCTTCCATCTATTTTCATTTAATTTCCATTTTGGATGCTCTGTATTTTTCTTCTTTTACTTTGCATATTTGTAAGTAAACTACTAAAAATTGATTGGTCTCTCCTTGCAAAAAATTTTGATTTATGAGCCATCGAAGAGAATCTCAATCAAAAAAGCAATGCAACATCTTTATTTTGATGATCTTGACAAATTTCAATTCTGATTTGAAGCCATTATATAAGAGTATGTGAAGCTTAGCGAGGGAATCTCAAGTTACTCATTTGAATTTAACCTCATCATGAGCACCTATGATGTAGAAATTATAATAGAATATTGAATGTATGAATGACATTGTAAAATATCAGTGTGAACGAAGTACCTAAGGCATTGTGCCTATGGTGCAGGGCACCTGGGCCTTCATTTTGTAAAAGGGATTTAGTATGTAGTGTCTTTATGTTTAAGGTCATGTTTTTGTTTTAAAATAAGTTATTTAAGACCATGTTGCAATGTTTTGGGTCAGTTTTGGTTAGGAGGAGTCATTTTGAGTCAATTTGGTAAAGTTGAAAAAATTATACATTTGGAGGATTTAATAACAAAGATTCACTATTTTCTACATTTTTCTGCATTGAATTTTTCTGCTACAATGACTTGTACCTTTTGGTACATCTTTGAATTTCTCATTTGTGCATTGTAATTGATGGAGGAGTGAACTATCTTTCATTTTCATCTTGTCTCATTTGATTTCATCAAGATTTGAGTGAGTTATAGTGTTTTGATAGCCTACTCTGTATCAATATAACTAGCATACAATCTAACTTATTATAAAAATTTCATTTATTAAAAAAAATCAACCTAATGATTATATATCAATATCAATATAGCATATAGTATATTGAAATTAACACTTGTAATGATTTTTACTCAAATATTGAAATTTATTGCTGCCCTCAAACATTTGTAATCCAAGCAATGTAATCCCTTAACAGTCCAAATTGCAAAAGGGAAACAATCTTTGACTACCTATTAATCGGATACCATGTTAGTTATAGGAATTCCATCTAAGGAATCAGGATCATGTAGGGAACCTCTACAATAACCTCTCTCAGTTTTTGTTATCTCAGATTCAGTTTTTCATGGTGTTCAATTTTGACTTGATGGAAAAAGTGTCAATTGCAAGCAATGTAAAGTTGCAAAGTGGTGCAACTTTCATTCTACAACTCGTGTGACCAAAAAAAATATTCCAACATGTACGAATAGGTATTTTTATGCTAGGAATGGTCTTTTTTTTGCACCCAAACACACGGAATGACTCCGAGCTACGTTCAACCGGATCGATCCCTTAAGAGTCCAAAAAGCAAAATGGCTGCAAAATTTAGCATGCTATTACTTAGACATCATGATGCTTAAAAAATTCTCGTATAAGCCTATGGGATCATGTTGGGCCCCTCTACAATAACCTCTCTTGGTTTTCACTATCTTGAATGAATTTTCCCGTGGTAGTGAATTTTCACTTGGATAAAAAGTTGTCAAATGCAAGTAGTTGAAAGTTGCAAAGTGGTGCAAATTTCATTCTACAACTCATGTGACTAAATGGACTATTACAATGCATCCAAAGAGGTATTTTTATGCTAGGAATGGTCCTCTTTCACACCCAAACATGTGGAATCACTTTGCGCTATATTCAACCAGATCGATCCCTTAAGAGTCCAAAGTGTAAAATGGCTACAAACTTTAGCATACTGTTACTCGGATACAATGATGATTAGAAACTTCTTGTTTGAGATTATGGGATTATGTTGGACCCCTCTATAATAACCTCTCTTTTTTTTTTCTATCTCAGAGGTATTTTCTCATGGTGATGAATTTTTAGTTGGGAAAAAAATTGTCAAATGCAAGTAGTTGAAAGTTGCAAAGTGGTGCAAATTTCATTCTGCAACTCATGTGACCAAAGAAACTATTCCAATGTATCTAAATAGGTATTTTTATACTATTCATGGTCCTCTTTCATACCCAAACACACAAAATCGCTTTGAACTACGTTCAACTAGATCGATCCCTTAAGAGTCCAAAGTGCAAAATAGTTGCAAACTTCAACATGTTGTTACTCAGCTACCATGATGCTTAGAAAATTTTCATCCAATATTATGGGATCATTTTGTGCCCCTCTATAATAACCTCTCTTAGTTTTTTCTATCTTTGAGGCATTTTCCCATGGTGGTGAATTCTTACTTGGGAAAAAAGTTATCAAATGCAAGTAGTTAAAAGTTGCAAAGTGGTGCAACTTTCATTCTGCAACTTGTGTGACCAAATAGAATGTTCCAATGCATCTGAATAGGCATTTTTATGCTAGGAATAGTCCTTTTTTTCACCCAAACACGTGGAATCGCTTTGATTTATGTTCAACTAGATCGATCTCTTAAGAGTCCAAAGTGGAAAATGGCTGCAAATTTTAGCATGTTGTTACTCATATATCGTGATGCTTATAAAATTCTCATATGATCCTATAGGATTATTTTGGACCCCTCTACAATAAACTCTCTCAATTTTTGCTATCTCAGAGACATTTTCTCGTGGTGCTGAATAATCACTTGGGGAAAAAGTTGTCAAATACAAGTTAAAAGTTGCAAAGTCGTGCAACTTTCATTCTGCAACTCATGTGACCAAACATACTATTCCAACACATTTGAATAAGTATTTTTATGCTATTCATGGTCCTCTTTTGCATCCAAACATGCAAAATCGCTTTGAGCTATGTTCAATCAGATCAATTCCTTAAGAGTCCAAAGTGCAAAATGGCTGTAAACTTCAGCATGATGTTACTCGTACACTGTGATGCTTAGACATTGAACCCAATGTGAAAGATGCATACATTTTAATTGAAATTTATATTAATGGCTTATGGAAGAATTCATATTTGATTATATTATTATAGTTGCACTTATATAAAATCAATCAAAAATATTTAAAAAAAACAAAAAAATAACCA
Organism: Sequoiadendron giganteum; assembly: GCA_007115665.2. Classification (NCBI taxonomy): domain Eukaryota; kingdom Viridiplantae; phylum Streptophyta; class Pinopsida; order Cupressales; family Cupressaceae; genus Sequoiadendron; species Sequoiadendron giganteum. The sequence goes on along the minus strand of CM021100.1, from coordinate 30,425,696 downwards.
AGTAGGATAAACATCATAGTTGTATTTTCATTTTCATGGTTGCACTTTCATAAAATACTTGAGTGATACTCAAAAGAAATTAATAGCCTTATTCACTTTGTAAAAGTAAATTAGTATCGATTCCTCAGAAAATTTATGTTTGGAAAAAATGGTTTGAATTAAATTTTTTGCTTAAAACATATGTGCTGAAACATTTTCTTGGAAGAATTTTGTGCTTATTTTAAACTGTTCACATTGATTTTCCCAAGCATAGACAAAATATTGAAAAGAGAGAGCCGCATGATTTCTACTGCAGTGTGATTTGTGCAACAGGAGAAAATTTGACAACATCTCATTTTGATAGTATCCTACAATCATGAAATTTTATTTTTAATCTATCCAACAAATAATGTCATTCTGAACTACTAGCAATCACAACACTTCTCACAATTAAATTCTAAGTCTTGCAGGGAGTGTTTGATTTATTTTAGATTTTAATTTAGTTTGATTAAATTTAGATTTTAATTTTAATTTAGCTTTAAATTAGTTTTAGATTTAATGTAATTTAGACTAGTAAGATTTTAAGTTTAATTTAGCTTTAATTTAGTTTTAAATTTAATGTAATTTAGACTAGTTTTAAATTTAATTTAGTTTGCACTTAATTTAGATTTAATTATAATTTGGACTTAGTTAAATTTTAATCTAGATTTAGCTTTTAATTTGGATTTAACAGTTAGTTTAAATTTAAATTTAGATTTAGATTTTAACTTGTGCTGCAGCTCTTTAACTTTTAATTTTAATTTAGCTTTTAGCCTTTTTATTTAGCTTTTACTTTTAATTTAGCTTTTGGTTTTTAATTTAGATCTAATTTCTAATTTAGATTTAGCTTTTTTATTTAGATTTGATTTTTTAATTTAGACTAAATTTAGAATGCAGATTTAATTTAATTATTTAGTTTTAATTTAATTTAAGATTAATATAGTTTAGAATTAATTGTAATTTAGATTTAACTTAATTTTGATTAGCTTTTAATCAAAATTATTATTTTTTATCTAGATTAGTTTTTAATTAATTTCTAATTTTAGATTAATTTTTAATTTAAATTAACTTTTAATTTAGAGTAGTTTCTAATTTTAGATTAATTTCTAATCTAGATTAGTTTCTAATTTTAGCTTAGTTTTTAATTTAGATTTTTTTTTAATTAAGGTTAATTTTTCATTTCAGATTAGTGTCTAATTTTAGATTAGTTTTTAAGTTAGATTAATTTATTTTTCCTTCATAGTTTAATTGTTGATTATGTGGTTAATCATTGATTTTCTCTTTGTAGGTTATGTCAAAGATTTGAAAAGTGAAAACATAAACACACATTTTCCAAAGATTAAAAATCAAAACTACTAATGAAATTTGGTGCAAGATGTTCATCGAAGACTTGATTTTGAAATTGATTGTCTTTTAGATTAGAAAATATTTCAATTGGTGCTTTAAAACGAACAATTGTCTTCTTTCATGTAGATTTAACTAGGAGGTCAATGAACACTATTTGTTGTGCTTGAAGGGGTGGTAGGTATTATGCTCTCACCTTGTGCAAACTCGGTGATAGAAAAACCAAACCCATCCACTTTTATGTTTACCTCTTAGAGGGTCTTCCTTGGTGGGAAAAAGTAATCACCCCAAGGGAACGACCCAAAGTGGTAACAGGCTAAATCCAAGCCCTTCCAACCACTTTAAATAAATGTGCTTACTGATTAAAGTCAATTAGCAACGAGTGTGCATGTGTTATGCTGACAAGTGAATCCCCATAAACCTTGTAGAGCGTAACCTCTATAGGCTGGGAATCCTCCTTAGCGGATCTAATCTTGCTGCATGTATAACCACTTGAATGGATGCCCTTACTAGACACCTCTTGTTTGTAGTTGTCAAAAACCTTCTATTTGTCAATACAAGAGGGACCACCTCTCATGCCATCCCACATTCTTGCGGCTCTTAGTAGAGATGAAGTGTTTTTCATGGGAGATTCATGAGAACTCGAAGCTTGGTTGACCCAAAAAGTGAGTGTTGTGTTGGGGGAGCTAGTGTGGCCAAGTTTCTAAGTCATCTCCTAAGAGTAAGCGCAGTTAGATTATTCCAAGTGGGATTTGACAAATATTGTCCTTGCCAACCATAGGATTTGTGCTTGTTTGAAATAAAAATTTCTTTCAACCAAAACTAAACCGAAACAAGTGCTTGTGACTGTATTTTGTGTTTTCTAATCAAGAATTCATCAAAATCTATTCAAAATATCAAGTTAAAAAATGAAAGTGGCAAAATCAACATTTTATGAGATCTTGACCTCCAAACATGAGACTTGCACAACTATCCCAACATTTCCATATCTCATATTTTAGGTTGCATTCTTATTTTTGCATAATCAGTCTTAGACCTTTAGGCTACATATACCTTTCCAACTCTTGACATAGGAAGAGCATTAATCTTTTGAACGGTCCTTACTTGCCTATCCATTTTGTCAACCTTTATCACTATCACCTTTGTCAAATTTGAGTCTCGAGCTTGTGTCCTAGCTTTAACTCTACCTTGTCACAATTACCCTCTTGACTATCACAAAGGTTAATGATATTTGGGTTTGTTATCTTGGACCTACACTAGCTTGGTTGCCTTCCATTGTCTCAAATTCTAGACTTCATATCCTTAGCATTACCTTAGTCTCATTTAGATTTATAGCATAACCTTTGATCATAGCCTTAATCATCATCTCTTTAACTTGCACTTTCACTTTGCATCCTCATTCAAAAATCCACAAAAATATAATAGTTGCATTGCATTTAGGCATACCGTATATCCAAAAAATCCAAAAACATAGTTTAACATCACATCACCTTGCATTTCCTACCTTTGTTTTGTAAGTCTCACATGCTTGAAACAAGGTCAAAATCCAAAAGAAAAGACATGGATCCCAAAAGTGACCGATTTTTCACAAATGAATAATTTTTTAGTCCTCATCACGGTCTCAATTTTGAACCAAATTCAAACCAATCTACACCACAAAGAGAGATACAAAGAAATAAATCAACCATCTTCCTTGATAATTTGAACCTTGAACAATTCAAAAAAAAATTAACCCCTGAGGAAATTGAAAGAGCTCAACAAGAGCCAATATTCCTTCGCGTCATTGAAGAACTTTTCAATTTGGAGCCCAACAAATACTTTTATGCTTTAACCAAGAAGGGTGTGAAAATTCCTCAAGGGTTTGATGTCTCAACAATTGTAGAGGGAGGAACATCTAAATATCCATTCATGACATCTTCACCACCAATGATAAACACAATACCTATGGGAACTACAACAAACATGTGGACTACCACTACACATGCCCCTATTGTCTCTACACTTGGGAAAAAAATAATTTATACCACATCACAAGGGAAAAATTTCACATTTGGCAATAACCCAAGCAAAACCTTCAACAATCCACTTTTTCAAAATCAAGGTTCTACATCTCAAGGTCCCATAATTACAAACACAAATCAAGTTTCCACATCTCAAGGTTCTATATATACACTTCACAATATCAATCAAGGTACTATATTCCAAACTCAAAATTCTCTTCCACCAAGCCAAAATCAAAATCCACCAAATAAATCAAGGAGGATCAATATTTTCCCATGAATAATACCAAGAAAAAAAAAAAACCAAGGACCTCCACCATCATTCAATAAAGGACTTACCCCATCATTTGATCAAGGCCCTACACCATCCTTCAATCAAGGACCCACATTTTCCAACCAAGGACCTACTTCATCAAATCAAGGACCTATCCCATCTTATCAAAATATTAATCAAGGACCTACACCTTCCTTTCCAAATATAATATAAGGTCCTACACCTAACACCAACCAAGGTCCTTCATTCCAAATCCAAAACATCAATCAAGGGCCTACACCCCAATCCCAAAACAATATGACTTTTGGTATAAATGCTAATTCCACTCCAAATGAAACCAATGCCAATCCAACATTTACACATCAATACCAACAAGTTCCCACACTTCAAAATGTCAACCTCAATTCAACATATGACCCAAATAGCATGATATCAAATCAAAGCAATACGATACCCTCAATTATAGACACCTTGATACAACAAGTGCAGATCCTCGAACAACGAACTTTTAAAAAATATACAATTGGGAACCAACAAGAGGACCTATTCCATGGAGGAATTGTGCCCCTTTCCATTTGATCAAAATCTATACATGCCACCCTTTTCCCCTCACTTCACAACACCACCTTTTCCTAAGTATAAAGGGATAGGGGATCCATTAGAGCACATTCGAGAATTTAACACATCATGTATGGAAGTCTCATATGATCCTACCTATTTGATGAGACTATTCCCTTGAAGCCTCATAGGGCCAACTCTAGATTGGTTTGCACATCTCCCTCTAGGGATCAAAATATGGGGTGAACTAGCCGATAAATTCATTAACAAATTTTCTTTCAACATAAAAAATGATGTCACCCTTGCAACATTAAGCACAACCAAACAAGAAGGGGAACCACTTACTTCATTTTACCAGAGATGGAAAGGGTTGGCTAGCAAGTTCCCTTATTAGATTCCTAAGAAATAATTGGTTACCATGTTTATTGAGAACCTAGACAAATAAATGATAAGTAGCTTACAAATTAAATGTTGCACCACCTTTGATGAAATCCTTGAGAAAGGTGTCATTGAAAAAGGTATTGTCACAAAAGGACTAATCAAAATAAACAAAGAGATTCTGAAATCCAACAATGACAAAAATAAATACTAGTCCCAAAACAAGAATGTCACAAATGATGGAGTTGTTGATGCCAAAATGATAACCAAAGGTCTAACCATTCATCTCAAAGGTCCTACATCAAATGCAACCAGCATAGGAAATCCTCAAACACAAGGTCAAACATTGAATGTAGCTCAAGCCACTCAACAACGCAGAGGTCATCCCTAAACCAAGAGAACTTACACTCAATTGGGCCAACCCATTGAAACGGTCTTAAAAACACTCTTGTGAACCAATACAATATGATTACAAGATATAAAAAACTATGAGCCTACATTGATCAAGCCTAATTGGTGGAAAGAAGATGAATACTATGAATACTACCGTGGGAAAGGACACAAGACATCCTGATGTTGGACATTGAAAAATACCATTGAAGACCTTTTTGAGAAAGGAATCATTTTAGTAGATAATTACCATAATAAAACAAATGTTGATCACACCATCTTCAAAAATCCCTTGCAAAACCATGATAAAGGAAAGGCCTCTAGTCCAGGTACTAATAATAATAATGCCAATTATACTGAAGCCAAATTTGATTATAGTACCATCATCCTTAACTTGAGACCTTTTGATGATCAAATTTCCACCATCACTATAAACAAGCCAAGCTCAGACTATGTTGTTACTATTTGTCGTAGAAAAATAACCATTCCTGGACCTTCTCCTAATCCACAACCTAAAAAACAATACAATCTCCTTGACCAATTAGGGAGGACTTCTGCTCATATATCCATCCTACAACTCCTTCGCATATCCCCGCAACATAGAGCCATCCTTGACAAATCCTTGCAAGAGGCATTTGTACCAGCTAACCTAGATTTCAATGAATTTCAAGCCATGTTCGGATACCTAGCTATGCCACATCATGTCACATTTTCTGAATAGGACTTCTCTACACAAAAATCTAACCATAATGATGCCTTACACCTTGAAGTCTATGTTAATAAACACAAAATAAGACAAGTCTTATTAGATGGTGGAGCAAGACTGAATATTTGCTCACTGAAATTGGTGAAAGCATTAGGGTACTCTGAGAATGATATCAACCAAACTAAGAAAATTATTATCAAAGCTTATGATGATGTTGAGCGTTCATCTGAAGGAGTTATTTTGCTTCCTATAAGAGTTGGTCCAACAATACTTAATACATTGTTCCATGTCCTAGATTTGAATTTGCATTATAATCTTCTCCTTGGCCTACCTTGGATTCATGCTATGAGGGCTATCCCATCCACATACCATCAATGCCTCAAATTTCTGCATAATTGCACTAAGATTTCTATTCCTAGTGATCCCAATCCATTTCAGTATTTCTCCAACCTAAAAGGAATTATTGAACATCAAGTTCCAATCAATTGAGAGGCCTCATCATCCACTTTATCTACTCCTCCATCTCATTACATTAACCCATCTTCCTTTGTCAAATAATCCACTCCATTTACCATTCCATCAATCCCCAAGGTCCAAGTCCATGATATGAGATTGGAGAATACCATATAGGTAATTCACTAATGAAAGACAATGCTAAGGCCATTGAAAAAATTCAAACTTCTAATATTGATGTCAAGACAACTATAGAAGGAACACGAAAAGATGGTCATGCTTAGATTGAAGCCTTTTGGGATCTTGATGATACATCTTCCTTTTCCTTATCTTCTTCCACTCAATCCTTTCATGAACATGATAGCCCTATGCATGATCCTAACCCTGCTAAAGATATACAATCACCACCCTTCCATCCCACCTACCCTGGGCTAGGATATGCATTTTCTACTGTCACCCCTACCAATCCATCTCACCAAATTGTTAAGGGTGTGCAAGCCCCCTTTGACGTTAACAGTACCAAAAAGGATAGTACCAAAGATTCCATTGATGGAATTGCCACTCCTTGTCATACACCAAACATTCTTGTCACTCCATCAATCTCACTCATCTTACTCACATCCATCTGCATCATAGACATGGATCAACAAGTCATATCTCAATAAAATAACAAGGATAAAGCTCAAAAATTAAAGGTGAAAGTGGGTATGTGCAGGATCATGGAAAAAATAGGCCCTTAAATGGTGATAAAATTCAGAAAATCAGAGTTAGGCAAATTGACATAAAAATTTGAATAAGTTATCTATATTATTTCAAAAATGTGTAAGAATAGAATCTGTAGCAAATTGAATCTAGTTTCTAAACTACTAGGTTTTTAAAAAAAAAAAAAAACTATTTTGTGAAAATTTGAAATTTCAATGCAGTAGTACTTAAATTTCAGGGAAAAAATAAGAAGTAGGTGTCCTTCTAACCACCCTAACCACTATAAAATGATAATTATATTTTATAAGATTTTAGATATAAATAGAGGACTCATGTCCCGATGTGATGCATATTTATTTATAATTTTTTTCCATGTAAATAACTAATTATGATTTTTTTATTACAACTTTAAAAATATATAAAAACTAGTATGTTTGACCGTCTTAACTTGGTCAAAACTTCATGATTGTTTTTTAATCCTATAGTATGTGAAGTATAGAATGTGACGCATGTTTCGGATTCAAAAATTGGGATACCATTTGAAAGGTGTAAATGTTTTTCAATCAGCCTATCAATCAGGACTTTAGTCAAAATTCAAATAGTAAATGAATAATAATTATTTATTGAATTCAAAGTAAAGCACAATTAATATTGGTGGAAAGCTGATAATCTCCTTTAAAAACCCTTTTTGTTTCATCAATTTTGGGTAAAAAAAAGTCATCAGCCACATGGGCCATCATATCACTTACATATCACCACTTTTTGGCCAATCAGGATCTTGCACATACCTAAGTTCCTTTCACAAATGGAGATCCAGAATACGAAGAAAGAAAACAAAGAGAGAAAAATCAAGAAAATTCCTTTAGCCCAATTCAAAATCTATTAGACGACTCAACAAAACAAAACAAAGTCAAGACTGAAAGAAAGAAAAATTATGCCTCTTCATCAAAAATAACCAGGGGCATCTATCAAAATAATGAAAGGAAGAAAGAATTGATCTCTAGCTATGCCTCTCCATCAAAAATAATTGGGGGCATCTATCAAAGCAGAATATCAAAAGAAGAGATTGTTGATCTAGCGTCTCCACCATCACTTTCACTCATTCCATACATCCCATTCCATCCATCCATACTCGCACATTTTCCATGTCTCTGCACTCCCATCAACAATGTTTTTCAATGTACCTTTGATGACGACCCCTTCAAGTACTCTAGCTCATTTTTCACCCAAACTACCTTTCACCTAAAGCCTGATGGCCCATGTAGTGTGCACATTAGGGATCATATCATATCTTATTTTTTCTGCCACATCTATCACCCTTTATATTTTCTACTTACGCTCATCATCTAGATCAGGTTCTTTCATCCAGTATAGTCATCCCCACAGAATCAAGGTATCATCATATTAACCTATGGATCCAGTTCTTATCAAATTTTCACTCCTGAAGGATAACCATTGCCTTATCCTTTCAATACCATGCATCTCCACAAATATTGCACCTAAGTTCTCAGAGTACCCTCCCAAAAATCAAAAATACAAAAAATCTAAAAAATAGTCAGCCAAATGAAAACCTGGCAAAACAGGCATCTTGGTGACACCGAAAAAAAATAGTAAAGAGAAATAATTCATCCAAAAGTGAAAACCACTTCAATGGGGCTTTGGATAAGTACCATGGTGAAAACCTGCCAAACAGGTGCCATGTGTAGTCAGTCTATGCTCTTCTATCTACTTTCACTCTATCTGGTCTTCCATCTTTTGCCCTTCCATTTGCCTGCATCACTTGTCCTTAATAAAAATTCAACATCATTCTCATGGCCTGAGAATAACTGACATTTGGTACCCTTCGCTTTCATTATCATCCTTCGCCTTCACAAACTACTTCCCCCTACCCATAATAAATTGGTCCTGTACCAAATTGGGGGCAATTCCTTGATCTATGTCTAGATGGGAAATCACGCATGGTATTAGCCTTTTAAAATCATAAAAATCCCTAAAAATCACTAAAAGTCATAAAATGTCCTAAAAAATTCCTAAAAATCACTAAAAGTCATAAAATGTCCTAAAAAATTCCTAAAAATCATAAAATATTCTAAAAAAAATTCCTAAAAGTCATAAAATATCTAGAGAAAATTCTAAAAATCCTAAAATGTCTTGAAAAATCCTAAAATGTCTTTAAAAAATAAATCATAAAAGTCATAAAATGTCTTGAAAAAAATTCTAAAAAATCATAAAAATTCCTGAAAAAAGACAAAAAAACCAAACATTCCAAAATCCAAAAATAAAATGAAAACATTTCAAAAGACAAAAAATCAAATATTCCCAAAAACTCCAAAAAAAAATCGTAAAATTTTAAAATCCAAAAAAATTAGAACATGTGAAAACCAAAAAACATTTAGAAAACTTTCATAAATCCAAAAACATAGTCATTTGAATTTGAGTTTGATTTATTTTTGTATTAGTATGGTCGAACTACGTTGTCTCTATGCATTTTCTACGTAGGCAAGGCTCATCCTAAATGAGCCCTCGAGACATTAGGTTAGTCCTTTTAGGTTTGGTCAAACAATAAAATCATGACTTAGTCTTGGTCAAATAAAGCAAAGTCAAGTTCTATCGAACTACATTGTCTCTGCACATTTTCTACTTAGGCAAGGCTCATCTTAAGTGAGCCTTTGAGACATTAGGCCAGTCCTTTTAGGTTTGGTCAAATAATAAAATCATGACTTAGTCTTTGTCAAATAACGCAAAGTCAAATTGTGTCGAACTGTGAGGTCTTTGTGTGTATAACATAGGCAATTGCATCAATCGATGAGCCCCCGAGGCCACCTAGGTTAGTCCTTTAGGGTTTGTCAAGTCTAGTCATGTTCTTTTGTCCGCAATTAATCATCATCACTCAAACCAAATCACAAATCAAAGCAAGCTAACAGACCCAACGAAACAATCATTTCATTAATCAATCAAAACAATCCATCAATCAAATCTTTGGTCTCATATTGGAATGGGGCATCATGTCATTAGCCTCATTTGGTCTTGTCATTTGTCTCTTATCGCGATGTGTCCTTCTTGAGATTAGATGTTGTCAGATTAGTCAACTTGGTCAATTTCCTTAAGTAGGATATGTCTTTCCTACAATTAGGCACCTATCAAAATGGTCACTTAGTCAACCTCCTTGGATGTGTCTCTTCCCTTCAATAGGATTTCTTTCCTACAATTAGGCATTGTCACATCGGTCAATCATATCAAACAATATTTATCAATCAACCTTGTCACTTTGGTCAATCTTGCCTTAATCAAGATGTGTCCTTCCTAAAGTTAGGCTCAATCAAATCAACTAGTCAACTTGTCAACCCTGGTCAAATATCATCAATCAAACCTTGTCAACCTATCAACCAAACTATCAATCACTTGGCCATTTTGGTCATCTTGGTCAAATTCAACCTAATCAAATCACTCTTGTCAACAAAATTGGCAAACATTACCTCACTGGAAAACAATTTGTTGGTCTAGGCTTGTTTTATCTTTTAATTGGTTTTTCAAAGTCATGCTACTAGCTACCTCAAGGATGTCCCATGAAGGATTTAGAGGAGAGATGATGTTTCATGACTCATCTTTTCTTTGGTTGTTGTTTGTGGTTTGTCTTGACAAAAAGACTAGGGCAACTTGGCCCTTAGTATGAGTTAGGACATTCCTTGTCTGTGATTGTCTATTTTTCAAATGGATGAACTTGCACACCTTGGTCTATGCTATACCATCATTTTTCTTATCCTTTGTCATATTTTACCTCTCTATGATGATCAAGCACTTTTTAAAGCATAAGAAGCTTCCTCACCTTCATTTCCTTCATATCTCTTTCTTTTCATCTATCATTTCTTCCATCATCCATTTTTTTTTATCATTTCATTTCTTTCTTCATCATCCTTTTCTATTTTCCTCTACCATTTCTATCCTTCATCCTCTAGTCCTCTCATCCATTTTGAGAGCACACTTGTGTTCTTTACACCTACATGTCCTCTCGAGAGGGCATACCTCTACCTCCTTGTCATCCTTCCTTATTCTTTCTTACACTGGGGCATATATTTTTCTTTGAAACAACACAACAAGCTGCATTGTCTCAAAGAGGGGCAAAATGTAGACATATAAAAATGTCCTTGTAATCATTTTTATCCATTGCATGTTTAAATTGATCATCCACATAATATATCACCATATTCATACAATCATTAAAATATTATAAACATTATAAGAATTTATTCATATCATTTAGTCATTTAAACCATTTATCATTTATCCATTAAATAATTTATAAGCATTTATTCATATCATTTAATGATCTAAATCATTTATAATTTATCCATTAAATCATTTATAAGCATATTCATAAATCATTTAACCATTTCATAAATCAATTAATTCATCCATTTGAATGATTATTCATTTGCATTAATCATTAAAATCCATTTATATATTTCATTAAATAATTTAAAATTCATAAATCAACTTCCATTAAATTAGCTCAAAATTGCACATTAAACTTATAAATCATTTCCATAGAATTAGCTCAAAATTGCACATTTTGAGCTTCCATACATGAATCATGGCATAAATCACTCCACTCATTTCTCATTTTTTATTTTCAAATTATGCATTATGTAGACACTGAAAATTGGTCTAGGCCTGCGAGCACCACTTTAGACATAATTTTCTAATATCCATGGTCATGATTAAATAATGTTAATTATTTAATTACCGTTCTAACACATATTTCCTCTATTAATTAAATACCCCTTTTAATTAATTTACTAATTCATTAATTTATTTATTCAACTTGATTAATTAAATAAATCATGTTTATTTAATTATGTCGCTAACTAATTAATTCTTCCTTCTTCATTAAATAATTTATTATTTAATTACCCCTTTGTCATACTTCAACTATAATTAAATATTTATTATTTAATTATTCATTTAACCCCCTTTATCTATAATTAAATATTTATTATTTAATTATTCGATTTATCCTTTTCAACAGTCAAATTAAATAAATGATCTTTATTTATTTAATTAAATCTTTCATTTTTGAATGTTGAATTAAATTAACATTTAATTCATTTATTAATTACCTATATCACACTCTTCTATCATTCAGTTATCTAAATCAGTCACTCACCTTCTGACTCAAGATCTATTTTTAGATCCACCAGTTATCTTCGGGTTCGGTATCTGACCGTTTCTGCGAGAGGACTCTCTGTCACCACTAGTCAGTTAACTAGTTCTAACTCATATGCATGTATGCATTCAAATGAATTCTTCATCTTCGATTTCTAACTTTGTCTTTGACATTCAAAGTCTATTTCTTCTATTTTCGAAGACTCTTAACTGAAGATTAAGTTATCGTTCTAATTTAGTCTTTATCCTGCAGTCTTCTCTGACTCATGTTCTGACTCATGTTCTAACTCATGTTCTATCTGACACATAACTCAAATTGCATGACATTCATCAATCTCGTCCATCGATCTCTCTTTGAATCTGAGCCGATCGTTCGAAAATCCAAAATCTATAAAATGGCCTGTCATTATCATTTTTCCTCCCGAAATCATACACTTTTGAGAAGAAACTTATCTTTGATATTTTTCTTAGATATTCAACAAGGTTATGCTTGCATCAATACTGAAAATCTGAGGGCAAGAATACTGAAACAGAAAAATGGAGAAGGGCAATAGAGATAATTCGAAGGAGTGAACGCATATTCGGTGAGAGTTTTCCAATTGATTTGTTTAGTTTAATTATGTTTGCTTATTCATTCTTTTTTATTTTGATTTAGATTGTTTGTTAGTTTAGAATTGATCATTGTAATTTGTGCAACTATTAGCATTAATCTCCAAAAAATCTAGGTCTTACATTTGGTGAACCCTTCGTGAACACGCTTCAAATTCACACATCTTTCTATTTTTTCATTTTTCATTTTTTCAGGTTATCGTACGGAACACCACATTGGTTCATAAACACGATGCATCCATGAGCCACATCTTCTAAAATTCGTGACACATCTGCCATTACGCACTGCATCCGACTGTCAATATTTCGACCCGTGATCGACTGTCAACACGAACCACATCCATTTTTCAAACCCACATCACATCTATGGCTCCAAAAGCCGCATCTGTCTGGTAAATATTTTTCATTTTTTTAAACTTCCGTACATCCGCTTTTTCCTTTTTCGTTTTTCACCATATTTTTCATTTTTTTTGCTAATAGTTGTTTGTAGCTGTGTCAAGGAGGATTAACGTAGTTTTTGCAGGACGAAGCATAGAAGACAATAAAAACCAAAACCATATCTTTTCTGCAGGACGAAAGCCGAAGACCAAAACTGAACTACTAATTAGTTTGCATGCAGGACCTAAGCCTTTGTTTTTATTTATTTAGCAAGCTTTTTGTTTGGTAGATAAATAACTGTCATTTGGAATTAAAAAAATTAGTGTTTGCTTTGTCTAGTGTGAGAGCACATATTTGTCACCCTTTACGATTCGGTATATCGAAGTATCCTCTCCCCTTGCGTAGTCATGAGATATTGGGTGTAAGAGAAATGGTTACTAACTCTAGAACTTGGGCCTATCTTGGTGGGAAAAAGTACTCACCCCAAGATGACTCAAACTGGTAACACACTTTAGCCAATGACTTCCACCCAGTATATAAAAATAGATTTCTAGGACAAACCCCAGAAATCATGCTCACCATTCCGATGAGAAGGGCAAAAATAGTCTCTCGCTGAGCTGAATGGTGCCCCACGAATGGAATGCCCTTACTAAATACCATGTTGTAGTTTTTCCAAAATCCTACCTATTTGCTAGCACAACAGGGTTGGCCCTGTGAAGTTGTCTTACATTCTTATGGTTTATGTGTGGAGATGAGATGTATGCCATGAGAGTTTCATGGGTACAGTAGCTTGGCTGCCCCGTATAAGTGTGTGTCATGGAGGGGAGCCAGTGGGGTCAAGCTACTAGTCATCCACCATAAATATGTGTAGCTAGATTTGTCCAAGTAAGAACTCAGCAAGTATTGTCCAAAAAGCCTAGGTTGTAAATGTTTTCTGGTATTTTAACGATCTATCACTACAAAACTGAAAACACCTTGATTGTTGTGTTTTTTTTGCTATATTCATCAAAAATCTTGATCAACAAATGGACTCAGTCAAAATAACTTTTGAAAAACTTCAACTGTCAAAAAATGAGTCGTAGCTATCATTTATAACATCACATTTGTCTTAGCGAGTCACATATGTTAGGGGAAAAGCCGCATGTGTCTGTCAAAAAGTTCATTTTAACAGTCTAGATATTACAAGCTGTAATTGTCAAATTTTGAGTCACATGTGTACATGCAATCTGTATTTGTCAATTTTCAAATCGCGGGTATTTGTTAGAAAGTTTAGGTTTACAAAGTCCATATTTATCACCGCATGCGTATTGCAAGACCGCATTTGTCATAACAAAAATTGCATCTATCAGAAAACTACATGCATATTGAAAACCACATCTTTCATAATGAAAACCACATCTATCAAAAAGTCCAAACTCTATCAGTATCTGAAACGAGGTTTTAGTCAAATCACCGCATGCACAACTGTAAACCGCATCTGTCAAAATTTGAACCGCAACTGTTAGGTGAACCACATTTGACTGTCAGCTGAAAACTTTGAAAACCGCAAACTAAGTTCAAAACATCACTGTCATTTTCACTTTTGCTTCTAAAGATCAACCTTGGACAGATTCTGGAAAAAATCTGCTCAAAACTTTGTATCATTAGGTGTCATATATGTCTTAGTCATAGTCATCCTAAGTTGCATGCATATAGATACTTCTTAGGAAATTGCATATTGTCGAATAGATAAATTTCCTCATCATTGGATACATTCATGTTCTGATTTGTCACAATCATTGAACCTAGTCACTTTAGTCCTATTACAAAATCTTTCTAGCTCAATAGTCTAGTTTCAGAAATTCATCTTGTCAACTGTCTTTGTCCTACAATCAGGTTCCTTGGTCAAAATCAAATCCTTCCATGCATTTAATCCATAGGAGGTAGGTTATAGCCATTTTATAATCATTTACCATCATAGTCTACTCGAGATTTTTCATATTGTCCATCCTACCATACGTCATCTTAGTATATGTCATTTTAAAAATCATTTTAGCAACTTCTTTTATTGTCAACAAATCCAAAAATATAGAAAGTGAGAGACCACACAAACCTTTGCTTGAAAAACACATCGCTAGAGACACACATGGATGAATTTATATAGAAGACATAGACGCCATGATACAAGATCCTGGGCTTGCATCCTTGATGGATGAGTGTTTGGAAAATGATCCCCAATGATATCTAGCAAAGTTGCTAGTAGAAGGTGCCACAATACCACTAGGATTTGATATTCATACTTTGAAAATATAGTCTACTCAACCAACGCAAACTACGACATCAATTGTTTCTATTCCCCAAATTACTGCAGCAATACCAACTAGCATATCTACTCAAACATCATCAATTGCAAGCACAATCCCTTTCAACATAACACAGGGTTTACAATTTACTGTGGGGGCAACTTCCTCCAACCCCTTTGGCACCAACACTACTAGTGAGAGATCCAAAGTTGGCATGAGGATTCCTATACCACATCAAAACATTCAAACATGAAATATTCCTATACCAAATCAGAACATTCAAACAAGAAATATTCCCATACCAAATCAAAACATTCAAAGAGGAAATATTCCTATACCAAATCAGAACATTCTAACGAGATATATTCCCTTGCCAGATCATAACCCATCATAGAACATGGCATATTAGAACACCTACATTGATCCAAACAATGCAAACACGTCCTTGACACAAGTAGATGTCCTCCAAAACCAAATGAAAAATCTTCAACAACAGATGGACAACATGTCTATGTCAGGAAATCAAACTATCTCAACACAAGATCTATGTCCATGTCCTTTTGACAAAGCGCTTTACATGACACCCTTCCCCATGGGTACATTATACCGAATTTTCCTAAGTATAATGGGAGGAAGAATCCTTTAGAACACATTAGAGAATTATCAATGACATGCATGGACATATCATATGACCCCACATACTTGATGAGACTATTTCCGTGAACCCTTATCGGGATAACTTTAGAATGGTTTTCTAAATTACCATATGGTATACGATCTTGGGGTGAATTAGCTGAGAAGTTTGTAAAACATTTTTCCTTTAACATAGACAATGAAGTAATAATAGCAACCTTGTGCCACAAAACACAAGAAGACAGTGAAACTTTCACCACTTTCTTCTAGAGATGGAGAAGTTTAGCTAGTAGATGTCCAGTTGAAATACCAAAAAAGAAAAAGGTCACGATATTCCTAGAAAACATCAATCCAAAACTATGAAGTGACTTAAGGGTACATTTTTGTACTTCATTCCTAGACTTGGTACAAAAGGGCATCATCCTTGTGAAGGGAAAAGAATGTGGATCTACTGACCCAACAGTGTGGAATACATTCCCTTAACACCTTTACTACAGGGGAGAGAAGCAAAAATGAAAAACTAATAGTTTCTAAAACTTATAGAGATGCATACAACCATGGCAATGAGAAACCAGAAAGATAAGCAGAACAAAGATGACATAGTATTTACATGGGAAAACCCTTTCAGGTAAAAAACCCACCACACAAAGTCAAATCTATTGTATTACAGTAATGAATCGATTACATATAATATCCATACTTCTTTGTTCAGCTCACAATCACTCAGAGAGTTTCAGATTCACTGTTACAATGTTTTTACAACATATAGTTCAAAACCCTCCTCAAGAACTCACGTCCTTCTATTCTTCAGCTCGCAACTTCAACTTTCTCTACAACACGCGACTCAAACTCAACTTATCTAACTTATGAGAAATAACACATCTCTCATCCAAATGTAACCGACTCAGTAGAGCAATGAAGTCCATCCTCAAATCAAGCATCTGGTCGGATCTGACAGATCTCCCTGCAGTGAGCCACCCATGCATTCAATGCCATCACCAAAACAATTGAGCTCGTCACCCTTCGTTGGCAAATGCAACTACCACAATAACTATCTTGGTATCCATCCAATCACTATTCAACCAGGTGCTATGCGTCTAAGACCCATCAACAATCATAGCTGATAGAGCAACCAAAATGGTCAAACAGACATCAGGCACGACCAAGACTTCAATTCATTTCTAACACTATTGGAGCCAGAGTCGAAACAAGACTCCACTGAAAATACACACTGTCAGAGTCGGAGTCGGAGTCAGAGATGGAACTGGAGTCGAAACATGACCCTACCGAAATTATAGGTTCAGGAACCAATTCAGTTTCACGTCCGTCCATGACAAAGGGGAACTCATCGAAAATAGTTCTGATTGGATAAATTCAACCCGAGGTCAAACCAAGACGAGAACACAAAATACCGGAGTCGGAGTCAGGGACGGAACAGGAATAGAAACAGGACTTTACCAAAACTCCAAGATCAAGAACCAATCTAGTTCTGGTTCCGCCTTCGCCAACTACAAAAAACAACAAACCAAAACCAAGACAAGGCAGAAGAAAACAACCCAAGTAGAATCCAAACATCTAGAAGAACAAGATCGCAAAAGCAGGAGTCGGACCTAGAGTCAGAAGAAAAACTGAAACAGGAACCTGGCGAACGGACATTGCCAACTTCCAAAACTGGTTCCACCTCTGCTAGACCTATGAAGCGAGAATCAACAAAAGGTAGGAAGTGGAGTCAGAGCAGGAACGAGAACCGAAACCTAGAACTTAGGCAAACAGAACAATGCCAAGTTCCATCCTGGTTCCGCCTCCACCAAAGACTCGGAACTTAGGCAAACAGAACAATGCCAAGTTCCATCCTGGCTCCGCCTCTGCCAGAACTTTGCAAACAACACAAAATCACCAAGGAATGAAAATGAGAAATTCAAGATGGAATTTGAGACATAATTTCTCAACAATCTCCCACTTGGTGAACACTTCCAGCTTCCTCAAAACATCAAACTTTACTGGCTATCATAGGCCCCAAGGCCCATCAATTCTGTGCACCATTTGAACTTGTCTGTGCTAACCGGCTTTGTCAAGGCATCTGCAACATTCTTCAAGGTGTCAACCTTATCCATACTGACCTTCCCATCTTGAACCATATCCCTCACGAAGTGATATTGCACATCTATGTGCTTGGTCCTGGCATGAAAGGTCGGATTCTTTGCCAAATAAATGGCACTTTGACTGTCACAACAGATTGAAATCTACTCAGCATTAAATCCAATGTCTGAACACAAACGCCTCAACCACACTGCCTCCTTGTAAGCATGAGTTGTTTCCATGTACTCTGCCTCTATCATGGATAAAGCAACTACAGCTTATTGCTTGCTCATCCAACTGATTGCTCCACCATTAAGCATGAAAGTGTATCCACTGGTGGATCTTCTGCTGTCAATGTCCCCTACCCAATCAGAATAAACATATCCCTGAATGCTAAGAGTCCTTTGTGATGCAACCATACTACCATGGTAACACAAAGCATAATCTGAAGTACCCTTCAAATACCTGAACACTCTCTTTATAGCATCCCAATGTGATCTCCCTGGATTTTCCATGAAACGGCTTAGAACTCCCATTGCTTAGGCAATGTCTGGTCTTGTGTAGACCATAGCATACATCAAACTGCCTACTGCACTTACATAAGGCACACTGGTCATGTCTTCCATCTAAGTAGCAGACTTTGGATAGTCTTCAGCAGATAGTTTCAATCCTTGCATGATTGGAAAAACTAGTTGCTTGCAGTCATTCATGCTAAACCTCTCTAGAATGGTTTTCACATACTTACTCTGACTAAGCCAAAGCTTTCTGCTTGTTCTATCCCTGGTTATCTCCATTCCAAGAATGTACCTTGCTGCTCCAAGATCTTTCATTTCGAACTTAGTAGACAACTGAGTTTTAAGGTCAGAAATCATAGCCTTGCTATTACCAATGAATAACATTTCATCCACATACAAAGTAATAACAAGCACACGATCATTCTCACATTTATAATAAATGCAATGATCAGATTTTGATCTAACAAACCCAATTGACAACACAAATGTGTCAAATTTCTGGTACCACATTCTAGGAGATTGGTTTAGACCACAGAGAGATTTATTTAAATTTCAAACTAGATTTTGTTTACCTCTTTCAACAAAATGCTCAGGCTAGGACATGAAGATTTCTTCTTCTAGCTCACCATGGAGAAACATTGTCTTCACATCCATCTGCTCAATTTCATAGTCATACATAGTTTCCAATGACAACAAAAATCTGATGGATGTTAGCTTTGCTACAGGAGAAAAGATCTCTCCATAATCAATTCCCTCAACTTGGGAAAATCCCTTTGCAACCAGTCGTGCTTTATACTTCTCCACACTGCCATCAAGGCCTGTCTTCCTTTTGAATATCCACTTGCAGCCAATAGGCTTTCGCCCTTTAGGTAGTGGTACCAACTTCCAGGTATCATTCTTTTTCAAGGAATCCATCTCCTCATTCATGGCTTCCATCCAAGACTTTGAATCAGCCATGCTGATTGCTTCTTTCATAGTCCTAGGCTCATCAATGCTGGTAATTAATGCATAAGCACAATTTGAATCTAACATAGAGAAACCATACCTTTCTGGTTGCCTTCTTTCTTGTGTAGATCTCCTTAGAGGCTGAGGTTGTTCTTCATCATCAGAACTTCTAGAGCTTCTTGAACTCTCCTCAATCTCAGGTACACCATGCAGCTCTTCCCTTTTTGGAGTTTGGGGAATCTCAACTGCATCCTTCTTCTTATCACTTTGATTTGTCTCAGGCTGTTGATCACTTATTAGAGGTTTCAGCTCATGAAATATCATGCTTCTGCTATACAAAACCTTCTCAATAACAGGGTTCCAAAGCTTGTATCCTTTCACACCAACTCCATAGCCGATGAGAACACATTTCACAGCCTTGTTATCCAACTTTGATCTCTTTTCATTTGGTACATGAACATATGCCTCACAGCCAAATACCCGAACATGCCTTAATGAGGGTTTCTTACCTGACCATGCTTCCAAAGGTGTCTTGTCAACAAGAGCTGAACAAGGAGATCTATTTATCAAATAACATGTTGTGGCAACAGCTTCAACCCAGAAATTCTTCTCCAGATTAGCACCACTCAGCATACTCCTTGTCTTTTCCATCAGTGTCATGTTCAACCTCTTAGCAACTCCATTTTGCTATGGAGTGTAGGGGGTTGTCTTATGCCTTTTAATTCCATGATCGGTGCAATACCTTTCAAAATATGCAGAACAAAACTCACATCCATTGTTTGTCCTTAAACACTTTATTTTCCTTCCAGTTTGATTTTCAACCAAAGATTTAAACTCTTTAAACTGACTTAACACTTCTGATTTACTTTTAAGAAAGTATACAAATGCCCTTCTCGAACAGTCATCAATAAAAGAAACATAATATCTAGACTTCGATAACGAAGGAATATTAATTGGACCAAACACATCAGAATGAACATAATCCAGTATACCAGAAGATTTGTGAGGACTAGAGGAGAAAGAAACATGGTGTTGTTTTCCATAGATACAATGTTCAGAGAAATCAAACTCAAGGTTACAATCATTAAGCCCTTCTACAGGGTTTTTGTTCTTCAAGGTTTTTAAACATTTCTCACCAATGTGACCAAGTCTATAATGCCATAACATAGTCTTCTCTACTGGGAGTTTTACCTCCAAAGCATTTACATATAGTGAAGAGTCTTCATCTTTCTCTATAGGTGCATAATTACATGACTTTACAGAGGCACTGTTACAAAGAATAGGTCGTGCATCTAGCTTCTACAGAGTGCCAGTATGAACACCCTTAGCTAACACCATTGCACCTCTAGTCATTTTGCATCCCTTACTAGAAAAAGAAACTTCTACACCAGCATCATTTAACTTACTAATAGAAAAAAAATTTCGAGCCAAACCTAGGATGTGAAGAACACCATCAATTCCTTTGACTCTCCCATCAGGAAATTGAATTCTAACCCTTCCTCTGCCAACAATCTCCATCATTGAATCACTTGCCAAGTATACCTTTCCACCATCATACTTCTCATACTTTGAGAACCAATCTCTATTGGATGTGATGTGAAAAGAGGCACCTGAATCAACTAACCAAACATCATCTGATGCCTGAGTTGTCAAGGCTGATGCAATGAAGTCATCTGCATCACTTTGAGAAGATTCGTTGTCAGAAGCATTCTTCTTCTTCTTCTCCTTGCAGTCCTTCCTGATATGACCAAGTTGCCCACAGTTCCAGCACTTTACCTTGAACTTTTTACTAGGAGACTTTGATCTCCCTTTAGACTTGGATTTTGACTTGCTGTCTTTCTTCTTGCCTTTCTCCTTTGTTCTACCTCGAACAGAAAGAGCATCTTTGGCCATCTCAAAATATTTTCTTCACATTTCTTTAGATAAAAGTGAAGCAACCACATCATTAGTCTTGAAAGCAGTGGTTGTGCTTCCAATAGCCATCACAAGATGATCCCAACTGCCAGGTAACGAACACAATAGGAGCATGCAACAATCTGCCTCCTTAATCTTTGCACCTACAGATGCCAGCTGAGTAACACTCATATTAAATGAGTTCACATGATCTGCAACAAATGCACCTTCATCCATCTTCAAGGAGTACAAATTCTTTCTCAGGAATAACTTGTTTATCAAAGATTTTCCTTGGTAAATATCACCAAGCTTCTTCCATAAAGCAGCTACAAATATCTCCTCATGAACATTCAAGATCATAGAATCGGCTAGACTTAGTCTTATCAATCCTCTTGCTTTTCTATCAGCAAGATCCCAAGCTTCTTGGGTTGTAGTTTGTGGCTTAGTTCTAGACACTGCAATCCAGAGGTCTCTATCCACAAGCAAGTCTTCTATCTTGAGTTTCCATCACTCAAAGTTGTTGCCATTAAACTTCTTAATATCTATTCTACCAAATGTACTCACCATCTCATAACAAAAATAAGTTTAACAATGCAAGACTCCCATTGAAACAGTATTAGTGCAAAAAACTAATTTTCCCTAGCAAGGATAACACGAACTGGCCAAGCTCTGATACCACTTTGAAGGGAAAAGAATGCGGATCTACTGACCCAAAAGTGCGGAATACATTCCATTAACACCTTTACTACAGGGGAGAGAAGCAAAAATGAAAAACTAATAGTTTCTATAACTTATAGAGATGCGTACAACCATGGCAATGAGAAACTAGAAAGATAAGCAAACAAAGATGACACAGTATTTACATGAGAAAACCCTTTCAAGTAAAAAACCCACCACACAAAGTCAAATCTATTGTATTACAGTAATGAATCGATTACATACAATATCCATACTTCTTTGTTCAGCTCACAATCACTCAGAGAGTTTCAGATTCACTGTTACAATGTTTTTACAACATACAGTTCAAAACCCTCCTCAAGAACTCACGTCCTTCTGTTCTTCAGCTTGCAACTTCAACTTGCTCTACAACACACGACTCAAACTCGACTTGTCTAACTTATGAGAAATAACACATCTCTCATCCATATGTAACCGACTCAGAAGAGCAACGAAGTCCATCCTCAAATCATGCATCTGGTCAGATCTGACAGATCTCCCTGCAACGAGTCGCCCATGCATTCAATGCCATCACCAAAACAGTTAAGCTCGCCACCCTTCATTGGAAAATGCAACTGCCATAATAACTATCTTGGTATCCATCCAATCACTATTCAACCAGGTGCCATGTGTCCAAGACCCATCAACAATCACAGCTGACAGAGCAACCAAAATGGTCAAATAGACATCGGGCGCGACCAAGACTTCAAGTCATTTCTAACATTGCCAGAGCCGGAGTCGGAACAGGAGTCGAAATAGGACTCCACCGAAAATACACACTGCCAGAGTCAGAGTTGGAGTCGGAGATGGAACTGGAGTCAAAACATGACCCTACCGAAATTATAGGTTCAGAAACCAATTCGGTTTCACGTCCACCCACGGCAAAGGGGAACTCATCGAAAATAGTTCTGACAGGGTAAAGTCAACCCGGGGTCAAACCAAGATGGGAACACAAAATACCGGAGTTGGAGTCAGGGACGGAACATGAACAGAAATAGGACTTTACCAAAAGTCCAAGATCAGGAACCAATCCGGTTCCGGTTCCAACTTCGCCAACTACAAGAAACAACAAACCAGAACCAGGACAAGGCAAAAGAAAACAACCCGAGTAGAATCCAAACATCCAGAAGAACAAGATCGCAAAAGTAGGAGCCAGACCCGGAGTTGGAACAAAAACTAAAATAGGAACCTGGCAAATGAACATTGCCAACTTCCAAAACTGGTTCTGCCTCCACCAGACCTTTGAAGTGAGAATCAACAAAAGGTAGGAAGCAGAGTTGAAGCAGGAATGAGAACCGAAACCCAGAACTTAGGCAAACAGAACAATGCCAAGTTCCATCCCAGTTCCGCCTCCGCCAAAGACCTGGAACTTAGGCAAACAGAAGAATGCCAAGTTCCTTCCTGGCTCCACCTCTGCCAAAACATTGCAAACAACACAAAATCACCAAGGCATGAAAACGAGGACTTCAAGCTGGAAGTTGAGACATAATTTCTCAACACCTTGAAAAAGGCCTTATTGACAAAGGTGAAATAAAATTACCAGGCAGGAACCCAGTTGTCCAACATCAAAACGCATCGAATGATAGAAACAAATTCTGGTCTAGTAATAAAAATGTTACAAATGATGGCATTGTTGATGCTAAAACCATACATACGGGGCCAGTTATCAAACTTAGAGGTTACAACCCCAATCAAGACATAATGAATAGTCCAGATCAAATAGCCAGTTATGTCCAAAATTCACAACAACAATGACCACAAAGGAGATTTCCTACATGTGAATTTACCCCTTTAGGGCAACCAATCGAGACAATTTTCAAAGAGTTGATTAAACATAATATCATTAAACCTTTGGAACCAAGAGAGTATGATCCTAGATAGTTTAAACCTTCATGGTGGGATGACAATTCTTATTGTGACTATCATCGAACAAAAGGACACAACCTACAACAATGTCGACAACTGAAGAATATTACACAAGACTTTGTTGAAAATGGAACCATAGAGTTCAATGGGCAGAAAAATACTAAGAATAGTGATCATAAGGTCTTTACAGACCCATTACATGACCACACAAAAGGAAAAGCCTCCAGTTCAGGAACCAAGAATAATCCATCAGCCAATTATACCAATACCAAGTATGACTATGGTAAAGGAACGATCATAAATCACCTATGAGCTTCAAATGAAAACGTCAATACCATCATCATTAAGAAGCATCTGGAATGTGTTGTAAACACACATAGAACTAAGTTAACTATTCTCGGTCCTTCTTCTGAGCCACCTACACAAACTTCCAAGTTTAAGTACAACCTCCACACAAATATCCATTTTGGAACTATTGACTTTATCACCTAAGCATTGAGCCATTATTGACAAAGCTTTACAGAATACGACTGTTCCTACAAACTTAGATGTCAATCATTTCAAAGAAATGGTGGGATATTTAACCAACTCACTTCATGCCACATTTCCCAACAAGATTACTCAGCCGAAAATTCTGATCATAATGCCCCATTACATCTTGAAGTCCTAGTCCATCAAACCAAAGTTAGACGAGTCTTGGTAGATGGACGAGTAGCTTTGAACCTGTGTACCCTAAAATTGGTTAAGGCATTAGGATTCTTAGAAGAATGCGTAAACACCTCTAAGAGTATAGTCATCAAGGCTTATGATGATGAGGAAAGATCATCCAAAGGAGTTGTCACACTCCCTATCAGAATTGGCCCAACAATTATGAACACCAGCTTCCAATTCTTGGATCTCACCCTTCTATATAACCTGTTATTAGGTAGACCCTGGATACACGCAATGAAAGCTATACCTTCAACATATCACCAATGTCTTAAATTCCCGTATAATGGCACCAAGATCACGATTGATGGTGATCCAGATCATTTTCAATATTGTACAAGCCTAAGGGAAATTCCACAATGACAGGTACCAGTTAACCAAGAAGCTTCATCATCCACTTTATCCCTATACATTGAACCATCACATCTTACTAAGTGCATTTCATTCAAACCACCATCCTCCACTCCTAAGGTCGAGATCCAAGACAATGGTTGTGGAGAATATTACATAAAGGCCTCATACTATGTCAGTAAACTGATTCCACCTAAGGCATATGGCTTACCCATGGCATTTAGATGATAGTCAGTAGTCGCATTTCATATTCCCCATACAATGACATTGACCAAATGGGGAGAGTTAAGTGAAGAAATTTCAGATCAAGGTGATATTACCTCCTAGTTGTATCAAGAAGACAATGAATACCCCTTGCCATCTATTCAAATAGCTAAGGACCAATATGGAAAAGGCTTTAAGATAATGCAAAACAAAGGCTATGATGGGTACAGTGGGTTAGGAATACATCAAAATGGAAGGACAGAACTGATCACTATCTCACCATGACCGAAATACCTAGGGCTAGGGTTTCAACCACATAGAATTGGGTTTCCTAGTACTTCATCACCATTTCAAGAGGATGTGAATTCTTGTGTAGACATCGAGATATCTCATGAACCACTTCCCCTAGTTTATGATGAATCTCATGAACCACTTCCCCCAGTTTATGATGAATCTCCCAACTCAAGCGATTGTGAGTGGGATTCCCTTTCTTCTACCAGTACTATGAACATAGATGCTCTATTTGGAGAAATAGACCTAAAGATAAAACCTGTACCAAAACCATCTAGTCCCCGTCATAGGAAACAATTTTCCAAAGAAGAATGGCATAAGAACTATTATTGGAAAACCCTTGATCATGATTCTTGGGCACCTAACAAACCATCTTTTGATGAATCTGCCCTTACCATAGTCCCACAGTAGAGTTTACCTACCCATAGGAAAAAGAACAAGAAGGAGTTAGTCCAAAACTTTTGTGATCATGTCAACCATTCTATATTCACCTTGTCAGCTTCCACCTTTGATAAACCCGATGATGAAATTCCTCTCATATATCCTAAACTTATCGATTGGGACCAACAAGGTACACCCATCATAGACACATTCGAGAACGATGAAGCAATCACTAAGCTCATGGGACTTCGAGAAGGCATACCAAGAGGGGATCATAAAGCTGGTTTTACCATAGACTTGGATGACAAAGCATATTTTGGGGAGTCTATTTACACCTCTAGTTGCAAAAATGAAAATTAAAAGAAAAATGATGAAAATGAGAAAAATGACAAGTCCCTAGGTGAAAACCGAAAGGCACCTTTGGACGAAGAAACAGTCAAAATAAAGGGTGTATCCGAGGGTGAAAACCTCTCCGAGGCACCCAAGGATAGAGGTTTAAATATTCTCCCCATTGAACAGGAAAATTCACCTATTCTAGTAGAAGAAAACCCTCAGCACATATACTTTGCAACATCATTGACAGAGGTAGAACAACATGATTTTAAGGAATTCTTCGCAAAGAGGCAGATAAACTTGCATGGTCATAAACTGACATGCTTGGGCTGGATCAAGACATAATATTGCACCATCTACCATTGCAGCCAAGTATTAATCCAGTCAAACAGAAGTTAAGGAAGATGCATCCATAGATTGCTCTACTGGTCAAGGCAGAACTTAAGAAACTCTTGGATGTTGGATTTATAAGAACTATAGACTATGCAGACTGGATTTCAAATCTTGTACTAGTGACCAAACCAATTGGGGGCATCCGCATTTGCACAGACTTTAGAGACATTAACAAGGCATGTTTTAAGGATGACTTCCCTTTGCCAAACATAGACATGATAGTAGATTTTACGAGATGCTATCCCTCATGGATGGTTTCTCTGGATATAACAAAATCAAAATCATAGCTGAAGACCAACACAAGATGACTTTCACGTGTCTGCCTTTTGGCCTTAAGAACGCAGGAGCTACCTATCAATGGGAAATGATTATGATTTTCCATGACTTGATACATACTCTCATGGAATATTATGTAGATGACAGTATAGCTAAATCAGAAACAAGGGTAGATCATTTGAAGGTTCTAGACAAGATATTCTAGAGGCTAGAGAATTACAACATCAGGTTGAATCCAAAGAAATGTGTCTTTGGAGTAAAATCAGGGAAACTTCTAGGGTATATCATCTCTAGAAGAGGTATTGAAGTAGATCCAGAGAAGGTAAGAGCTATCATAGAAATTTCTCCTCCA
The DNA here is from genome assembly GCA_007115665.2 of Sequoiadendron giganteum. Lineage (NCBI taxonomy): Eukaryota > Viridiplantae > Streptophyta > Pinopsida > Cupressales > Cupressaceae > Sequoiadendron > Sequoiadendron giganteum. The sequence goes on along the minus strand of CM021100.1, from coordinate 30,398,504 downwards.
GTTAGCATTGGTCAACTAAGAACCCTATAGGGAAGATTACAGTCCATCAGGCATTTCATTGTATAGCTAGCAGACAAAATACACCCATTTCAACATTTACTCAAGAAAGGAGTACCATTTGTGTGGACACCTAAATGTCAAGATGTTTTCCAACAAATCAAGGATTACTTGCTCACTCCACCAGTCTTAATGCCACCTACGAATGGAAAACCATTGATACTATATATTTCAGCAACCCATTCAGCATTAGGAGCTCTTCTCACACAAAACGATGATCAAGGTCATGAGAGAGAAGTCTACTACATTAGTCGTACCTTGGTGGGATATGAATTGAATTAGATTAACATAGAGCATGCCTATCTTGCGGTAGTCTTTGCTACCCAAAAACTTCAGCACTATATGCTCAATCACCAAACAATGTTGGTAGCAAAGATTGATCCCCTCAAATATCTCCTAAGTAAGGCATCTTTAATAGGTCGATTGGCTAAATGGGTTATGATACTTAGCGAGTATGACATCCAATATGTGGAGAGGAAGGTTGTAAAAGGACAAGTGATTTCAAATCAGTTAGTAGATGCACCCATAAAGGAAGACCATCCTTTACTGGCGGATTTTCTTGATGAATTTATTTTCAACATTGACACTAGAACCGAATGGAAATTATACTTTGACGGGTGACATACAAATCGGGGTTCAGGAGTAAGTATCCTATTTGTTACACCTCAAGGTGATACCATTCCTAAATCATTCAGGATTGCTTTCCTTTGTACCAACAACATAGAAGAGTATGAAGCCTTAGTGATAGGATTAAAAATGGTAGCATAGTGGAAGATTAAGAGTCTACATGTTTTTGGTGATTCTCAGCTTGTAGTCCAAAAAGTAAATGATGATTATGAGACTAAGGATGAGAAACTTGCCCCGTAAAAGCGCATGGCTGATAGTTTCAAGTAGTACTTTGATGACATTACCTTTCAACAAATACCACATATTCAGAACAGGGCTGCATATGCTATGGCAACCGTGGATTCCTTATTGGATATTCTGAGTAACGTGCCTAAGTTTGAGTTTTTGGTTGAACAGTTGTTGGTCCCCGCCTATGATGTCCTTGATTCTGCGATGGTGTGTACAATTGTTGGTCCTATTTCCCCTTGGTATAAAGACATTCGACTATCTAACTAACCAAACCTTACCTCTAGACCTGTCAAATAACCAACGCTGAACCTTTATCCATAAGTCAGCTAAGTACAACATCATCGGAGATACCCTGTATAGACGTACCTTAGATAAAGCCCTGATGAGATGTCTTGATGTTGAAGAAGCACAAAAAACCTTGCGAGTGGTACACAAGGGTATATGCGGATCCCATTCGAGTGGTCCTACTTTAGGCCATAAGATTATGAAAATAGGTTATTATTGGCCTACAATGGAGAAATACTCATATATCTTTGTAAAAAAATGTAGACAGTGTTAGATACATGGAGATTTGATAAGAGCACCAGCACAGGAGCTTCATCCGATTACATCACCATCGCCTTTTTCCCAAAGGGGACTTGACCTCATAGGTAAGATACACCCTCCATCATCCAATGACCATAAATTCATCATAATCGCCACTAAATACTTCACCAAATGGATTGAAGCTATTCCCATGACCTACATCACTGGCACACAAATATCCAAGTTTATCTTAAACTCTATCATTTATCAGTATGGTGTACCCCAATCCATTATCACAAACAATGGTCGCCCATTCAAAAACCAAGAAGTACGCCATTTATGTGAAGAGTTCCATATCAAACATCATTTTTCCACCCCATATTACCCACAAGGTAATGGCCAAACCGAGGCATCTAATCAAACCATTGTTAGAATCCTAAAGAAGACTGCTAATGACACTGGTCATGACTGGCACCTATAGCTAAATCTTGCCTTATGGGATTACCGCACAAGCATCCGTACTCCCACTGGCGCCACTCCATACTCCCTAGTATTCGGATCCAAAGCTATCTTACCTATTGAGATTGAGATTCCTTCCCTAAGGGTATCCTTGAAAGGTCACATTGACGATGAAGAATACCGTGTATCTAGATTACAAGAGATATAATTACTAGATCAATGAAGACAAAAAGCACTAGACCATTTGCAAGCTTATTAGAATTGTCTTCATCGAAGCTATAATAGGAAAGTTCTCAATAGACACTTTGACACTGGTGACCTAGTTTTAATGGAGAATCCCAAGAATCAAGCTGAATGGGAAAATCCAAGAAAGTTCGAACCTAACTGGTTAGGGCCTTATATTGTCATAGAAGCTTTTAGTTCAAGAGCATACCAAATCTCTACTCCTGAAGGAGAGCCACTTTCATCACCAATCAACAGCCTGCATCTGAAAAGGTTCTATGTGTAGCTTCTAAGAATTTGTGTCTTAATCTAGAAAATACAAAAAAATGGAAGAAAACAAAAAAATGTTTACCTTGATGAAAACCTGGCAAACAAGCATCTTTGTAACACCAAAAAAATAATAAAGAGAAATAATCTGTCCGATAGTGAAAATCGCTTCGATGGCGCTATGGATAAGTACCATGGTGAAAACCAGGCAAACAGGTTCCATGCATAGTCAAACTCACTCTTTCATCTACCATCATTCCAATCATATTTTTTACTATCCCTCATAATAAATGGTTTTCCTATCCATTGCTTGGAATGATTGACATCTAATGTCCATTCCGTCACATTCCCCACTCCATCTCACATGTCTTTTTCCTGATTGGGGGAAAATACTTTTTCTATGCCATGGCACTTTGTACATAACATTGCACCATCGTAAAATGTCCTGAAAAAATCCAAAAATAGTAGAAAACTTCAAAAACACAAAAACAAATCAAAACATGTCAAAAAATACCAAAAAAAAAGTCAGAGTCGGTCATGTTAAGTCAGTCATAGACATAGTCGAACTACGTTGCCTCTACAACTGGGACTTATGCAAGGCCATCTATCGATGTGCCCCCAAGGCATTAGGTCTGTCTATCTAGGTTTTTCATGTATCACACACATTAAAATCATGACTCTTTGTACATTTAAAGTCATTGGTCATGTCGAACTACAAGGTCTTTGCATGTATAATGTAGGCAAGGCTAATCAATCAATGAGCCCCCAAGGCCGCACTAGGTCAGTCCTTTAGGGTATATCATCTCAAGTCATACACTGTTAATACACACACACACACTTTTAATCAGTCAAGGAATCAAAATAAGTCATGCATCAACAAGACAACATCTCAAAACAATCATCAAGTCAATATCAAACACATTGTCAAAGCGATCAACCTATGTCTTAGCAAGATATGTCTTTCTTGTCAACAAACATCGTCAAATTGTCATAGCCTAATGTAGCTTGTCACATCAAGACATGTGTCTTTTATGAAACTAGGCTTTGTCATGCCTTATACAGATAGTCACCAAGTCGAAACTAGACTTAACGTCTTATTGCAGTATGTGTCATTCCTCACATTACGCTATGTCAAACATCAACAATCAAACAATCCCACAACATAAAGTTTTGGAAAATATTTTTATTTGGCTTTATGACTTTATATCTTATTTTGTCTTATCTTTTTATTGATTTGTGAATTTAGTCCACTTACTAGCTTTCTCAAGGATGTCCCTTGAAGGATTTAGAGAAGCAAGGATGTCTCGGGACTCTTTTTCTTTGGCTACTGTCTGTCAATTGTCTTTTTAACATTGGTTTTTGAGTCATGTAACTAGTTTCCTCAAGGATGTCCTATCAAGGATTTAGAGGAGCAATGACATCTCATGACCCATCTTTTATTTGTTTGTTGTCTAAATTTGTCTCGACAAAACGACTGGGGCAATCTTGTCCTTAGTATGAGTTAAGACACTCCTTGTCTATGACTATCTATTTTCACAAATGGATGACTTTGTACACTATGGTCTATCTCATATCATGGTGTGTACTATCCATTTGTGTCCTATCCCACCCAATGATGATAAAAAGCAAGTATAGCATATTTGGCAAAATATCGAAGATCATATGTTTTTCAATCAATCAACCTTTTTTATTTCTTACTAACATTCTAAATTCATTCATGCTAACATTTCTTCTCCGAAATAATGATAAAGTCCTGTGACACAACAAAAACATTAGATAATCTGCATTTGCATACATTCTATAAACATTTCATATAGTTACATTGCATTGACATCTTCATTACATATTTACGATATCATTGCATAATAGGCATTTCATTGTCATAAGATAAATAATGGAAATATTATATGTACATTTCACCATCACATATAAATAACATCATATAGAGCATTACATCCATAACATCATAAACTACATAAATGCATCATGTAGAAACATTCATTCATAACACATATACATACATCATCTAGGAAACATAATCATATAAAAGAAATGCATCACCATCAAATAGAACTACATATCATGTAGAAGCCACCAAAATCATATATATATATCGCTCAAAATAACGTGTCATAGTACAATGCCAGAATGTATCCATAAATAAAAATGAGCTCATAAGCTCTCTGATCAAGATATAATGTCTACATATATAACATATCAACGTGTCCCACTGCCACTACTATCACGTCGTGAAGGTGGTAGAAATTGCCTCGGAGTTACTCTCTGTGAGGTGGAAGGCCTATCGTACGGGCCTGTACTCGGTGGTCCTACCACACCCTCTATACTCTATGTCCTGGTATGACTCCTACTTTGTGATCTATGGCTGCGAACCTCTGAGAAGCTAGGAGCTCATCTCTCTGCTGGTACCACTGACTCATATAAGTCCCTATAATATGATGCTCTCTTAACTGATCTAACTAACTCTCGTACCATGCCATCAGATGAAGTACCACTGCAAAGGTGTCTGACCTCTGTAAACTACTACTCTATCTCCTTTTGTCAGGTTATGGCCTGATCCCTCTCCATGAGTGCATTGTCTCTCTTTTCCTAAACACTATCTCTCTACATTGGCACTGTCTCTCTCTACATGGGCACTATCTCTCTCTATCCGCATAGCATCAAGCTATGCTATCATCAGTCTCAATCTCAGTATCTCCTCTATGGCCTCCCTATCACCATCCCTAGGGGCATCATCCTCCCATCTCCCCTCCACAATCCGATCTCTGAGCTCTCTCTCCTACTCCTCCATAGGTGCCTCCTCCTCAACATCATCCTCCCCATACCCTACTAGAATACCTAGAGAATCTATATCCATATCCATATCCTCATCCTCTGCAACATCCTCTCCCCCAATATCCATATCGGCTAACTCCTCTACAACTACCTCCTCGGCAGCATGCTCCTCTCTGACCTATGCATCAGCTCCACCTCCAATGTCCAACATCGGTACATCCTCTACCACTACCTCTTGGATAGGTGAAAGTCCACCTACTCGACCCCCTCTCTTCCCTCTCCATCCTCACCTACCACCTCTGCTATCAACCCCACCACCACCTCCTCTACCATCATCCCCACCACCCCTCCCTCCAACTATGCCACCTCTACCTCTCTACCATCCTCTCGGCCTTGTGCCTCGTCTCTCAACTAGTGTCGGTTGATCTAGATCTATGTAAGGAGTAGGACGATGCTTCGTCCACCATGCATCATATGCAGCTATAGTCCCTTGATCTGCTTCTCCATCTCTCCATCCCCACTATACTAGTTGTAAAGCCTGTATCTCTACCTCTATGGTAGCAATAGGAATCATGGGCCCCCAATATGGAACCTCTCTAGAAGAACAAGCAAACTCGTCTCTACCTCGAGGCTCATCCTAAACCTCACCGAACTATCTCAAAACTCTATCTAGCAAGTGTCTCTCTATAATGTGCACACTTGAAACAGTCCTCCCAATTAGGTACTATGTTTGTCTACAATATGGAAAATGTCTATCCTCATCAGACCACTGCTCATAGTCCATGTATGGTCTCCAAGTGAACTTATCTAAGATGTTGAGTGGATGTCTCCAATATCCAGTATCTCCCACATGGCTCTGAGTGATGTGTCTCGTGTACTGAAAAACATACAGAGATCTCTCCCATCGCTCTATAGTAACCGAAGGATGAAAAACAGCTATCCTCTCTCATGTCCAAACCATCAAAAGAGTGGTCCCACAACTCAATGACTGTGCATCTCTATATGCAATATCATGTAAATGGAAATACAACATACCTAATAGACATGGACCCCAGGCATACACGGTCTCTCTCTCTAGCATACCCACCAACATCTCTCCCCATCTAATAGGAAAACCATGACCTCGTCGATCTGGTAATACTATCCCACCTATCAGTGTACATAGTATACAGTCAATCCTCTTGTATCTATCCACCAAAACCGGCCATCTGATCTCATAATGCTCAATGCCGAGCCTACTAATATCATCAACCTGATAAAATCTAGCTAGCTAAGTCATTCCACGCTGGGTATCGTACATCACCCACTCTCCTCTAATCAGAAGTCTAAGTATCCTATACACATCTTCCAATGTGACAGTCGCCTCCCCAGTTGGCATATGAAATGATGATGTCTTGGAGTGCCATCGCTCGCACAACGCGGTGAGCATCCCTATGTTTGCCTGAATAGTGGGCATCGAAAGACAATGACGAAGACCAAGTCTCCATAGAAGCTGTATCTCTGCACTACTCAGATGATCTCTCAGATCGAAGGTGTCTGGACGTGACTCCTGCATGTAGATAGGATCTAATACAACCTACATTTCAACCAACATGTCAAAAAAATTCAAGTTTTTCTTTAAAAAAAAAATCAAAAAATTTTACTAGCCAAATATGGCTCACTTTAATAGATGTGGTGCATTCATACAAATGCATTGCAAGACAAAGCATTTGCATCGCATATTCCATATGCATTGCACATTACCCAAACAATGTCTACCTACTACAAATGTGGTGCATTTTCTAAACCTGTCTGCTTGATGCACATGTGTTTCACTAATGCAAATGTGGTTCACTACCCTACATGCATTTATTCCTTATGCAGATGCATTCCATAACTACATATGCAATGCTTTTTTAATACAAATGTGTTTAATCCCTAAAATTCCTATCCTACCCTAGGCATGTTTTAGCACATGTGTCATTTCACAATCAAATGTGGCGAATATGACGGCATTTGCATTGATCTCGAAAGACCACATATGCTAATTAAATTTTAAAAGCCTAGAACAACGTGCAAAAATAACTTTCAAGAGTTTGTTTTCAGGTACATACCAGTGGTCCTACATCAACTAGCCACCTGAAGGTTTGGATCCGATATCCTCGATGCGCAATGTATGGAATGGGAGCCATCTTTGTCCATTAGTCAGAGAAAATTATCAATTCTTCAAACTCTTCCGAGGGCAAATGAATTGGTTTTCAACCTAATTCTTATTTATAGCTAGGGTTTGAATGGCATTTCTTCTGACCTTCTCTATTGGCCACTTAACCTTTCAACTTCTACTGACCTGTACGCATTCATATCACATCCAAATTCAATTCCGTCAACTCCATAGCATTTCTAACCATCAAATTGACTTATCAGGAATATTTCCTGATTTTTTTGAAATTTTTCAAAAATTTGTCAATTTTCCCGAGGGGGCATACCCTAACCTATTTCATGTTGGGGCACGATCGGAGCATATTTTCTTTGACACGACACCGAAACAACATTGTATCAAAGAGGGGCAAATTATAGACACCGAAAATTGGTTTAGGCTTGCAAGCACCACTTTCGACATAATTTTCTAATATCCATGGTCATGATTAAATAATGTTAATTATTTAATTACCTTTCTAACACATATTTCCTCTATTAATTAAATACCCCTTTTGATTAATTCACTAATTCATTAATTCATTTATTCAACTTGATTAATTAAATAAATCATATTTGTTTAATTATGTCGCTAACTAATTAATTCTTCCTTCTTAATTAAATAATTTATTATTTAATATTATTTAATTACCCCTTTGTCATACTACAACTATAATTAAATATTTATTATTTAATTATTCGATTTATCCTTTTCAACAATTAAATTAAATAAATGATCTTTATTTATTTAGTTAAATCTTTCATTTTTGAATGTTGAATTAAATTAACATTTAATTCATTTATTAATTATTTATGTCACACTCTTCTGTCATTTAGTTATCTAAATCATTCACTCACCTTCTGACTCAAGATCTATTTTTAGATCCGCCAGTTATCTCCGGGTTCGGTATCTGACCGTTTCTGTGAGAGGACTCTTTGTCACCACTAGGCAGTTAACTAGTTCTAACTCATATGCATGTATGCGTTCAAATGAATTCTTCATCTTTGAGTTCTAACTTTGTCTTTGACATTCAAAGTCTATTTCTTCTATTTTTGAAGACTCTTAACTAAAGATTAAGTTATCCTTCTAATTTAGCCTTTATCCTACAGTCTTTTTTGACTCATGTTCTAACTCATGTTCTATCTGACATAGATCTCACATTGCATGACATTCATCAATCTCATCTATCGATCTCTCTTTGAATCTGAGCCGATCGTTCGAAAACCCAAAATCTATAAAATGGCCTGTCATTATCATTATTCCTCCTCTCGAAATCATACACTTTTGAGAAGAAACTTATCTTCGATATTTTTCTTAGACATTCAACAAGGTTATGCTTGCATCAATACTGAAAATCTAAGGGCAAGAATACTGAAACAACAAAATGGAGAAGGGCAATCGAGATAATTCGAAGGAGTGGATGCATATTCGGTGAGAGCTTTCCAATTGATTTGTTTAGTTTAATTATGTTTACTTATTCATTCTTTGTTGTTTTGATTTATATTGTTTGTTAGTTTAGAATTGATCATTATAATCTATACAACTATTAGCATTAATCTCCAAAAAATCTAGGTCTTACACATTCATCTATAAAACCTCCTCCTCACTTTTTGGGGATACACATTTGATTTAAAAATTTGATTTCAATCTCTCTTCGATTCAACTCAGCTTCTTGTTGCACTTGTTCTCATAAAAATCTGAGAGCATCAAATGCATAAATCAAGAATCATGGTGAAATAGGAAAATAATGGAGCTGATTTTCCTTTAAATGCATTTATTTTAGTTTTTGCATAGTTTAGTTTACATTTTTCATTTATATTCATTTGGAAAGGCTTTATTGGTGATATGCTAGAATTTTGATTTGAATTGATAGATTAAATCATTCAGCTTTCAGTTTTCAGAATATACAGTCACTTTGGACCAACACCTCCAAAATAGTGCTACTACACTGCCCCTAATAAGCCAATTAGGCCACTTTTACAAAGCATCATGCCTTTAAATGTTCTTCTAACCTTAAATACCTATGGGAAACCCTTCATCAGATCCCAAAACCCCAAAATCCACAATTCTTGGTCATTGAAACACTCACCAATGTGTCAAAACACAAAACCCTCATCCAGGTCACTTTTATGCTTAAAACTAGGTGGATTTATTGAAAATCTATGATCCAAGCCTCTAACCACTTTTCCAACTCTTCAAACACACCCAAATATGACTTCCCATGCTAAAAAAATTATCTCCCAACCTCCACCAATTTAATTTCATCAAACTCTTATACTAAGCCATCTCCTTCAAGCCAAAATTCACAAAAAATACCCCTGGGGCAACAAAAAATCTCCCTCATATCTTATTCCCTGCTCAAAATCCTTACTCTTACATCTAAACCTACCATATTGGACCCATTCCACCAAGCTACAATAGTTACAATCGGTGGAATGGGCCATTAACATATTTTTAAGCACTCACAACCCTTCAAAATAGTGTTTCAGACCCACCCTCAATAATTTGACTATAAAATACACAAAATGAAGTGAAATCAACTAAAACCAATGTCAAAAGGAAGCTAACTCTACTTCCCACAAGATTCAATCACTAGTACACAAACAACAATATATGATTAAATAAACTACTAAAAATTACATATAAATGACTAACTTTAGTCATGTGACTATTAGTGGTTTATTTGTACTCATTTATAATGCCACTAAATTTATGACTAAATAATTTTAGTCATTTATTTAGTCATTGATTTTAGTCATTAATTTGGTCATTGATTTAGTAATTGATTTAGTCATTTATTTAGTCATGGCAGCGATTTATTTAGTCATATATTTAGTCATTGATTGTTTTTAACTGGTCATTTATCTAGTCATGGTAGTCATTACTTTAGTCATATATTTAGTCATTACTTTAGTGATATATTTAGTCATTACAAATCAAATCTAACTTAATTAATCCTTACAAATTTATGCATATAAACTTCAAGTATCATAGATATTCAAATGTTGAAGAAACACCATGAAATAAAGACTAAAATGCTTTAACAAATATGATTGATCAAACACAAACACAAACATATTACAAATCAAGAGGAGCCACAACATAGTATTAATGAGTGGAGAAAAAAATCACTTTGAAAATTTACTTCATTAAGCCTCATTGGTTACATTCAATGTCTCAATGACACTATACAATTTACAGACACTATATAAACAAAATACTCCTATTTTCATATACTTATATTGTTTCCCCCTTCCTTAACTATAGTCCTTTTGGAAGGGTAGTGACCTCCTATAGGAGCTTGACCCATTTAATCCCCTTGCAAATCCGCAGCTTTCCTACCGCTATTGGTTTCAGCTCCTCCAAAATCTTCCTTGCTAGTATTCACCTTTCACTTCTCCAATTTGGAGTTGCAGCCTAAAAATAAGGTTTTGAAATTTGCACATCAAAAGCTCATAAAAGTCAAATAATACAGAGGATAAAATTCAAACATTTTCTTTTCCTTTTCCAATTATGACAGCCTAAACTTAGGCACTATATATAATGTTTCCTAGTTATCTCGTACAATTTTTAAAAAGATGAATTCATGCAAGACAACAAAACAATAGACAATATTCAATTAGTGATATACAATTGCCTTATTCCTGAACAGTTGATCAATAGATTGATTATTGATTGTAAATTTATAATTGATACGCTTGAAAGTGTCCTTTCCTGTGTGTGAATTGGAGCTTTAGATGAGGATATGAACATCCATCAAAATCATATTTGGAAGTAGATTTTTATTAGATATTGTAGTTGCAAGTTCCACTAATTATAATAAAGATAAATAGTTTTACCTTTCTGCATCAACTAATGCAATTCTGATAACTTTTAGAGGATAGACAATGCTAGCCTTTATCATATCAACATACTCACCTACAAGTTGCAACACAACATTAGAATTATTAATTAGACTCAACATCTAAGAAAGAAAAAGAAACTTCAAACATTATCAATTTAGTAAAAAAATCATTAATTTCAAAGATCAAAGTAGCCAATGCTTCACTCTCTACATCCTTTGCTATAATCAAAAGAGGCCTTTCTTTTCATGATAAATGCAACAAGAAATTATATTATTTTTCTAAACTTATCACTCTGTACTTATGAACTCAAGATCATTCAAATTGTCAAACTAATCGACATGACTACCTAGTGGTTAAAATTCTTGTTGTGAATACTTTTTAAAATGATTTTTCAATCAATATAGAAAACAATTGATATATCCCCCTTTGGTTCTTGATCACTCTATAGTTGTTTCAAGCTCTGCATAACCAACAATCACTTTCCAAATTTTAAGTCATACAAGTTTGTCCCGATAAGCATAGCCAAAATGCTAGGGTCAGCTTCTCACCATGGTGAGAAAGGATTTGTTCCTCGTCAATCTCATTCAACACAAATCTCATAACTGGAACATACCTGTTTCTTTCATCTCTTGAGATAATATCTCCAACTTTGTTTAGATTTTCTACACTTCAGAGTTTGAATTGTTTGGTGCTAGGAAAGTATGGACCTATTTATTAACCTCAATCGAACTACATCCAGGAGTTTTTTCACCCCCCTATCATTCATAAGTTTCCTCAGATTCTCAAATTCACCCCATCTCCCATGTGCAACATAGATATTTGAAAGGAGCACATAAGGTGTAGGATTTTTAGGTTCTAAATCAAAAAGGTGTTGTGCAACTTCTTGTCCTAGAGCTATATTGTTATGCACTCTACATGCACTAAGTAAACAACTATATATATTAGCATTTGGTTTTATTGGAATTTTGTTGATAAAGTGGTGTGCTTAATCTAGCTTTCCAACACAACCCAAGATGCCAACCATGCAGCTATAGTGCTCCATTGTAGGTGTGATGTCATAGAATTCACTTGTTGAAGTAAAATACCATCTAGCATCCTCTAGAAAACCTGCATGGCAGCATGCAGATAAAACATAGAATAAAGTGACATGGTTTGGGCTTGTGTTAGATTGTTTCATTTCCTCAAATAGCTTCAAGGTATCCTGCCATAGCCATGCATCACAAATCCTACTATCATTGATGTCCATGAGACAATAGTTGGATGATGCATTCTATCAAATAATTTGTGTGCCTTGTATAAACTCCCACATTTCTCATACATGTCTATCAAAGAATTCATCACAACTGATTCAGACTCTACTCCACTTCTAACAATTTTCTCATGAATTTCCATACCTTGTTGTAGAGTAGCCAAGTTGGCACATCCTGGCAGAACACTGGTAAGTTTTTGAAGTTTGGTTTCACGCCTGTCAATTGTATTTGATAAAAAATCTCTAGAGCTTCCACATCAAACCCATTCTATGTATAACCTACAATCATTATAGTCCATGAAGGAACATCTTTATCTTTCATTTTGTCAAATAATTCTCGGGCCTTTTGTATATTCCCACATTTTGCATACATGTCTACAAGGGAACTAGCCATAAAGATAGTAGACTACCTAATTATTAACTATGTGGAGTGTGGAGGCATGTGGATCATATATGAATATAGGCTGATTATTTCTAGCAACACTACTTTTTTAGTTGGATCCTAAAAATGTTGCAACTTATGTTCTTCTCTAAAACATTTGTACGAGGTTCAAATAGTAAAGAGATTGATGAAAGATAGAGGAATTAAAAAGGATACCTAGATTAGTTAGATTGAAGGCCATAAACTAGTACATGTTTTTTGTGTAGGATATAGATCGCATCCACAAACATGGCAGAGCTATGCAAAGTAGGAGGAATTGGATTGGAAAATGAAGGCATCAGGGTATAAAGAATCATTTATCTACCATCATAATGAAAAGTTAGCAATTGCATTTGGTTTGTTAAATATGGCCCCTGGTACAACTATTAGAGTTGTTAAGAACCTTCAATTATGTTATTATTACCACACTACATCTAAATTCATCTCCAAGATTGTTGCAAGAGAAATTGTTCTGATAGATGTGAGCCATTTCCATCATTTTAAACAAGGACAACTTTGAAAGAACTATTGTCTCATGGAATGCAATGGTTGTAGGGTATGCATACAATGGATTTGTTGAAAAGGTTTTTAAAAAATTCAAGGAAATGTAAATGGAAGGTGTCAAACTAGACTCTACAACCTTTGTCAGCATCCTCCCTACCTGTGCCAAAATACAAATGGTAGGTATCAATGCCACACATTCACTATTGGCCTTCGCAGGAATGCTAGGAAAGCTATGCCAGTAATGAAAATTACATTTCCCCAAATTTAAATATTGTAACTTTGATAAATATCCCTTATAAATATTACCACATTTTATTGCAATAATATCTTGTCCCGCTCTCCCACACACTCTTTAAGTTACGCTTGTGGTACTACAGTGGGTCTTTAGTACCTTTCTTCAATGCACCACTCTACTGTGGGCTATGTCTTGACCCCCAGAGGTATAGTAGTATAGTGTGTAGGGTACAATATTCTATATACTTCATATTTTCTCCTATTGGTTTGCATATTGATGGGCTTTTCTCATTTGTTGCATGCATCTAATGTTGTAGATACATGATCAATTCCAATGTCTCCTCCATTTCATTGTTTCTAGACTCTATCGATTTGATATCCTCCCTCGTGACCATGTCATGCCTTCAAGCACTTCTCCATAGTGTGTTCTAGTTGATCTATTAATCATTGTGATATGGTATTTTACCCTTTTCTGGCATAAATTGTATCTCTTCGCTACTTTAATTTCATCGATATTATTTTCTTATTAGAAGCATCTGTATCCCTCTATCAAATTTTCATTTCCTATTCCAAAGTTGTTCAGATTTGTAATTTTATCATTTCCTATTCCAATGAGGAATCTAAAAGCGAGCTTCCATGCATTGTGTCGATGTATTGCTTTCCTTTATTGCATTTTTGTTTGATTTCATTTATCTATCTCTTTGAAGATAAATTCAATCATGCAAGACCATAACAAAGCCTTGATCAAGTTGACTTCCAACTTCAGACTAATCAAATTTTCTATAGTGTCATCTAATTCAACAACCTCTACAATTGCCTTGGATAGCACCGAATTATGTCCAACCTTTGCAGTTCTTGCACCAGCATCAACATTATCATTGGTTCATTGAGGGCTTACTTTCCTCTCACTTACTCCATGAATACTGAGTCGTCTTTTATCTTGGATTGATTTTAGCAAAATGTATATATTTATTATAATGGAGCCACCATGTCTTACCCTTTTCATGATAGGTAGTTGTTTTCTTCTCTTGAAAAGGTTCCTTCAAATATTCGGGTGCGCATAAGTTGTTTCACCATCATCTTTAATTAAAATTGTATCTACTTCCACTGACCTACTAGATTTCACTTTTGATGCACATCAAACTCTTGCTTTCCATGTTTACACAATGCGTTGAATAGCATACCATAGGAGACCAAATCAAGAGTGCATATGGTCTTTTATTTTTCCATAGAGCTCTTAAGAATTATCCAAATTACCTACCTTGTAAAACTATCAATGAGTGTGGGATAAGTGATAGCACTAGGACAACACATTCAATTTTATTTTCATTTATTGGTCCAAAAGAAGCATCTTCTTCAAAGTTGTTATTAGCCACAATAGCATTACTCCTATGTAGCCACATTGAGTCCATAACTTGAATAGATTTTTCTATTTCTCCATATTAAAAAGGCCCCGAATTGTGATATTAAAGATTAGGGTATTTGGAGTAAGGCCTCTGCACCTTATTTCCTAAAACATTTCACCTAGAAACTCTTTTTCATTCTCCACACTATCCCCTTTGCAGAGACCACCAATATTAGTATTGTGTTACTAGGATTGTACCCATGTAGCCTTATTTCTTATCTCTTATAGTTGGCCCATCAAAATCTAGAGTTCATCTTAGACTTGAGTGGGTGATTATCAAAATTTGCTTCTTGATACTTAGCACTGTGACTAAAACAACTTAGGTAGCTTCCGGAATTGTTTTGGAAAACTAATCAAATGTTCTCTCGAGGCCATGAAAGTGCACCATAAGGTTGAGTTATGATAGGAGAACATGATTGAAGAATGGTTTGGCATGAATTCATCAGGATTGATAGTTGTCAACACTCCAAATTGCTCATTTAGCATTTTTTGAAAACTACCACTGTCAAACTGAACTAATACTCACCAACTTTCCCACTTGAAAAAATATCAAACTTGATCCTAGGAAGCTGTAATTTTTGAGATTAGTTCATTTAGGATCCATGAACATGTATGTACAATGGTTTTTCATCAATCTTCTTCTTTTGCAAAATCTAAGGTGCCAAAGTTACTCTGTGTGAGAATTGTTTGGAAATGCTAGTGTCAAAACTATAAAAAATCAGTTTGATTTTGGCTTTGGAAAAATACCAAATTATGTGTTATGGCCCTAAAAATTGGCATGGAAGAATATTAAGATGGGGAGAATCAAGATCATCAATTGGTTTTTCTTGACAATCCTTTAATTGTTTAATATTATCCTCCAAACTTGGTCATTTTAGTAGATTTTGCAGGTGTAAAGCCAAACTCCACAACCTTTTCTAGTATCATGCCTACTTGTGCTAAATTGGGATCCTTGGAAGAGGGTATGGACATCCATCAAAGCATAAAGGATAGAGGGATTTTGTCAGATATTGTACTTGCAACTGCTCTTGTAGACATGTATGCTAAATGTGGGATCATAGACAAGGCACTTGAAGTGTTTGACAAAATTCCTCAAAGAAATGTGGTCTCATTGACTACAATAATTGCAAGATATACACAAATTAGATATGTTGAAAAGGCTTTAGAAATTTCAAGCAAATACAATTTGTAGGTTTAAAGCCAGACTCTGCAACCTTTACCAACATCCTCTGTGTCTATTCCAAAATGGAAGCTTTGGAATAGGGTATGGACATCCATCAAAGCATAATAGAAGGGGGATTTTCATCTAATATTATAGTTGGAAATGCTTTGGTTGACATGTATGCAAAATGTGGAAGCATAGAGAAAGCATGTAAATTTTTTGACAAAATGCCTTGAAGAGATACCATCTCTTCGATTGCAATTATTGTTGGATATGCACAAAATGGATTTGTTGAAAACACTTTAGAAATTTTCAAGAAAAAATGCAATTGGCAGGTATAAAGCCAAATTCCACAACCTTTTCCAACATCTTTCCTACCTGTGCAAAAATGGGGGCTTTAGAATAGGGTATGAACATCCATCAAAGCATAAATAATTGAGGAATTTTGTCAGATGTTGTAGTTGCAACTGCCCTAGTAGACATGTATGCAAAATGTGGAAGCATAGACAAGGCATGTGAACTATTTGACATAATGCCTGAAAGAGATGGCATCTCATGGAATACGATGATTTCGAGATATGCACAAAATGGATTTGCTGAAAAGGCTTTAGAAAATTTCAAGAAAATGCAATGAGCAAGTGTGAAGCCAAATTCCACAACCTATGCCAACATCCTCCCTGCCTGTGCCAAAATGGGAGCTTTGGAGTATGGTATGAACATCCATCGAAGCATAATGGATGGGGGATTTTTGTCAAATATTATGGTTGGAAATGCTCTATTAGACATGTATGCAAAATGTGGAAACATACACAAGGCACACGAAATATTTGATGGAATGCCTCAAAGAGATGTCATCTCATGGAATGCAATAATTATGGGATATGCACAAAATAGATTTTGCAAGGATGCTCTCAAAATATTTGAATTAATGAAGCACTTTGAAACATATCCTAACATTGTAAGCTTTGTTTGTATTCTTTGTGCATGTAGCCATGGAGGTTTAGTGGATGAGGGTCTTACATACTTCAATCACATAAGTAAGCACTATTGCATTACACCTATAGTTGATCATTATGTGTGCATGGTTGACCTTCTTTCCCATGCATAGTAATATAGTATTATACTTTCTTTACTATATAGTAACATACTGCAAAGTCCATAATTGAATTAAAAAATGGAGTGAGTCAATGATTCCTTTTGTTGTGAAGTATACTAAAATAGAGTATTGCAGGTCTTGATGATGAAGCTCATTAGGTAAATCCTCTCCTAGTTCAATCAATTTTTTTAGGAATTTGATTAAAATTTTCATTAAAAAAATTCTCTTAACCTTGATTGTTTAAAAAACATTAGAGTTGGGTCTTTTTTTTTGCAAAAAATGGCATTTTTTTAATAATTTCTTATATGAATAAAAAGCAAGAATTTTGTTCAAAAAAATTGATCCTAAAGGATGAAATGCTCCAAAAATTGTTGGAGGCTCTGATTCAGCTACAAATCCCATCCACAATAATCTGATTCTTGTTCAAAATGTCAAAAAATGCTTTGGTTTAGCTTATGATCTAGTAAAAAATGCTCTGGTTCAACTTAAAATCCATTTAAAATGCTCTATAATTGCTTTGTTTAAGGTCAAAAACCTGTTGAATGAGAAAGTGAACAAAAAAGTAAAACACATTTAAATGTAGAATGAACTACCCAAAATCACAAAAAAATTGCCCAAGTTGTGAAAAAATCATTCCAGTTGTGAGTTATTGTGATTCATACATTTAAATCATGTTTTTATGACACTTAAATGACAAATAATTGAGAAAAAAAATGGTGCCCTAGGACTAGTGCTGATTTATTGCAAGTAATTGTGATTTTTTAAAGATTTCTTCAACTATGTATTAGTCTATAAGTTCTAAGTTTCTTTCTTTATCTTTTACTTTATGGACATTGCTAGGTTAGTAATGCTCAAGGAAGTACTAAAATGGTGTTCTAGTTACCATTAGTTATGAATGATTTGTGGTAAGAAAATTTGTAGAGGGTGGAATAGATCTAATGTTTATGTTGATATATACAGGAATCTCCCAACTATACTTCAATTTACTATGAAAATCTTATGACATCAGAACTATTTTTCTTCACTATATGAGACACATGAAATTCCCTTACACTAGGCATATCAAAAAAATGTTTTAGTGTTTCACTTTTTCAATCTCCATAACAAAAAAAAAAACTCAAACTACTATCATTTAATGTTATAGGTCAAGTGATTTGCATAATGCTACTATATATGTTGAAATCAAGACAAGGATTCCAGATAGTATTCCTTGGGATTACAATGGAGAGAATATGGTTGGTGTGCCAGTAACCTTTGTAGTTAAGGTAATGTTTGTCTGGACACAAACAAGCTAGATAAGATGGTTGACCTAGATAATACTAGACTTTAAAGATCAAATAAATCTACTGAATACTTCTCACAAAGCTTATGAGAGTGGATTGTATAATAATATTTTTAGGAGGAATGTAAAGCATACATCTGGTTAAAGAAAACTTCCAATTACATCTGTCAAAGTTTGAAATTGGATATGCAGTTTTAGATTACTAGCATATAATAAATATGTAACAGTTTGCCTTTATGTCATTTTTTTGGAAAAGTGGAGTTGTAATACTCAGATGTATGATTTCTTTCTTCAAGTAAAAGGAAGATCATTTAAAGTGTATTTCAATTCTGATGGTGTATTTCAGTCTGCTGCATTGAAAGAAGAGATGGATGACCTTGAATGGCTTGGTTCAAGCATCCAATTGTCTATAAATCCAGACCCTCCTATGGTTACTTTTAAAGGTGAAGGTCATGGCGATTTGTAGGTATCAAATATAAAGTTTTAAATTCTTAGTGTCATAATTAATTAACTCACTTTTTATTTTTACTTTTAAGATCCATGTGTAGACATCTAAATTTGACCACTTCCACATGATCAAAATTGTCTACTCTATTCATTTATTTAATTAATAATGATTAAATAATTTATTTAAACATTATTTCATTTTCTGCCTAAGGTTCCTAAAATATGTAATTGAATAACTAAATACTTTACCTTACACCTTTTCTTCTCTAAATTAAATAAATAGGATAATTTATATAATTTAGTCATTTGATCTTTTTTGATTAAAATCAATTTTTAATTCCTTGTTTTCTCTCTCCTTGTCACATTCTCCATAATCCTCTTTTAATCTAGATTAAATTAATTAATCCATGATTAGGTTGTGGACCACTTAATCAAGATTAATGTCACATCCTCCATAATCTCCCACTTGCTTCTAATCTCTCATTAATTATCCTAATCTTGTGTTTGCACAACCTTAATCAAGGTCATTAGCCACATTTATCATACCTTTTTTAGTCAACCTTTCCATTTTCCTTTCTTGGCCTTGACTCCATTTCCCATGTGAATTTTCAATTCACTTTTATTCATCCTAGGCTCCTCTCTTCCCCATGTGAATTTTTAATTCACATTTTATCCTTCCAAGGTTTACCCTATCCCCATGCAAGTTCTAGAAAACTTGACTTGACATTTTACATGTGCCAAAGACTTCTAGAACTTTGGACTTTTCACATCACTCACTTGTGTAAAATCCCCATGTTTTTGGAAACCCTCTCTTGTCCATTGGACTCTCTCAAGCTTGTGAATTTTTAATTCACATTTATTTCTCCAACTACCTTCCCATTCCCCATGGAGATTTTTGAGGAATTCTAAAATTTCTCAAGTGTCTTTTTCACTCTCATTTGGGGACAAGAAGTTCCTTTTTGAGGAAATTTTCTCAGCCCCCAAGGTACCTACAAGGTACTTTTCCTTCCTCCACATCATGTACCTCTCTTCCACGTCACTCACACATCATCTCACCCTAAGCCATCTCACATTCCACATGTCAATATGTGAGGGCTTGTGAGTCCTCAACTCACCATAGCCCTTCATCTTGGCTTTGTTGGCTTAATCTCAACCATTGAATTCTCTAGAGAATTCAAATTGTTCTATAAATACGCCCTCCTTCCCCTTATTTTGGACAAGGATATTTTATCTAACAAAACTCTTTCCATGTTTTCATTTGCAGCACTTAATCATTTACAAGCATTCTCCATTATTCAACCAAGCCATTAGCCACTTGCATTTCATCATATTTTTCATCTTGCATCTATTCACCCCCATAGCCATCCAAGGAGCACACAAAATCTTAAAGATTAAGGGCCAACCAAAGAATTTGCAGCACAAAGGAGGTATAATCACTTGTATATTTGCTATCTTACTTCTTTGCACTTTCTTTCCTTAGGCTAATCTTGAGGTGTATTTCTTATGTTATTCCTTTAATGCATTATTAGTTAGTTTTCATCTTAGAATAGGGAAAATATTTTAGGAGATCACACCATGTATTGAGAATGTACTCTTGGGTTTCTATTTTACAGATTGACTTACTTTATTACACTCAATTCAATATTTTCATTGCATTTCAATGTGATTGCTACATCTCTTACAAGTAACAATCAGATAGACTAGGGAATGTCCTTATATATAAAAATAACTTGGTTACTTCTTGTTTGATATCATCACATAATTCCTCGTAACAGTTCACAAAAAAATGAATGTTAAGAGCAGTTTATTCCATGTGAATTTGGCACTAAAAAAATTAAAATTCCCTTAAATGGTTTCTCTCAACAAGTTACTTTTGTAGGTACAAATATAAGTTTCTTCGTGCAACTACTGCAAATATTCCAACTAGTGTTTTGAAGGATAAAAAATGAAGAAAGCTAACAATTGGGAGGAATGGACTACTGAAAATTCAAAAATTGGTATCTGTGCATGCAGAATTAGGTCATTTGCAGCCTGAAGATTCTTGTGGCAATCTGTAGCAATAGAACCGTATTTCATACATTGATTTTTTTGTGAAACCTGAAGAAGATGATGAAGAAAAAAATATATAGAAAATGGGACATTGATCAGAGAAACATTGGACAGTCTGGATACATTTGAAGGAAGCTTGGAGTGGTTAAAAATGTTTTTTGGTTCAAATGTTGAGTTTCCATGGCAATGTGTGTGTGAGATTGTTTTGAAGCACTCAAAGAGTTTGTGGGATGAACTTTTTGAAAGCCTGTTTGTTAGTAGGATGAAACAAATAATAGCTGATGGATTTGTAGATATGTGTCAGAGATTTAAAGTCGGTAGATGCCTTGAATACATAGTTACATCTCTAGCAAGTTACAAAGATGTTGAAACCCATTTGCACAAATTATCTACTAGTGAGGGATGGCTTGTCAAGAGAGGGGACCTAAAAAGTGTCAATTTACCATAGATGAGGGGTCCAAGAATATTTTGGAAGACCTCCTAAGTTTTATTCATGCACATAAATCTCCTTCAAGGATAAATGATTTAGCACCTTATTTTCAAGAGCAATGCTTCCATTTTATCTCAACACTAATTGTTGAGATTGAAGAACATCTTGCACATCTTTCAAAAGATCTCTATCAAGAAAAGAAAAATGAGGAGATGCCAAAAAAATGAACAAGGAGACACTAGAACTGATAATTATAGTGCAAAGGGAACTTTTCTTAGGAATTTTTTTAGCTGCTCTTAGTTTTTATTCAACCTCCCTTCCACTAGTTCTTGGCTCATCTCAGCTCTGGTTTGTTGAGAACAAAGCTTCAGTTTCAGGGAAAGGATCTTTGACTTTCAGATATTCCAATACTGCTTTTGATTACCCTCTTCTAGAAATTTCTAGAAGACAAATACTAATGAGATGGGTCATTTTGAAGCCTGAATCATGGGATAAAAATAATAGCACCAAATTGAACAAACTAAGAAGAACTATGCACAATCTTTGTATCAGAGCTCATAGCATGTGGATATTGTGGATAGCTGAAGAGCTTTCAAGAATTCTCACAAGAGATCTAAGGGAGGAGGATTCTTTATCCATATTAAATACTAAATTATTAATTCAAAAATATGTCAATTCTTGAAATTTGACACCAACTCTTAGTAAACTTACTAAATCTGGTGCAAGTGCACCATAGGAGTCCAATTTTCAAGTTTTGTCATTTTTGGTTATGTAATGGGTTTTAGGTGAGTTTTAGGTGTTTTCATCTAAATAAGGTCTAATAGACCATTTTTGATGTGATTTGAGTAATTTAGAGTCCATAGGGTTAATATTGCTAAATGATGTAAAAGGTGCCAAATTGTTGTAATGGAAATATTGGAAAAATGCAAAAAAATTGCAAATGGTGGAATGTCAAGAGTCAAGTAGTTAGAAATTTAGTTTGTGTCAGTTATTTTGATGAGTTTTGATGTATAAGAGATTAATAAATCCTTGAGAGGCTAGAGGGAGTCAAACAGACTTTGTATCTTGAAGATCAAGCAATAAAAATTCCCTAATTCATTATATTTTTTGTGTTTTTTACTGAAAATTGTTGCTCTCTTTCTCTGTATGATTTCATATGAGCTCCTTGTACTGTGAAATGAACTAGAATTTTTTGGGCAGTGAGTCTAATTTATATTGATAGTGGTTTGATCAAATCCTATCGATTTTTGAGCAACTTACAGGCTTTTGTTTGACTATGGGTCTACAACCCTCTAGGACGGTTTGAATTCTTTAAAAATGTAAACTAAGCCCATTCCACCATTAGAGTAGGTTGGAGAAAGGTGGAATGGGCACCAATAAATTAGGATTAGATGTAGGTACAGGTTTTTAAGATTGGGGAAGGCATTTGAAGGAGAAATCAATGCTACCCTAGTGAAATTTCCATAGATTTAGCCTAAAATGCATGGCTAGAAGTGGTATTTGGGGAAAATTGCTTAGGGTTTGGCTGGGAGATGTTTGTTTTGGCATGAGTAGGTATATATTGAGGTGTTTGAAGCACTGGAAGAGTAGTTGGAGGCTTGGAGAGCTAAGTTACTTAAAACACTCATTGTTTCCATTGAGTTTTTAGTGAAATTTGATGGTTAAAGGTGGGGAATGGTAGAAAACCTTTGGGGCATAAAAATTTGAATATTTATTAATCTTGTGTAGGTCATTTGAAGAGTGTTTGATGATTTGGAAAAGGAAGGTAGAGTGTGGAAATAGGATTTTCATTCTGGTAGATATGCATGCAAAATGTGGAAGCACAGGCAAGGCACATGAACTATTTGACAAAATACCTCAAAGAGATGTCATTTCATGGAATGCAATGATTGTAGGTTTTTTAGAAAAAAATTTGTTGAAAAGGATTTCAAAACTTTCAAATGAATGCAATTGGAAGGTATAAAGCCAATTTTTTTGCCAGAGTCCTCCTTGCCTATGCCAAAATGGGAGCTTTGGGATGGGCTATGAACATGCACCAAAGCATAACGGTAGGGGAATTTTTGTTAGATGTTATAGTTGGATATGCTCTGGTAGACATATATGCAAGATGTGGAATCATAGACAAAAAACCTAAATTTTTGGACAAAATGCCTCAAAGAGATGCCATCTCATGGAATGAAATGATTGATTGTTGAAAGTGCACAAAATGGATTTTGCAAGGAACCTCTCAAAATCTTTGAATTAATGAAGAACTCTAGAACACATCCTAACATTCTATTTTCAATGGAGTCAAGGAGGTTATTTAAACTTTTACACCCTTCTACATTCAAGTGTTGCAGCTATGATAGGTTTCCAATGAATCAAGGAGGCTATTTAAATCTATACACCCTACCATGTTCAAGTGTTGCAGCTATGACAGGTTGCCAATGGAATCAAGGAGCTTATTTAAAAATCCACACCCTTCTATGTTTAAGTGTTGCAGTTGTGACAGGTTGCCAACTAAATCGTCAATAAGGGAAGTAAGTTGAATATATATATATATATTATGCAATAATGGTGCTTGCAGAAATTATTCATCTAACGTAATCTATTTGTTTAAGAAATATTTTCTATATATTAAAATAGATCGAACAACAAGGAAATTGGAGCAGATCAAACTTAATTATCTACACTCAAGGACATAATTAGTAATTATTACAATTATCATTATGAATATAGCCATCTTATATGTTAACAACTATTGTGGTATGCTCTATCATGATTGTCATATGTAATGATATATTTTGTTATTGTCATAGTTTATATTTATTTTACTCATCAAGCAACCATGAGGAGGAATAGGGGAAATACTAGTTGGTTGAGTAGGTACTAGACTTCTTTCTCAGCACACCACTGATTTGTTTCCATAAAAACATAAAAACATAAAATGGAGAGTTTGTGTGGATCTTTGTTGAGCTTGGTGAGTGGAGATTTTATATGCATGTAATATAAATCTGAAGATGTGAGTCAATTTATGTACTTCTTTCTCGGTACATAAAAACATAAAACATAATTTCCAACAATTATGTTAAATACACAAATATTTTGTTTATTATCTTTTGGAAGGGAAAAAAACATCACCTTGAGCTAGATGCCTTTCCAACATTGATAGTTGATGGAGAATTTTTTTGTTAGGACCCTACAAAACATTGAATACCAAATCATAAGGAAAATTATAGTAATTTCCACTCAATAGTAACCATACTATGTACCCTTCCTAGAGAAAGAAAATGTATTGAGCAACCTTCTTCAAAGCTAGACTAAAGCAGTTCTTTGCTCCAGCCAAATCACATTTCTTCCATAAACAATTACCCGAGCACAACTAGGCATCTACAAGAGAAGGGTCCAATTTAACCTAGACCACACTCAAACAAAGCACTAACTATTAGCAAATGCATAGCTACAAAAAAGCCAGATGCCATACACAACATTCCCACTCTCCAAAGAGAACAAATTTTGTTTAGAGTCAGTTATGTAAACCCATAGATTTTGATAGGTGGTCTTCTACTTCTTTGTAGTAATCAGGAGAGACATCTAGCACTTTCTCTCTCAGGTATTCATATACAACTCTTCTTGTACATTGTTCTCTCTTTTCTACATGTAACACAGTATCACAACAAGGTTAGAGTTTAATGGATTAAAATTCTATAGATTTATGTGTTGCAAGACAAGAACAAGGTTGAATTGAATAAGTTGAAAATTTTGCAGTTGGAACTATCTTTTATATGAAGAATTGAAAGAATACAAACTGCAAGGTCTTTTTAATTCCTTTCTTTTAACATTTTTTTAGGACTTTGTTAGCATTCCAAGTTATGTTTTTCAAAACCCCAAAATATTTATAAAGCATAGAATTTTAACACATCCAATTTTGGGTACAGATACCTCAATAGACAAGATTGAATGCAATCCCTACAGACACTTGACAAATTCTAGATATCCCTTGACAAATTTAGAACCTTTAGTGTATAGACAAAAATAAAGAATCAAAAACTTTTGATTTATGATGAGAACCATCATTTGCAAAATTCCTAAACAAATTGAGTATAAATTACGACAAACCTTATGACCATGAATTCCTAAATAGACTAGGAGTGCATTAAGTGAAAACATTATGACCCAATTCTTAGTATTATCAATTGTACAAGTGCTTGATGTATAAAATATTTAGGAGGATTTAGGTGCCCAATCATTGTCTAGTATTAGTGGGGTACACCAAATCAAATACAATATGCACCATAGATTTCATCATGGTCTCAAACATAGTTTTAAACAATCATTTTTCCATTGTGCAAGAACAATCAGCTAGTAGAAGGTAAGCAATCTCTAATTGTATCTATCAAGCAAATTATTCAACTGTCATACTTCTAGAATTGCATCTAGTAGTTATTGTTCAAAAAGGCTTCTAGTTCAATAGTTCCTATCAAATGCTAGATGAATCTTGGTCCAACACTAGCTCACATGACACTAATGGGTAATGTGATCCAGTGATAGCACTATTTACCGAGGCAGCAAAGGAGTACTATGACTTTTCCATGCAGATTTGAAGTCCAGAGAAGCCTTGTAGGGTGTATGTCTCAAAATGTTTCTCAGTCTACTTGGAATATTCAACTCCAATAGTAATGAATATATCAATCGTAATAACATATTAATATTTACAATATAGTAAATTTTTTATTGGTAATTACTAATATATTAAATTTTATTGGTAAATTGTGGGTAGGGCTCACATCCATTATAAAATATAAATATTAAAATACTAGAGATGTCATTATAGAGCTCTATATGATAATAAACAACCATGACAATGTTGGTTGTAGAAAACCCAATTTTTGATACATTCGTATGATAAGTCCACCCTAGCCACAACCAAAATAAGGCAACTAGGCTATTAGGACCCATAACCATGCAAATTAAAAAAGGAAAAAGAGGTTAATCCTTCTTATCTTGGAACTTCAATGCCATTTAGCATTGATATTTTAATTTTTGGAGGAAGCTCTTTTCTTCTAAATGATTGTCCAATTTATAACATCAATGCCCCCAAGCTCCATAGAGGACTATCCACACACCAATGAATCAAGGAGGTTATTTAATCAATGAGCTTATTTAAATGTCAACACCCTTCTATGTTCAAGTGTTGTGTTGCAGCTGTGACAGGTTGCTAATCAAATCAAGGAGGTTATTTAAACTATGCCAATATTTTATTTTTTAAGTGTTGTAGTTGTGATAGATTGTCAATAGAATCAAGGAGGTTATTTAAACCTTTAAAATTTCCTATTCTATTCAAGTGTTGCAGCTATGAGAGGTTGACAATGGAATTGGGGAGGTTATTTAAACCTCTACTACTTTTTATTTTCAAGTGTTGCAGATGTGACAGGTTGCCAATGGAATTAGGAAGGTTATTTAAACATATACAATCTTCTATATTCAAGTGTTGCAGTTGTGATAGGTTGCCAATAGAATCGGGTGTTTATTTAAACTTTTACACATTTATATGTTCAAGTGCTACAACTATGAAAGGTTGCCAATGGAATGAGGGAGGTTATTTAAATATATACACCCTAGCATGTTCAAGTGTTGTAGTTGTGACAAGTTTCCAATGGAATCAGGAAGGTTATTTAAACATCCACACCCTTCTATGTTCAAGGTTACAGTTGTGATAGGTTGCCAATGGAATCAAGGAGGTTATTTAAACCATGACAATATTTTAGTTTCAAATTTTGCAGATGCAATAGATTATCAATAGAATCAAGGAGGTTATTTAAACCTTTGAAACTTCCTATTATGTCCAAGTGCTGCATTTGTGATAGGTTGACAATGGAATCAGGGAGGTTATTTAAACCTCTACAACTTACTAATTTCAAGTACTACAGATGTGATAGGTTGACAGTGGAATAAGGAAGGTTATTTAAACCTCTACAATCTTCTATGATCAAGTGTTGCAGCTATGACAGGTTGCCAATAGAATCAAGGAGGTTATTTAAAATTTTACACCCTTCTATGCTCAAGTGTTGCAGCTATGACAACTTGCCAATGGAATCAGGGAGCTTATTTGAATCTCCACACTCTATTATATTCAAGTGTTGCAGCTATGATAGGTTTCCAATTAAGACCAAGATCCTAATACTAAGCACATTTAGGTTTTAATATTAGGGCATCCTTTACCTGCAGATTTTTTCACTTTCCCCACCTCTATTGGTTTTGGCTCCTCCAAACCTTTCCTCGTTGGTTTTGACCTTTCACTTCTCCAATTTGGAGAGCTATAGATTGAAAATAAGGTTTCAACTAGGGGTTTAGAGTATGTTTATTAAAATGAAAAGTTTAGGCAATAAACTTTATGGCGCCCATTATGCAAAATAATTTCGTTATATGATATTTATTATAATATTTATATTATAGTATTATATAATATTATAATATTATAATATAATATAATATTATATAATATTATATTATTTTATAATATAAATATTTTTAATATAATATAATATAATAATATTATATACATGACTTAATAGAATCTATATATAGATTCTATTAAATGGAGGACTTAATATTATATAGATGATAGATAATTCATGAATCAACTTCGTCCATGAAGAAAGGAGCTATAAGTAATAAGTAATGAAACTCTAAATTTCATTGAGAGTTTGATCCTAGCTTAGGATGAACGCTGGCGACATGCTTAACACATGCAAGTTGGACAAGAAGTGGTGTTTCCAGTGGTGAATGGGTGAGTAATGCGTAAGAACCTACCCTTGGGAGGGGAACAAGCTTAGGTAGGGGGTCCCATGAGGGGGCTTAAACTCTATGGATTATGATCAGATTCAAAAGAAAAATGAATAGAGGAGTAATAATCATTTATTTAGTTATTTTTATTTGTCTGATATTAGTCATTTATTTAGTCATTTAGTCTTGATTTTACCTAATGACCAAATTAGTCATTTATTTGCAATATTCTACTAGTGTTAGTCATGTGACTAAAAGTTTTAGTCATGTGACTAAAATTTTTAGTCACGTAGTCATTTATTTGGCAAATTATACTAGTGAATTAATGCATATGGGATCAACTACAAGTAGTGTGGAACCGTACAAAGGTCTGAAACAAAAAGATTTGTAGAAAAAACATAGAAAATCGAGAGATTCTTATTGCTTTTGGACCAAGATTTACATTCAGAACTTCAACAACCTCTCTCTTCGACCCAAGAAATTATATTTAATAAAAATACACCAAGAATCAACCAAGAAACTGACTCAAACCAACTTATTTCCTTCCTTGACTGTTGGACTTCCATAACTTGCACTTTTACATCTTTGCATGACAACATTTTACAAGATTTTGAAAGTTTTGCAATTTTCAGCCCCAAAGACTCCACATCACTCTAAAACATTAAAAATGGTCTATTAAGACCTTATTAAGTGACAAAAAGAATCTAAACACCAAAAATTGACATAAGACCTTTATTACTCAAGATGACTAACATGGTGCCCTTGCACCACCATCTCTCCCTGGTGCAGGGGCACCATGTTGGTTTACTTTGCAAACAAGGTCCTAAGTTTTTCTTGGGTTGATTTTTGGTGTTTTGAGTTATTGGACATAAAATAAGGTCTAATAGACCATCTTGAAATGTATTTGGAGTCATTGGAGTTTACTTTTGTCATAGTTTGCAAAAGTGTCCAATGTTGTCATGAAGAGTTGCAAAAAGATGTAAAATTGCAAGAGTTGGGTATATGAAGGGTAAGTTAGTTAAAGAGTCAGTGGTAACATTTTTTTCTGGGGTAATGAGGTTATTTATGTTTGTATAACCTTAGACAAGAGGTTAGAGATAATTGTGTATGAAAAAAAGTCAATGAGAAACCCTTGTATTATTAATTTTGTGTTTTTTTCTCCAAATCTGCTACTCCTAAGACTTGTACAACTCTGTACAGAGGATAAATGGTCTAAAAGTTATGGGAAACATTAAAGGCATGAATTATCATCAATCTGCATTTTTTTTTATTAAATTTTATTAAGTTTTGTGAATTTTATGGTCATTTTACTATTAATGGGTTTGTAACCCTATTTTGGGGTATTGAGGTTCAAAAAGATGCATTTGTTATCATTTCCTCTAGTGGATTTGTCTAGAACTAGGTGAAATGGGGGATTTTAGGTAGTTTTCAATGTTAAAGAAGAATTTAAGAGTAGGGAAGGCTATTTGATAAGGTTTTGTTTGTTGTCCTAATTGAAAATGCATGAATCTTGGTTTAAAGATGATGGTTACAAATAGGGTTTTGATGAAACTGAAGTGTTTAAGGTTGGGAATCAATTTATTTACCATGTGCAGACATATTATAGGGTTTTTGAAGAATTGGAAAAGTGATTTGAGGTTTGGGATGCACATTTTTAATAAAACCCTCATTGTTTGAGCATATTTCACCCTAAAACAAGGGTTTGTGTTTTATTCCCTTAAGGAAGAGTTTAAGTGACCAAAATATTGTTGATTCTAAAGTTCTATAACCCGGCAAAGGTCTTTCCATAGTTATCTGGGGTTGGTAAGTGAGTTAGTTGATACATGCTTTGGAAAATAGGCCTAACTAAGCCCTGGTGCTGCAAGACAACCTATTTTAGAAGGGTATTTTAAAAAGCAAGTATATTTGGTTTCTTGAAATGTTTTAGGAGGCCCAAATGGGTCCTTGAATTTTTGTTCTAATTTGGGAATTTCAATGTGTTTTAAAATTTGTAACCATTTTTGTCATTGTAGAATGCTACAAGCAAATAGACCTCTTCAGAGTGGATATTTGGAAAAGTCTTATGGAATGAAGTGCATGTTGAAGGGAATGGTGATTCAAAGATGGGTGAATAAACAAGAATTGTTTATGTTTGGTCAAGTTGTGATATGATGAAGGATTTTTTCCTCCCTGCTTTGCATCACTCCTGTTGCAATTTTGGGTGGATTATTACTTTCAAAATATTGGGAATGCTTTGCCTATTTTCTAGTTGGCAGTTGTCATTCTAGAAGGCCCGTCTCTTGATATATTTTATAGTCATTCATAATCAATTATCAAGTTAATAATCAATGCATTTAGTTATAATTAATCTTTTCTTTTCAATTTGTCCAATTTTAGAATTTATAACGCTACTAGTAGTCGTAGAAATATTGAAGTTGTTTAGCATCAATCAATTAATATTCAAGACAAACCATGAAGGATAGCAATGATCAATGTTAGGGATAACCAATTAATAAGTATACATGTGAATAATTCAAGCATGTACATGTTAATAAGGGAAGGGCAAGTACTCAAAAAAACATAAGCCTTGAAGTATACACACAAATACATAGTATATGCAAATTAATACAAAGTATATGCATGAATACAAGGTATACACATGAAAAAATGTAAGTCACAAAGTATACACGTAAGTTGTAAATTATACAGTTGAATACATGTAACTCATATCTATTGAACCATGGATTTATAATACAAATATAGACACCATCAATAAAAAATATTCACATTAACCAAATATCCATGTACGCATACATCAATATATGTCGATATAAGTATAAAATATAGGTACAAAATATCCATATAGGCTTACGAGAATTCCATATAGACATGCAATGTCAAATATATCCAATACAAAATATGTACAAAAATACCATATAGGCATACAACAAAGGGCTTTGGAATCAAAATTCATCACTCTCCATGCTCTTGAAATAAAATATTTCCCTTTGCTTGTTGATCAGATGGCGATGCATCTATCACTAGTTTATGTTGTGGTTGAGGAGTGCTCCTGGTGCTCATCCTAGGGTTTAGTTCTTGTTCAAGTCTTATCTGTTACAATAAGAAGTAAAGACATTAATATATAGAAATTACATTAAAAAAATGATATATTTAACAAAATAATGACTTACCACCATCTGATGATCACTCTGCATGAGGGAAATATTCAAATGCCCATGTTGAGGCATTTTGAAGCCCTGTATTAACAATCCAAATAGAAATTAAACTACGAATCAATAATGCTTTTATTTTTCACTAACATCTACAACAACGAATGTAAATTGAAATTTAGTAATTTTCCTCATACCTACCCTGTCAGAGCCATCAAGGATTCTATAGCAAATGAAAAACCGATCTCCATTTCCCTTTGAACATTTAGAGGTGTTTCCTCTTACAACATCTAAAAATAAAAAAATAAATTATTCTATCACGAAAACTACAATAGCAATCCACATCATGACTTATAATGTATGAGATAATAAACAAAATTTTGAGTACTTATTAAACTATATATTTCTAACTATCTGGTGTAGGAGCACCTGAGCCTTAGTGTCAAAATTGATTAGTTGAAGGTAGATAGGTTGGTCAGTAGGGTAGATGGTGCAGAGTGGCAGGGATAGAAAACACCCAAATATGATGTAAAATACCCTCTAGCACTTAGGTTTCAACAAACTTCCACAAACTATGGTGAATTAGGCACTTTTCTGTCAAGGCTAGTAGCCTTACCCGGTAGGACAGACAATATAAAAACCACATGGATTATTTTCAAGGCACCAAACCTATGAATTCAGACATCCACAATGGACCCCTACAAAGTTCCAAAACCTTTCCTCTTGACTGTCAAGGCATCACTCACAATGGCCCTTTCTACCACTACTCCAAGAGGCCTAATTCACAGACCTACACCTGGGTCTTGACTATCTAGGCTCTCCCCTTCACCCCAAAGCCAAAAAATGAACTCCTACAGGTTTTTCACACCTATTACCATCATTCCTAAGTGCCTTTCCAACAGATTCTTCAAAATAAAGCAAAAACTCACTTTTTTGCTTGTCACATGGGCTTGCCACATAGAGATGTCAAGCCAAAAAATTGCACCATTTTCCTCCAAAGTCCTTGCTGCTCTCCAAGACCTCTGATACATAACATTTCACCCTCATACCTTCCATCCCACCAATATTTTGCAATGCTATAGTGTGGGAATGGAAGATGCATCCATTTTTTGCTCAAAACCTTGATTTTGAGGGTTTTCAGACCACCCGGGAGTAAAATTAAGATATCTCCCTTATTACTCAATGAAATATCACCACTCCAACTCCAAAAGAAATCTTACTCAATTACCTTTCCAACCATTACACCCTTCAACCATAAAAAAGAACGTACAGATCATACCAAGTACGGGATCAGCAAATTCTAGAGGAAAACATGGGGTTTGAGACCACCCGATAGTAAAATGGCAATATCTCACTCAATTCTCAATGAAATCACACCATTAAAATTCCAAAAGAAAGGTGATTCAATTATCTATCCAACCATTATAGTATTATAACATGAAACAACATATAAAGTCCGTACAATGCATGGGATCAGCAGTTTCTTGATGAAAAACTCAAAAACAGCAATTTCTCCTTTGAAAACTCCTTCTAAACTTCTTCAACAACCTTGCCTCGACCAAAAGAGGCATATTTGAAGTCTCCTAACTCCCTCCAACTTCCTCCAACTTCCATTTGAATCATTTGGCTGTTGGAAACATAATTAAACTTCCTTTTTTTTGTTTTTTTTGACTCTTTAATGCCTAATTAAGGAAATTTAGCCAACTTTCACCAACTTGCCTACAAAGATGCTTCCAAAATATATGAAAGGCATACAATCTAGATAAAATGAGAAATGTGACTCCCCTCAAGTGTCTAGATACAAAAAGGCATCCTTATTTCATTAATTTTCCAAAATGTACTAGACTTACAAAGGAGGATGGAGACCTTGTTTATACAAAGAGTTGGTCACCAAGACCAAAATTCCACCAAAAACTTAGGAGACCTATTACAAAGCATTGAAATGGTCCTTAGGACTTTATTCTAACACAAAAATAAGAAACAAAACATAACTAAACATTCTAGGTCCATTAGACCCATGGGTGCTCCTGCACCAGTAGACTAGGGTGGTTTGAGCATTTTTATGTTAAATAAGGTCTAAAAATACCATTGACAATGTAATTAAGTGTGTTTTGAGTCATAAGTGTCAAATTGTAAATGTTACTATAAGCAAAATATTGTCAAATGCAACTTTTAGAAGTTGAAAGGTCATATGGGAATTTGAAACTAGTTATGTAAATTGGAGGGTTGGTTTTGAATGGAATATGTATAAATATCCTTTCCAAGGCTCGAATAAGGGGTTCAGTTGCTATATTGATGATTTCCCAATAAAAACATTACAATTTTCTACTAAAATCACTGGTTTTCTAAAATTTCCTTATTTTTTACAGCCCGTACAATTAAGGATATGCTTTGAACTTCATTGTATTTTGTTAAGGCGTGTCTTAGCTCTTAATTGGATTCAGTTTGAGTATTTTATATTAATAATTGAGAGAGTTCTTGGTGTTTTTCTGAAACTGCTCTGTTATTTTTGTATTTGAGGTTGAAGGTCAGTTAAAATGGAAGTTTGACCAATTCCACTCACTATCCCCATTGTATCTTAGGGAATGGGTCCAAAATTATTTAATTTGTGTGTTTCCATGTCTTGGTAAGCAGTAGAGTTGTGTGATTTGAAGTTGGGCAAGGCCCTAGGGTTAAATAGAGTGATTTTTAGGTAGAAAATGGTGTGTCAAAGTGGTGTTTTGATAAAATAGTGAAGGGGTTGTCATTGTAATGATTTTGTAATTTTTTGTAGGGTATTTGAAAGAGTTTGATGCATTGGTTGTGCTTCATAAGCCCGAGCAAGTTCATATTCAATAAAACCCTTGTGTAATGCATGCAAATGGAAGGTTTTCTAGTTTGGCATTGTAAAAGCCTTGAACCAATAAATAAGTTGTGGAAACTTGTATTTTGACACATGATATTTGACTATTTGAAAAGTTTATGTGGGGATTTGATCATTGTGAGGGACTTCCTTTGTAAAATTAGGCTAATTGGGTAGCCTTTAGCAGTGTAGGCATATTGTAAGTTTGTTTTGGTCCAAAAGAGTCACTATTGGTCTTGGTATTGTAGACACATAAAAATGACCTAGGCCTACAAGCTCTATTTTACCACATTCGACTATTAATTAAGTAATTCATTATTATTTAATTAATTCCTGTCTATTGTATTCTTCATGATTATTAAATAAATAAATTATATTTATTTATTCAATACATCATTAATGGTCTATGGTCTTCTTACAATTAAATAAATTTATTCATTTATTCTTCCTGATTATTAAATAAATGAATTTTATTTATTTATTTAATATGCCACTAATTCTCATTATTAAATGAATTTATTAATTTATTTAATTATTGCTCATAATCCTCTAAATTAAATAATTATCTTTAATTATTTAATTACCTAATTTAACATTCCTCTCATTTGAAATAAATGAAATTATTTAAAATGATTTCATTTTATTAGTTGTCACTTCATTTTAGTAAATAATTTGAAAAAGATTATTTATTGTCACATAAAATCCTTATTTTTGAATTAATTTAATTCAAAATGGTAATCTTCTTCCAAAAATCAAGTAATTGAGAAAATTCTTGATTTTTCCAAATCTTCTTTTCAGTTCAACTCTTATCTTCTTGATTTTCTAAAATCTTTATCTTTTTGGCTAATTATCACATTTATTCTCGACCGCCGATTTGATTTTATCAAATGAAATCTTGGCCACTCATCTAACAATCTTTCCCTAATCCTAATCAAGGATTGTCACTTGAAATCTCATCCATTGATTTTAGGCTTTGTTAGCTTTTAATCTCATTTGTCCGTCCAAAATTGCACTCTTTATAAAATGTCAATTTTGTTCACAATTTAGGGCACCACTTCAATTTAGAAATCACTTCATTAATATAGAAATTTTATTTAGTTTGCATTTTATTATAGTCATTTATCATAGTCTTTGGTCATTAAACTCCTTCAAAACTTGGATAGGACAATGGCATATTCAATTTTCTCACACACACAAATCTGAGGGAAACAATTATACGTTGCAAGCTAGGAGGTGTTATGGAGGTGAATCATGGAAGCTTCAATGAATATCAGGTATAATCATTCTTATTTTATGCTTTCTTTGTGCTTCATAATCTTCTTTGGGTTTTATTTAATCTAATCATGCTAAAACCATCACCCAAAAAATAACCCATTGATACAGGTATATGTTGTGGGAGCCCCAAAAGGGTATCTAAATCCACCATTAAATAGGAAAGTGTTTTGTAAAGACAGAGTGAAAATTCCCTGAAACCAGGTTGTGAGTGCTACAAGGCAAACTTGAGCAAATGTTGCAAATTGAAGAGTTGTGTGCTTTTCCTTTTGAGATTTCTTGAAGGTCATTGTGTTAACATTGTGAAAGGTTCTACCACCCACAAAATTTCATCAAGTGGTATCAAAGCATAGGGACAAGATTCCTTGTGGTTGGTTTTGTAGGTTTGAAGATAGAAGGTGAAGAGTCAAGGTTGAAATAATGCCTCCAAAAGGTGTTGGTGCTGCTAGAGAGTTGCAGGATCTAAAAGAGAAGCATGCTAAGCTTATAGAATCACATAATGTTGTTCTGGCAAGGCTTGCTACCTTGGAGACAAATTAAAGGAGAGATGAGAGCAAAGAGAGTGAAACAAAAGAAGATGATGAAGAATATGAAGATGTTAATGAGGGACTAGACCCTAAAGATTAGAGGATGGAAAAGCTGCTCAAGGCAGTAAAATGTGACTCTCATAAGGTAAAATTTGATCTTCTTGTATATGGTGGTAATATAAATGAAGAGGAATTGCTTGATTGGATTGCTGCTATCGATAATTAATTTGAAAGTGAAGAGATCTCAGATGAGCAGATGGTGAAGGTGGCAAAAAAAAACTCAAAGGTCATGCTCTTCTATGGTGGGACTATGAGCTAGAAGAGAGGAGAAAACAAGGCAAATCAAGGATTGTTTCATGGGACAAGATGGTACAAAAACTGAAAGGTAAATTTCTTCTAAATGATTATGAAGTTCAATTGTATAAAAAGTTACAAGGATTAAAGCAAAGGGAATTAAATGTTAAAGCCTACACTAATGAATTTTACAAATTAAGTATAAGATCAAGGAGGGATGAAGATGAGGTTGAAAAGGTGGCTAGATATCTAAGTGGTCTCATATTTAATATTCAAGATGAACTCGTTGTTGCTAACCCCAAGTCTATTGAGGAATGTTTCTACTTAGCAATCAGGGTGGAGGAAAAGCTTAAGAGAAGGAAAGAAAAATCAATTAGAGAAAGAAGTGGTACTAGTGCAAGAGGAAGAGGAGTAATTTCTACACCAAAGTAGCCAAGTGAATAAAAATAAGGAACAAATAAGGGCAAGGAACAAGGTATTGATGTTAGGGGTGGTTTTAGAGGTAGAGAAAGGTTTAGTGGTGGTAGAACCTCTAATTATTTTGTGGGGATATGTTATACTTGTAATGAATTTGGTCATCCATCTTGGAAGTGTCCTAAGAGGATGGGTGGTTCATCTAGTGGTGATAAGAGGATTGAGAGAAGAGCACAAATCATCCAAGAGGAAGAGTGTGAAAGAACAAGTTCAACAAGTTTGAGAGATGCTCCTAAAATAGGGGAGATGTTGATGGTGAGGAAAACGGTGCTGAAGGCAACCAAGTAGGTGGAACCATTGCAAAGAAAGAGCCTCTTCAATACTACATGTAAATGCAAGAAAAAGGTATGTAGAGTTGTGATTGATTCTAGATCTAAAGAAAACATGGTGTCTAGTGAAATGGTGAGTAAGTTAGGTTTGAAAAAAATACCTCATGAATTGCCTTATAAGGTCTCATGGTTAAGTGATGGAAAATATTTGTTGGTTAATGAACAAGATGTGGTAGAGTTTTAGATTGGAGGATATAAAGATCAGTTAGTTTTTTATGTTATTCCTATGGATTTTTTCCATTTCCTCCTAGGAAGACCCTGGCAATATGATAGGTGAGCCTTATATGATGGCAGAGAGAACACCTATGCAAGTTTTTTTTAACTCCTTGGGTGGAAGATGAGAAAGGTAAGGAAAAATTGATTATATGTGGAAAGAAAGAGCTTGTTGATGTTGCAAGAGCAAACAAAAGGATGGATATTTCAGTCAATTCAAGGCATGAGAATGAAGGGACAACAGATAAGAATATTGAATCAGGTTTGCAGGGTAAGTTGACTGTGAATTTATGTGAGAATGTTTTGGTGGGGAGCATTTTGTGTCCTATAGGTAAAGGTGAGTTTGCAATGCTAATAAAAACTATAGGTACAGTGATTAATAATTCTGATAGTATAGTGGATAGTAAGATGGGAAAAAATGATGACAAGACAACAGGGTGATTGATAGCAAGGAAAGGGAAAGATGGACAAGGAAGCAAAAGAAATTGTAAGCCTGAGTTTGAAGCAAAAGAGAAGTCAGATCGGGGAACCCAAGGTAAGAATTTATTTGACTACATGAGGGCAAGGACATTGTCATGTTTTGGTCAGAGAAAAGATAGAAGACCTTTCTTAGGTCTGATGGCTACGAATGAATCATGTTCAAATGCAAATAAAGGATAGAATGTAGAGTGCTATACAAGATTCTAGTGTCTACTCCAAGGAATGAGATTTGTAGAGTAGTATGCATGTGGGAAATAAGGTGGAACTAGAACAAATCAGTGCTCATGTGGCATGAGCTCTTTTTCTATGGGGGTGTATGGTGCAGGAGCACCTAAGCCTCAGTGTCAAAATTGATCAATTTAAGGTAGATATGTTGGTCACTAGGGTAGAGTAGGGTGGTTTGACAATTTTTATGTTAAATAAGTCTAAAAATACCATTGGAATTGTAATTAAGTGTGTTTTGAGTCATAGGTGTCAAATTGTAAATGTTGCTATAAGCAAAATATTGTCAAATGCAACTTTTAGAAGTTGAAAGGTCAGATGGGAATTTGAAAGTAGTTATGTACATTGGAGGGTTGGTTTTGAAGGGAATATGTATAAATAGCATTTTCAAGGCTCGAATAAAGGGGTCAGTTGTTGTATTGAAGATTTCCCAATTAAAACATTACAATTTTATGCTAAAATTATTGGTTTTCTGAACTTTTCTTATTCTGTATGGCCTGTACAGTCAGGGATATGCTCTAAAATTCATTGTATTTTGTCAAGGCATGTCTTAGCTCTTAATTGGATTTAGTTTGAGCATTTTATATTAAGAATTGAGAGAGTTCTTGGTGTTTTTTTGAAACTACTTTGTTATTTCTATATTTAAGGTTGCAGGTCAGTTAAAATGGAAGTTTGACCCATTCCACTCACTGTCCCCACTATATCTCATGGAATGGGTCCAAAATTCTTTAATTTTTGTGTTTCCATGTCTTGGTAAGTAGTAGAGTTGTGTGGTTCGAAGTTGGGCAAGGCCCTAGGGTTAAACAAAGTGATTTTTATGTGGAAAATGGTGTGTCAAAGTGGTGTTTCAACAAAATAGTGAAGGGGTTGTCAATGTAAATATTTTTTGAGTTTGTGTAGGGTATTTGAAAGAGTTTGATGCATTGGTTGTGCTTCATAAGCTCAGGCAGGTGCATATTCAATAAAACTCTTGTGTAATGCATGTAAATGGAGGGTTTTCTAGTTTGGCATTGTAAAAGCCTTGAACCAGTAAATAAGTTGTGGAAACTTGTATTTTGACACATGAGATTTGACTATTTGAGAGGTTTATGTGGGGATCTGATCATTGTGAGGGACTTCCTTTGTAAAATTAGGCTAATTTGGTAGCCTTTAGCAATGTGGGCATATTGTAAGTCTGTTTTGGTCCAAAAGAGTCACTATTGGCCTTGGTATATGTTATGGGAGCCCCAAAAGGGTTTCTAAAGCCACCATTTAATTGGAAAGTGTTTTGTAAAGATAGAGTGAAAAGTCCCTAAAACTGGGTTGTGAGTGCTACAAGGCAGACTTGAGCAAATGTTGCAAATTGAAGAGTTGTGTGCTTTGATTTTTGAGATTGCTTGAAGGTCATTGTGTTAACATTGTGAAAGGTTCTAACACCCTAAAATTACATTACTATCATGCTTACTATTTTCCCTATTCATATCTTGTTTGAAAGCACATGTTTTTAGGCTTTTACCCATAGCAGCAAGCTAG
This sequence comes from Sequoiadendron giganteum, assembly GCA_007115665.2. Taxonomy (NCBI): domain Eukaryota; kingdom Viridiplantae; phylum Streptophyta; class Pinopsida; order Cupressales; family Cupressaceae; genus Sequoiadendron; species Sequoiadendron giganteum. Next base: position 30,358,947 of record CM021100.1, on the reverse strand, counting down.
TGAACCATTTTATAAAATATTTTCATAGACATGTATGATAACTATGGTGGCATAGAGAAAGTAGTGAACTATTTGAAAAAATTCCTCAAAGAAATGGGGTCTAATGGTCATGGAATGCCATTACAAAAAAATGCACGTCATGACATTCCATCACCATAAGACCGCATTTCTTTTAGGAATTTTTTAAAATAGTTCATTGCCTTATCTATGGTATTATTGCTTATTATTATGCTTTGATAGAAATTTTTCCAAGCATCCATAGTTTGTTGGAAAGCACCTATTTTAGGATTTTAGCCATTAGCATCAAGGAAGTGAGTAGTTTGATAAAATTTGGTATCATAGAAAAGGTGGTGAGCTCTTTGAAGAAATGTGGTCTCATGCTAATGGAATGGCATTCCATCACCATGAGATTGCATTTCCTTGAGGCATTTTTTCAAACTACTCACAGCCTTGTCTATGCTATTGCTTTTACTATTATGCTTTCATAGATTTTTTCCAAGCATCCATAGTTTGTTGGAAAGCACCTTTTTTAAGCTTTTAGCCATAGCAATGATGAAATAAATTGTTTGATAAAATGCTTTGGTAGAAATGTATGGAAAATTTGGTAGCATAGAAAAGGTGATGAGCTATTTGAAAAAGTGCCTCAAAGAAATTAGGTCTCATGGTGGTAGACATCAGCATGAGACCACATTTCTTTGAGGCATTTTTTCAAACAACTCATTGCCTTGTCTATGCTATTGCTTGCTATTATTCTTTCATGTATTCCTTCTAAGCATCCATAACAAAGACAAGGCATTGAACTATTTGAAAAGATGCCTCAGTAAAAAGTGGTCTCATGGAATGCCATGAAAGCAAATGCAACTAGAAGTTGTTCCTACATATTACTTATGCTATGTGAAGTAATTGCATCACTGCTTATGTTGAATTTCTAATCAACTATATTGTAGTTGAAATTTTCTCATCTATCAACATCTAGTTATTAGTTATGGAATGTGAAGTAATTCTTTGAGTTTGAAATATGTGCAATGCAACGTAATCAACAATATGAATATAAACTACACAAATATATTAACTACAATTCATTAGTTAAACTCTTTATTCTATTACCTGCATGTAGGTTTGACTAAATCCACTGGCATTGGGAAGTGTTCCCTCGAAACATCCAATATTAGCCTATTCAACATCCAAAATCACATATTAAAATACCACTCATAAAACAATGTTATTAACATGTAATAAATTTATAATTTTTTACTAGTTACATACCTCAACACTAGGTGTAGTGGATAAATAATTAGGTGTAGGGCCACTATATCCAGTATCAACATTGTGATCCTGCAATTTTATTAAAATCATAAAACTAAATTAGTTAATCCTGCATTTCAAAATCAAAATTTAATAAATTAAATTCAATGAACATGCTAACTTTTACTTGAGTATCATTCCATAGGTCTCATGAATAATGCCAGCTGCCCTCGCCATCTCCATAGCTACTAACAGATCTTGTGTAGAAGCCTCCTAAGTGTTGATGGGATCATATGAACGAGTTTCCTCACAAGAATGATACAAATGGGATCAAAGCCCACCACTTGAAAACTCCCCTGGATGGAATTGTAGAATAGGGATGGAATGTTGGATGACACTCTGGGTCAAAGATTTGATGGCCTACAAAGTCTCTACATCGTCACTCTCCTTCGTGATGGAAGGGATAACAATGTGCTCATGAGGTGGCCTAGCGAGAGGTCATCTCCTTTACCGCATAGGATCTTGTTGTGCACCAGATCCATCTTGAGTCGACCCCCCACCTCTCCCTTGGAAGTCCCTCATATCAAAATAATTTGGGATTTTTTTCAAGATGAACTCATAGTATAGTTTCCTAGGGAAATATTGTGGGACTTCACAATTGTTGTATGGTGGGTAATCAAAAACCATGTACCACCTATCCCAAAAAAAAATTAATCTGTTGGTGGCGACATCAATGAATAGGAAACCTCTTCGCATTGAGGGTAATATTTGCATCTATGCATGGGTTAGTGAATAATGAGCACAAATCAAATTTTGTAATTTTTAAATCTTTTACATCTTTAGATGATAATTTATCCTGGTAATAAGCCCTTGTCACCTGCCTCCTACCTTGCCAACTAGTTAATTATTTGTTGATTGAATCTACATGTTTTAACATTCTTTGAGTGAAGTTTCCAAGGTCATTCTTTCCATGGTTGAACCATTTAGATCGTTCAACCTCCTGATTAAATCCTCAATTTGTTTTTTATTGTTCTCAATTTCACTCATTAAGTTTTGTTGAGTTTCAAGAGGATGTTGAGGGATTGGTGGAGGAGATTTTTACTATGGTTGATTAACTTGAGGATTTTCTTGTTGTTGTTCTTGTTGTGCTTGTTGAGGGATTTTTTCCTCTTGTTGTTGTTGTGATTTTTGAGGATTTTGAGGAGGGTTTTCAGGTTCATTAACATCTCCTACAAATTCAAAAATAAATATCAAAAACAACCTAAAATTAACAAATTCAAAAAAAAAAAACAATCCTTACCTCTCAAACCTCCTCATCGATGAGGAGACATCCTGGTGATGAAACAACAAGAGTTTGATGAAGAATTTTGCAAAATAGATCCTCCTAGAATGCGAGCATGGAAATGAGGGGTTTTGGTCGTGAGCATAAAAACAACAGTCACAAGTAAGAATGATTTTGAATTTTTTTCTTTTAATAGCTCATAACACGAGCGTGTTATAACACACTCATGTTATAAAATTCTCACTTTATGGGCTCCTTGTGGCTGAACCTCGGTCTCATCACACCAATCCATAATGCGAGCATGTTATAACATGCTCGCGTTATGAACTTTCAAATTTTAAAAAAAAATTTGGCCACAAATTGGCTACCCATCTTTTTGCACCCACCCTCATAATAGAAATTTTGAATTCACAAGAGCATTCAAGCATTTACAAGAGAATTCACGAGTCTTCAAGAGTATATTATCAATCATTCTAGAGCATTTTTCAAGCATCAAGCATCATGTTAGAGATTTCATACATCATGTTTTTCCTTGAGCTAACAATTGTGATGTAGGGTTTAATGATTTAAGCTAGCATTTCATTCAAGATCTATCCTATTCAAGAAAGAGTCAAGATCTACATCCATTGGCATCATTTCTTACATTTTTTTAGCAATTCATTGCTAGGGTTTGGTGAGTTACAACATCTTATTTTTTCATTCATCATTCTCCTTTCTTATTTGATTTCATTTCAAGGTTTTATTACCAAACTAGGGTTTGACTAAGGCAAACCCCTTTCCACTAAAAAAACAACATTTTCCCCTCTCTTTGGTGTGTGATTTGTAGGTTTATATTGAAGATACATTGAAGAACAAGTTTACAAAAAGTTTTCAAATTTGTCACCTTACATTGGAGATACTTGGATGACTTCTACAAGTTACAAATCGGGGTTTCGAATCCAGAAATCAATTGGGAATCATAGAGTAGACCTTGAAGACCAGATTCAAACCTTGAAGTTTTAGAAAACCCTAATTGGATTGATTCACTAGTTTCGGTGTATGAGTCCTGGTTTAGGTCAAGATTTAG